>PVJL010002290.1:0-183864 GCA_004026885.1 Lyroderma lyra
ACTTTTGGGGGATCTAGTCTCTCCATCCATGACTCTTCATCTATCCCCAAATCGAGGGGGACCCCGCCAAGCCCTTGCTTCGCTGCTCGCTTTCCTAAGATCCCCTCCACGTCTCAGAGGGCTGCCCACGTCTTTGTTTTCATTAGCGAAGCAATATGTAATAATAGTTGTTAAAATAATTGTATTTCTGTTTTTACATCTGTAAAGATTAAGTTAAACAGTATGAAGCCCATTAAACTATTTCATGACATGCTGCTGTAAATTGCCCTTCATTCCCACTGCTACTATTATTCCAGAATAAACTTCAGAGATCGGGCGGCTGCCACGAAGGGTTATTTATAGCAGCTCATTCATCAATAAAAAACTTCAAAAGGAATCTGTTACTCTTCTATTGGGAAGCCAAAGAAAACTCACATAAAGACAGTCCTGTTAGGAAACAAAGCAGAGGCGACCGCAGGACATTTAGTAAAATCCTGATTTCTAACGAATACCATGTCACTAAAGGAGATTGCTGGCAACGTGCATCCCTGTAAGCGACTCGGTCCCCATTGGGGAGTTCACGTAAGCTGTTAAACAGTCGTATTTACGTTGGCTTCAAAGGGCCTGGGCCTCCTCTTTGGGTTTTGAACGTGTCATAGGTTTGTGATCTTGACATAGTGAAGCAAGTCTTTTCATCTTCGGTGAGCCCAAGGGACGGGCTCATCACTTTGCCTGTTGCCTGTGAGCTGGCCCACAGTTTTCTTGGCTTTTAGTGTGAAGCTGGATTGGGAATACCCTTTATTGTGCACTTACTATGTCCTTGGTTCTGTCCTTTAGAAGCAGGTATCATTGACTCACATTTTGCAGGTGAAAAAAAAAAACTCAACAAAACTGAAGTTGAGGAGCGTTCAGTCTGTATCCATTATGCTGGGCTGTAAACACGACCCAGCTAATGACCCTGTTTTTTGGCGACATTCTAGAATTGTAGTGATTCATTTGGTATCAGATCGTGAAGTGTGATTAGATGCAGCCATCTGCATGTTCACGGACAAAACGACTGCCAACACCTGGCTTGCCCAGCGAGCCGAACCCCGGAACGGCAGTGGGGATGAGCAGATAACCGGAGCCCTGGCATTTCTTGGCATTTCTGTGCCTCGATCCTGGGCAAGCTCCTCTAGGCACCATGCCGGGTGCCTAGGGGTGCCATGGGGGTGAGTTGTAGCCAGGAAACAGCCTCCGAAGTACTCTGTGTGTTATGGAGACATTTGCGCTCTTGGAGGTAGACGCTGGGGCATCTGTTGGCAGCGACCACATAGCCATGAGCATTTCGCAATTATCAGGCAATTAGCATGTGCGGGGATTCCTGCCGAGTGAGAGCATTACAAGTCTGTCATTTATTTCCCAGGCCTGTGATGTAACTGCTAACCCCAGGCCCATTTTATAGATGGGGGGGACTGAGGCTCAGGCAGTTAACTTGCTGGGAGACGGCAGGGCTCGGCCTGGAGCTGAGCAGGGCTCGGGGGTGGGGTCTCCTCTCCTTTCTCTCTCTACCTGCTCAGGACCGTGGCGATTGCGGAGCTGGCTCACTGCATGGACCTGGCCGAGAAGGCTGAGCTGAGATGGGAGACCAGCCTCTCCTCTGCTTGCCAAGTCGGGTGCCTTGGAGAAGAGGTGCCTTCGGGGTTCCAGGGGGCCGAGGAGCCAGCCCTATCTGACTGCAGATCTGGCTTTGCTACTCGTTAGCACCTCTTGGAGCCTTGGATTTCTCATCCCTCAAATGGGGTAATAACATCAAGGCGGTGGTGAGGATTAAATGGGATGAGGTCATTTATCTGCAGTGACTGGCACAGCGTACTAATCACCATGGCGAGCACTGTCACTCTGGCCAGACCAAGCCAACAGCCTTACAACGCAGAGACTCAGGCAAGCCTTCCGACAGGGTGCTGAGACGGGAGGCATTATTATCCTCACTTTACAGATGAGCCACAGGGCCAACCAGAGAGGTTAGGTAGCTGACCCAACATCACACAGCTCGAAGGTAGAGCTGAGAGACAAACCCAGGGAGTTTGGCTCCAGAGTCCGTTCTCTTACCTCCATTCTCATCCATCTCCTTGACTCGGGTTCTCAGCGAATAGAGATGGAATGGGTGCTAGCTACCCTTTAGATAGCACCAACACAGCAAGGAGAGTTGGTGCTTTGCCTGGAAATGTGCTGACCACCAGCATTCTTTGTACCGCTCTCTGGATGCCATCCACAAGGATCCTCAGAGTTATGCTCCAGAATGTTTGCTTGGGCTTGTGCAGCACCTGATCTTGTGATACAGCCTGTGTGTGGCTGAGGGATCAGGAATCTTGGTCCTATCATTGGCATCCCTGTGGTACAGCTCTGCAGGTGACCCCAAGCAGGGCCTATGCTCTCTGGACACCGTTTCCTCACAAGTATTAAAAGGGGGTTGGCTCCAGTGATGGTTGAGGACAGTTCAGGCTGTCATTGGAGCTCCTGTCATGGATGCCTGACCATAGAACCCCCTGCTGGAGTCCAGACTCTGATTCTTAAACAGCACATACTTTGCTTTTGCTCAGAGCCCAGGGATAAGGGCCCCATCTCAGGCACATTGCTTTCTTCTGGTGGGAGCCATTCTGATTTCCTGTAGATGGCTGCCCTGGGACTTTGGGGAGGGTGTCTCTAATTGGGGGTAGGGGCCAGACCCAAATGCAAATGCTGCCTTTTGCGATTTCCTTTAATGCAGGTATCAAGAAGAACAGGGCAGCTGCAAAGAGCAGACCCATTTAGCGAGTGGCGTGGCCAACATTTTGGCTTCCCTGAGCCACACTTGGAAGAAGCAGCATTGTCTCGGGCCTCACGTAAAACACACTAACACTAACGACAGCTGATGAACTAAAGCAAAACAAAACAAAAGTCCATGCATAATTTTTGTAATGTTTTTAAAAAATTTACAAATGTGTGTGGGGTTTCAAAGCCGTCCTGGGCTGCACGCGGCTCGTGCTATAGACTTTTCAGTCTCCAGCTTTCTGGTGTGATGGGGAAGGGAGGGGTGGGGGGACCTGTGCTTGTTGGATGGAGGGGAAGCTAATACTCACTCTGGCATGGTCTTCCCAACTAATTCACGGGATCCTTTCTTTAGCCCTGCTATTGGCATTGGACAAATTCAGCTGTATTTTGGATTTGCTGACCATCTCTCACTGTTTGTGAAATGCTTGGGGTTTGATAAAACCAAGAAGGTATTTGCCAAGCCCCTTTCTCCTTTATTTTTAAGCCCATGTGGATTTTAAGGGGAATTTAATTCATATGTTTCTGATTCATTTGCTCTTAACTCATCAAAACCTCACTTCGAAAAAGCTAGTCGACATCCAAGGAGCTTTCGGAGTTGGATTTTAAATCTTTTCAAGTCTTCCCTTCCCAGCTTTGAAATGAGAAGTCGCCTTTTGCCAAGCATAAACGAGCTTCCAAGAGGAAAACATGGACATGTTCGGTTCACAATTAGAAAGCTGTGAATTCTCAGTGGGCTGGGAAATGGGCAAAAAACCCTGCCTCTTCGCAAGATTGGTTGGGACCCTGCCCCCAAATCCAGGGCCAGTGCTCCCCAGCTTTTGTGTCCAGGAGCCTTGTCATTGGCTCAGTGAGTGACATGAGTGATGGAACCCATTTGCTTTGCCACCTGACTCCACCTTGAGAAGGGCAGCCTGGAAGATACCACGAAGACTGGCCTCCCACATGGTAGGGGAACACAACTTAGAGGGACTTCTGATTGGTTGGTAAAGTCCGAGTCATTTCAAGCTTTTTGTGACGAACCCTTTACGACGTATCCGAGAGTAGAGAATGCCCTCACGTACTACTCGCCAAGCTCTGGCGATTATCAGCTCAGTACTGACCTTGATTTTGAAATGAACCCTGGACTTGACATCATTTTGTTCTTTTATAGTTTGGAATATATCTCTAAAACACAAGGACTCTTAAAAAAATCTACAATAATACCCTGATCACAAATTAACAATAAATTCCTAAATGTCATACAATATCCTGTCAGTGATTGAGTTCCCTCTTTTCTCCCTCTCTCTCTCTCTCTCCCTCTCTCTCTCTCTCTCTCTCTCTCTCTCTCTCTTTTATTTAAATTGGGTCCTTTGAATCAGGACCTGCACAAGGGCCATACATGGTATCTGGTTGTTGTAGCACAGAGGTTGCTTTTAATCCTTTGGTTACTCTTCTCTCTGCTGGCAATTAATTTGTTGGATTTTTCTGATTACACTTTTCCTTGCATTTAACAAGCTTGTCTTCCCCTAGAATATATGAATATTTAAGGTTTATGTATAAAAATACTTTCTGCAGTCAATCCAAATAGAACAATATATTTTACGTTTTGACAGGCTTAATATTTCCTTTTTTCTATGTTGAAATATACCCTTTTGGCCATGCATATGACTCCATTGTCCGAGTCTCTCTCTCTTTCCCGCACACACATACACACTTTCTTTTTATTATTATTATTATTATTTGTTGGAGCCCACAGTTATAAGACATCAAATGTCGCAACGTTGCCGTGGTAGGACCCTGTGCTAAGGCCCGACAGCACCGATGGGCCGGGAAAGCAGGGGTACCCCGAAAGTGAATACACGGCTGAAACCAACATGCTTTTCCATATTTCATTTTCACGTGGGCTCAGAGGCGCGTTACTTATGACCGAGTCACTCCACCTTCCCTTTTCCATTCTCTTCCACACCGTCTGATCACATCCCGGAGCATCTCAGTTGGTGTTCACTTCTGACACCTGCTCATCTTCTCATGTAAGGACAACAGATCAGGGCATGGAAACTTGAGCAGGTCACAA
Source organism: Lyroderma lyra (assembly GCA_004026885.1). Taxonomy (NCBI): domain Eukaryota; kingdom Metazoa; phylum Chordata; class Mammalia; order Chiroptera; family Megadermatidae; genus Lyroderma; species Lyroderma lyra. The sequence goes on from PVJL010002290.1 coordinate 4,826, forward strand.
TGTCTCGCTAGAGTTAAACCACATTGCTTCTTCCTTTTCCTTGTGCCAACTTTTAGTTATGGTCTGCTTATCAGGGGTACTGATTTTTCCATGGACAGCAATCCTATAAACTTCACTTTTAAAAATTATTGAAGTAAAACGTGAGTCGACGTAAAGGGAAACATGCACTAAGTCGTGGGTACCACACGCATAGGAGTGGCTGATGTTTGGGGGGCAGTGGAGAGGGAGGGAGAGCTGGGGAGACAGGACGGTGGGCTCCTTTTCCGTGTCTTCATCCTGTTACAAGTGAATGCAGCAAAGTCACTGCACCTCTGGGCACTCTGTCTCCCTGGGAGAGTGGGGAGGCCAATGGCTGCCCTGAACCCCTGCCTCGCCTGCCAGGGTTTCGGTTGTGGAGCGAAAGATGAGGCATGTGAGAGTGCCTATAAACAATAATTATTCTGCCTAATTTCATCATCTCTGCAGTCCTCTAGCCACCGTTTCTTCTCTCTCCTCCTCCCCCTTCTTCAATATAGTCTCTCCTTGCTACCCGCCTCCCTCAATAGCTTTTCAGCACTCTAAAAGGACATAATACAGGCAGTTGGGTAGAGACTAAAATGAAAATCACAAACCCTCGTTTGAGGTGGCAAAAACGACGTCAGCCCACAGCCCAGAGAATCCTCCCGCGGTTGTTTGTATCCGATTCTACCCCGGGCCGCGGCGATTGGCCCAGCTTCAGGCACGTGGCGCCTACGGACCAATCAGAGTCCAAGGCAGAATTTTTTCTCGCTGGAGCTGGTAGGCAGACACCGTTCTCCGAGAAAGGAAGGGAGCCTGGAGGTGCGTGAGACTGTGGTTCTGGCCTGTGGGTAGGTGCATGGAGCTGACCCGAGGGTCACCCAGTGAGGTTTCACCCTTTTTTGATTCGCTTGCACACCATCTGATTAGGACAAGGAGGACAGTTTCAATTTGGTGGTTTCTTCTTGCTTGGAGGACAAAAGGGTGGAAGGAGAGAGCAGGCGCGTTTGGGTCTCTGAGGCTCACTCTGCTCCTGCTGTTTGATTAGTGGAGCCGCCAAATTCTCAAGCCAGTTTACTTCAGCCAGATTGTGTTGTAGTTGGTCACCTTCAACCAATAGAGTCCCAATGAACCACCTCTGTTAAAATTACATTTAAAAGCACATACTGTGTCGTTTAGTGTCTCCAAACCAGGATGCTAGCAAGCAGGTATTAGACCAGTCTCACTGCTCTGCGATGGCCGACCTGAAGAGCTTGGGAGGGAGGAGCTGCATTCCTAGCTGAAGTATGGGAACCCCTCCCCCACCCCCCGTTTCCTCATCTTCACCGTTGCTCACAGTTGGCTTCCTGTGAGGACTGTTCCAGCAAAGACCTTGCATTTGGATAACCTTACTCAGTGCTTTCATATTTACCTATTTTTCTGCCTCAGAACACCCCTTTGATATGATCAAGAATGATTGATTGATGAATTAATTTGACCAAACAACAACACTTGCTGAGTACCTGGCATGAGTGGGGCACCTTGGGGGGATGACAAAGATGTAAGTTGGAGTTCCCATACTCTTAAGAATTATTATCCATCTGATGAAGAAACAGAGGCACTGAGCAAGGTTAAGTGATGTACCTGAGTCGTAGGACTTGCAGATGGAGCGAGGGTAGGACCCTAACTTTTCACTTCCTAGTCTGGGTTCTTCTACTGCCGCCTGCTGACCATTTTGCAGTGTTCAAATAAAGCTCACTCTAGGATATTTCTCTGAATCTGCTTTCTATCACTTAGCTGTCCCAGCTTGGGTAGGTCCCTTGGTGTCTTCCAACTGCGAAACAGAGCATTGCATAGAGCAGGGCACAGGCTTGCAGCCTATGGCCAGGGGCAGGCAAGCTTTTGCTGTTTTCTTTGGTTCAACGATATTTTAAAACCCACTCCTCGGTAGTAATCTGAGCAGCCTAGTGTCTACTGCCCTTCCGATGGCCCACGTCAGCTATTTTTACTATCTTTCTGGCCCTTGTAGACATTTGAGTTTGCAACCCCTAGTTCATAAAGTGCTCTTTTAGATACCTTTTAGTCTTCACATTCTTTTTTAGTCTTTACATTCTATGATTATACCTTACTCTTTTAAAAAATGTATAGTTACAACATACATAAACATTTACACACGTGTACACTTCTGATCACCTCTCAGATTATGTTGTAGACTATTTCCATCACCCCAGAAAGCTCCCTTGTCCCCTTTCCCAATCTAAACTCCCCACCCTAGAAGTAACCACTATTTTGACTTCTATCATCTACCCTTGACCGTAATAGAAATGGAATCACACAGTGTGTGCTCCTTTGTGCTGCCTTCTTTTCTTCAGCATTAGGACGTGAGACTCAGCCATGCGGTTGTGCGTAGTGGTGGTTTATTCCTTTTTCACTGCAGTGCTGTATTCCCCCACATGAATATACTACAGTGTGTTTTCCTATGGGAATATACCACAACCTGTTCATTCTATGGCTAGTAGAAGCTTGGTGTTTTTGTTTTGTTTTGCTTTTTGCAGTTCTTGACTATGAAGACTGTGCACATCCCTTCTTGAAGAACATAAACCCTCCTTTCCGTTGCGTATGTAGTCAGATGAGGCCCTGCTGGTCACAGAGTGCATGCATGTTTAGCTCTGGTAGATTCTGCCAGACCATAGCACAGCGAGACTGAGTCCTTGTTCCTCCATTACTTACACTTTTTAAAGGGGCTGCATTCACACACGCTTCCTCCTCCTCCTCACTCAGCACACGGTGAACGTCGGCACATGGGAGGTGTTGCGTTAATACAGTTCATTTTTAGAGAGTGAGTGCTGGACAAACCCCCCTTCCCATCCTTCCGTCATCACAGTCACCACCAGCACCCTCATCACCATCACAGCGGACATTTAGGCCCTGCTCATTACATAGCTCATCTCTTCTAATCGCCACAGAGCCCTGCAAGGCTGGCATCATCCTCCCCACTGCTCAGAGAAGGCAGCTGAGGCTCCGTGGAGTGAGTCACTGTGCCCGTGTGTCCATGGTTCCTAAGTGCAGCTGGGCTATGGCTCTGTCCTGGGCCTGTGTGCTCTGCCATTAGAGCACCTCCTCTGCCTTTGTCACTCCCTAGCAGCCCATTGCCCAGACAGCCCCCAGCAGCTTGTCTGTCCCCCCGGCATTGTCAGGGACAGGCGCATTCCTAGATACTTCAGCTTCCCTGGGGATGTCTCCAGGGCTATCATCTGTTTACAAATGACCCCTGGGTCTTTCCCTTTACTGGCCTCTATTGACAAATAAATGGCTGATTCACGGAGTAAAAATATACTCTGGTGTAGAGCTGTGTAAAGTTACGAAAAGTTTGTTGTGTCTACTCAGACGGCAGAGCCCCTGCTCTGGGATGAGGCAGCTGACAGACTGGATGACAAATATGGGTAAGCTTTTCCTCTCCTGACTCAGTCGCTGCTGTGTGTTGTAGGTCACGGTGACAAGGCTCACAAGGCTCCAGGGCTGGTTTCCCTCTGCTGTTTCGGCAGAGCGGCAGAGGTACTGGGATGTGGAGCTGTCACATCCCAACTGTGTGACCCTGAGCTGTTTCCCCTCGTTTGAAAATTGGGAATCAGAAACTGTGCCTCCCAGGGTTGTTAGGAGGAATGAGCTACCTAATATCCAACAAGTTGCCAGATTGGCCATTCTGAGACCGGAAGAGTCGGCCTGACGTGAGGGAGGTTGGACAGGTGGGCTGGGTCAGATCACAGAAGCCTGCTAAGGAGTTGTAGCATTAACGGTTTGGGGGTGCCAAGTCGATGGCACTCGTGCTGCTGGGATCTGTTTGAGGGATGGACTTTTACAACTGCGGTGAGACAGTATTTAACATTTTGGAGACAGAAATGGCCGTCCGAACAGGCTAAAATGATATGTGCTGGCCCTGTCTGTAACCTTTGGAATGACGCCCAGCTTCCAGCAGTCTCTGATGCTGTTTAGGGGGAGGAAAGCTTGTGATGAAGAAAAGCACATTGCTTGCCCTCATTGTTCCATCTGCTCTTTCATTCCGGAGACCACAGACACTGTCCCACACGATGCCCCTCCCTGCCTGTGCGTGGGGCATCCCCCCGGACACCCAGGCGGTCAGAGCCTGGACATTCTTTCCAAGAAGCTGTAAAGAGGAAGAGGTTTCTCAGAAATAATGACTCCTACCTCCAAAATACCTATGGTGCCTTGCAAGGAAACATAATGTATTCCCACAGTGATTCGAGAAAGCGTCTCAGTTAAGTCCTTTTATTAGAAGGGATCTTATCCCCCAGAGACCAGCATGTAGAGGACAGACGTGTTCTGTGATTCACAGTATCAGCTTGATGACTTGGCTCTTCGAGAACATGTCACCACAGATCACATTCAAAGTTCTATTTAGAATCTTGGAATGTGAATCAGATGTGAACCGTGATTTATTTGGGGGAATAAAAAAACGCCACCATATTATTTAAAAAGGAATTGGATCCATTGACCAGTCAGTGCTCGTGGAGACTACCTGCTTGCTTTTCTTTCCTTTACCATCTTTTTAAGAATGGTGTTGTATGTGACATGTATACTGCGAGATGACTCATATTAGATCTAAACTGTGAGAAGACTCAAATTAGTGGATCTCTGGCCCTTGTTGGGCCACTAGGCAATCTTGAATCACTATTTGACTCTGGGTCTCAGTTTCTCCATTTGTACCACAAATGATTTGGGTGAGTTATCTTTCTAATGCTACTATTAGTAAGAAGAAAATTAATGTCAAAAGGGACAGAGATTTATACTGTGATTGCTTAGAACAGCACTATCCAATAGAATGTTCTGTGACAATGGAAGCCTATAATGTGACATGTGCCACGTTATAGAAGGCCACGGGTGGCTACAGGTGGCACTGAACACTTGGACTGTAGTGAGAACAATTGAAGAATGAATTTCAATTGGATTTAGTTTTAAGTTTATTTAAATTTAAGTAGCTGTATGAGGCTGGTGGCTATGGTATCGGCAGTGCAGGCTTAGGGGGAAATTCTGCAAACTGGTGAACATGGCACGTTGATTTTGTACCTGGGCCTCAGTTTTCTCATCAGAAAAAGAGTAGTCTGGATCATTTAGGGCTTCTTAAAAAATGTCCACCAAACTGGCTATTACAGTCAGAGTCCAGTTAGGAAAACAAGCCACACTCGGTCTTTCAAAGGAAAAGGACTAGATGCAGGGAATTATGTGCTTACAAAGCCTTCGGAAAGCCGTGGGAGTGAAGTCAGGAGGGGCGGTATCCAGCTTCCAGATTTGTCGCTGCAACTATAATTGAAAGACTCAGTGAGTTGGTGCTGTCGCCCATCCATCAGAAAACTGTGGGAAACCACTGTTGACAGGGCTGCCTTGCAGTCCCGAGCTGGGTGGCTGGCAAAGAAACTAGAGGTGGCTACAAGGACTCACATTTGCCAAAGCCCACACATCCTCTGTGGCAGCCAGAGAAACAAGAGTGGCTTCTGCCTCCCAGACCTTACACGAGAGTTTCTCATCAATGGAACATGTGTTGCGCATAGGGCTCTGAAAGCCGGGGGTCTGGGAGCAATGTAGTTCTCCGTCTTCCAGCCCTGTGATACGTGAGGGAGAGATGAACGTTGGCTGCCCAGCAGATGCTTCTAACACATGGGAGGGTGGGCAAGTGCCCACCTCCACACACTCAGAGGTCTGAGGGAGTGCAGTGCAGTGTGGTCCTGCCACAAGGACAAGATGGACATCTGGTGTTTTGCCTGCTCAGTATCCATTTTCCTACTTCCTGACAATAGCACTGTCAGTCCATTTGGTTTGGGTCAGGGATACTTTACATCTGTGTCCAGAGTGGCCTGGGGATTCAGGCTGGCCAACCACATCCTCCCACTGCCACAGTGCTGGAGTCATGGATAGATGCAGGACCCATATACATCAAAGGGACACAGTGGTTGTAGACCATTGGGTTAGGAGTTTCTGTGTGGCTGGGGAGCTCAGGGAGATAGAATGCAAGGTTGGAGCTCAGGCAGCCATCCTGCCTCCATGAGGGCAAGTCCTGCCTGAGAGTAGAAGGAACAGAGAGGAAAGCAGGGTTAAAAGATGATGTTTTGGTCTGAATGTTGTGTCCCCCAACCCCTGCCAAATTCATATGTTGAATTTCTAACCCCCGATGTGAGGACATTAGGAGGTGGGGCCTTTGGAAGGTGATTAGAACATGAGGCAGAGCCCCCCATGAATGTGAGTAGTGCCCTTATGAAAGAGACCCCAGAGAGAGCTCTCTGGCTCCTTCCACCCCGTGAGTACACTGTGAGAAGGTGGCCATCTGCAGGCTGGAAGGGTCCTGCCAGAACCGGCTAAACCCACTTCTCATTTAGAAAAAAAAAAGCGCAGGTCACTGCCACATTTATCTAATTTTACATAAACACGGTATTCAATGTAAAAATAAAACATAAAAACTGTTCTTAGAGTTATTTCCAAGCAGAGCTTGTCTCTAATCCTGATGTAACAGACATGTATATGAAGATCAGTATTTAATAATATTTTTTCGTGTGGTAAATTTCAAAGCATGGAACTTTGGGGGTGAGGTCAGGACTAATCTGTGTGTTACCTCGGGGTACACACTGCAGCTGCAAGCATGACCAGCAAGTACTCTCAAGGCCCACAGGAAAAGGGTTAATCCTTTTCCATAAAAATGATTAGAAAGCAAAGTAGCACATACATTATCAACTCTGATTATAGTTGGTGCACTTCTTCACTTGCATTAGACTCAGAGCACTTAGAGAAGGAAATCTGGAATGTTCTTTTTGCTCTCTCTGGAGTGAAGAAAATGCAAATATTTACCATGCCTTATTGTTAGCAGAGAGGGAAACTGCATCCAGGAGAACAATAATAAACTTCTCCAAAGTTTTACAAAGTACTAGCAGCTGAGTTTCAAAAAATTTTTTGGTAGTTTACTTTATTTAAAGAACTTTCCCCCCTCACTGAAAAATTCATATATATATATTTGTAAAAAATTCAGGCATCACAGATGTATAGCAGATTTTACTTTTTAAAATTTTTATTCAACTCTCTGGGATTTTAAACTGGGATTTTATACTAATTGTTTTTGTCCACTTATATTGTATTTAAACATGTGACATACAGCCTTTTTTTTAAAAATTCAAATAACATTAAAGTTATAATGCAGGGGTTATCAGTTCCCACTCTCAGGAGAGCCACATTCGATAATGTGGAACATATTTGCATGGCCATCCAGAGTCTATTAATTTTATTTCTTTTTAATAAAAAATGGGAGTGGTCTTTATTTCCTGTTTTATTACTTCTCTTTCACTGCGTGCTAGACTTTGGGCATTCCCCATGCTTATGCACCCTCTTCTTTGGCTCTTTAATGGTAGATCGATGAGACGTACCATCTGAAAAGGGCCAGTACCGTTTTCTGTCCCTTTAAAATGGTACGTCCGGTCAGCCTGTTTAACGGCTGGATGGGTTTCTGTTGGATTGTAGTTATGGAACCAGTCCCCTGTTGGTGAAAGTTTGGGTTGTTTCTAATGATTTGCTATGACAAACGGTGCTACAGTGAAAATCCTGGTGCAGTTATTTTGGCACATTTATGGGCGTGTTTCTCAGGATACATTTCTTGAAGAAGCATAACCACAATGCCCTTCACAAAAGGTTGTTTCAACCAACTGGTGCCCCCACATGGATTTCCTTATTTCATAGCTTCATAGTTAATTTTTTTAAAAACAGAATTCTTCCCCTCCCCCTTGGCCCTCAGGTAATCACTAGGCTATGGAAAGAGAGCTGGCACCGGGTGGTGGACACATAATGCAACACATAGACGATGCACTGTAGAGTTGTACACCTGGAACCCATGTAATTCTTATTAACCAGTGTCACCCTAGTAAGTCTAAAACCCCCCCAAAAAACCAAAACCAAAAACAAAACCCCAACCAAGCCTCCCCCAGAATTCTTGGCTGTGTTTAGTTAACTTTAGCTGCTATTGTCATTATTAAACAAATATAGCAAGAGCTCTTTTAGTATGCACTGCTAGCTCAGAGCTTGCTGTGGGATATGTTACACTAAACGCCTCCTTCTGGATTGCACCATCAATTCCAATCTTATCACCAGGGTGTAACGCTGACGTGACTCAGCCTTGCCAAACCTTCCCAGGCTAGCAGTAGAACCAGAGGGCTCCTTGACACCTCCAATCTGCACAGCCATTGAGATCTTGGTAGGCCCTCTTCTTGCTTTACCCTTGGGACGAACACAGTCTTATTTTTAACATAATGGAACAGTAAGACCCCTGAGAAGCACCTTCTTTTCCTGGACCATGAGGTGAGTGTGGTGAGATTTAAGGGTATGATTCATTTTCTTCTTGGATGTTCTGGAACTTCTGCACTTTCCAAATTCTGCGATCAGAAGAAACTAAAGCTCTGAGAAACACAGAGGTAAAGAAATATTTCAAAGGATGGATACAATGGTGTGGGTGAACCTGATGTTTAAAAGTCCTTTCTCCCTTCTGTAGTCTCTTTAACCCTGCAGAGGTCACGGCTGAGCTGAGAGATACAAACCCTTTTCTTAAATATTGCTACATCTTTGTTCAATAATTTCTAGACTGTAACAGAAAACAAATTTAAAAATCATGTATTTTATTATATTTGCAGTGGTTTTATTATTTTATTTTATTTGCATTTCATCACTTACTAGTAATGAATGTATCTCTCGGATACACGCGACCTACACTGTAGTTTTTCCTAAGGAGCCAGTGTGTGCACACTCATAGCCTCCCCCCAGAGCAGGATTGGCAGGTCACTGTGGCACAGACTGTCTGCAGGATTAGAAACCTCCCTCTCTTTCCCTTTCCTTCCTTTCTTCCTCATTTTCTTCCTTTCTTTATGCCTTCCTTTTCTCCCACCCGCTCCCCATCCGTCCTTCCCCTTCCCCCCCTCTGTTTGTCTCTTCCTCCTTGCATGCCTCTCTCTCTACCCTTCCTTTAGAGAACCTTCCTGGGTACCTGAGGACAATCCCTGGACACCGGTGGAACGAGACAGGCCAGGTCCCCACGCGTGCCGCTTTGAGTGTGGGAAGAGTCACTGAGCAGAGTGATGGTGTCCATCCAATGTCATGACAGAGAAGTGTGGGCCCCACAGCAGTGTGAAACAGGCCAGTGGCTGGCACACATCGGGCGTCAGGTAGCATTCACATCATTTCGGACTTCTTCTGTGGCAAGCAAGTCGCAGCAACTGGGCTGTTAGCTTTCTCGTGACCACAGATCCACCAGGGTTCCAGTTTGGGGGCCTGTCTTTCTGCCTTCTTACTGTGGGCCCACGTCCTGACCTGAGTCTCTGTCTTTCCCAGGCATGGGGCTCTGTTTGACTTTTCTCAGGCCTTTTAGGCTCTGAACTCCTGTTCCTGAATCCGGCACCACAGAGGGCCCTGCAAGGTGCATCCAAAACTCTCTGCCCTCTTACCTCTGGGCTGGGACCCTGCCCACCTGCCATTCAGCACCATGCTCTCAGTTGCACCTGCATCACCAAATACCCAGCTGCTGGAGGTCATTCTGTCCCCCACTGCACCCCTCCAGATCTTCCCAGGAACTCTATTTGTTCTGTTTATCAGTAGCTCCCAGCTCCAACAAACCCAGTCCTTCCGGCCGACATTCATTGTACTTTTTCCAGACCCATGCCAACCAGATAAGTGGAGAAACTGACTCACAGAGTCTGGATTGTCCAAAACCATACCACGTTCCCAGTAAATCTTTCACCAACAGCCATTTGGAGGTCAGACACCTTGAAAGTCATTTTAGGCACCCAGCTTCCATCAAGCCTAGAATAATTATGGAGCCAAAAGAGAAAACCAAGTCAAATCTCAAAGGACTTGAGGCTGATCTGAAACCCAGGATGTGGGCATTGAATTCACACTGAGCAAAAACTCCCTCTCTCCTAGAAAGGTGACTTAGCATCAGGGTTGCTCTTTGTAAAAAGGGCCATCCTTGGTTTCCTTCTGTCACCAGCCAATACTGAAATGATGACATGCTATGGTTTAGCTCGAGGTCATTTGGGAATTGGAGACATGGACAGAAAGCAGACCACTGGGGTGTCAGCGCTCAGTTCTAGGCTAGTGGGTGGAAGGGTCTGGAGCTGTTAGTGGTGAGCCATAATTGGGCTGTAGGCTCAGGCTATTTATGGGTGTCAGCCATCACAGGGAAATCGGTGGCATTGCTGGCCTGCTTTGCATGTGGGGTATAACTAAATGGGCATCTGGGAATGGAAACTTGGGGAGAGACAATGGGATACACACCGAAACGTGGACTGAAGAGGAAATGCCAATGAAGACCTGGAGTCTCCCTACAGCGTAGTGACTCTAACTTGGAAGATTAGTACATTGTGAGCCACTAGTGGGTTGGTTAACAAGAAGCTACCTTCATGCATAAATGAATATAATGGATTCTCTGGTTAATGCCTGCTTTCTCCATCAGTCATAAGTTCTGTGACATAGGGACTTGAGTTCCCAGACAAGAATGGAGTAGAGAGGCTCCCCAAAGACAACTCTGAGTCTTGTCTCCATCACCCCTCTACACACAGAGTGCTCATTATCTTCACTCCCAGCTTGCCTTGCAACAACTGTCGGCTCATTGCCCTATGAATGCTATGTCTATTCTCTGACCATGACTCCCTAGGACAGCACTGTCCAGGAGAACTTTCTGCACCAACAGTTTAGAACTGTGCTAAATTTCACCTGGTTTTCATGACTTAAATTTAAGTAGTTGCATGTGACTGGTGGGTTCTGTATTGGGCAGTGGCACCTGAGATTGTAAGCCCTGCTTAGTTCATCTTTTTCTTCCCCCCACCAAGGTGAATGCCTGGCAGACAGTAAACCTGCGCTAAGTGATCTTGTATTTCTCTCTTTTCTGCTGTTAATATTTGTTGGGTCCCAGAGATCCAAGAGGTAAGTGGAAACCTCTCTCTCCTCATTAAATGCATGAAGGATTTTGATTGGCCAGGCCTCCTCTGTACAGTGCCATTTTCACATTTAAAAAATAATCAATAGTTCTTCAAAATAATTAAATCAAATATCCATTTATTACTTAAGCTTTCTAATTTCTATATCTCTATCAATCTCTATAATCTATTATCTATATCTACCTATCCACCCGTGTATCTATTATCATCTATCTATGTCTCTATCATCTATCTATCTATGCATCCACCTTTATTTATCTGGCTGGCTGTCATCTATCTCTAGTCTCTCTCATCTATCTATGCATCTACCTTATCTATCTTTATCTATCTATCTATCTATCTATCTATCTATCTATCTACTTATCTATTTATATATCCAGCCAACCAGCCAGCCAGCCAGCCAGTCATGATACAAGCAATGTCCAGACATTGCATATGACATCATGGCCTCCACTCCTCATTACTCAGTTATTTGTTCCATCACCTGGTCAGTGACATGAATGGAATCGGCAGCCTTCCTCCTAGTCCAGTGCTCCTTCCTACCACCCACGCTGGCTCACCTGGGGAGGGACGACTCACTCGGCCCCGAGGACCCTCCTGGCCAGCTCCCCGGGCTGACGGCTCTCATGTCTGCCTTCCTATCTCTCCATCAATTGCTGAGGATGCGCTGGCTGAGAATTGAGCCCAGAGCTGGCAGCCGCACAATCTGATATGACACCGTCTCAGGGAGATTTCAGCACTTCGTCATCCTTGCAGTCCTGGCGCCAATCACTCAGCCCAGCCCACTGCCAAACGGAGCTGTCAGGCCCCACGACGGTGTTTCACATGCTTGGACACCGCCAGGCCATGTCTAGACAATCCCGAGCACCCAGGAAAACAGCCCGGGTCTGGTCAGACTGGATTGCGCCCGCTTTCCCGGAGGCCGGACGCCCGTCTCAGCGCTGACAACCCTGGATGCAGTTTTCAGGGTTCATTGTCATCCTTTTCTACTGAGATGGCAAGACTGGGGTGGGGGGAGAGGCCAGTGCTGTCACAGCTGGAAGGTAGATTCCCACTGAGAGCGTTTGAGTGTTTTCTGTCAAGCTGAAACTGTTTTTCTTTTGATGCCTGTGTTTTCCAACCTTCTTTCACAATCCCACCCATTCCTTAACATCGGTTTCACTAACGTCAGCACAGTTCAGGATGATGATATTTACTGGGTACATATAATGCCTCCTTTTTATCCTCACAGTGCCCTTGGAGGGTTCCTTGTCCCTCCTGTTATCCACAGATGAAGAAGGGAGCCCAGAGTGGTTAGGTCACTTGGCCGAGTTCACACAGCAGGGCTGGGGTTTGAGCCTGCAGCTCTCGATTCCAAAGCTTGGAAGAAACTGGTGGTTGCATAGACCCATTTTCTCCCTAGGGTGTCCGGGGGAGGGGGAGGGCAGAACCAGGCAGGCCCCCCAGGGATGCTATGGGCCAAGGACCCTCTCTGCACAAGGCCAAGCTCATGGGCAAGGCCGGAGTCATCTTCCCGATTTCTCTCTCTCTAGTCGGAACTGCAAGCGCGGTAAGAACAGCGTCTTCCCGGGCTGCTCCTCCTGCGTGTCAACCCACGTAATAAAAAGCTGCTGCCCACCTGCCCACCAGGCCACTTGGCCAAGTCGGAGTCCCAGCCAAGGCTCTTAAGACACACATGCCACCCCCACTTTACAGATAGGGAAACTGAGGCTCAGAGAGCAAATGAACTCATCAGAGGCCCCAGAACTGTGGGATTTAAGTGCCGGAGCCGGGACTCAAAGGCGGGTGTTTGTGGACGTGCTTGTACCCAGTGAGGGAGCAGCTCTCAGCCTTGACTCAAGCACGTTTGATGAATTGCAGAGCATCGGGGAAACGGGGCCACTCTGCATCTCGGGGCACTCCCGAGTGTGTCTGGGGTGGGCTCGGACATGCCATCTCCCAGAGGAGGGAAGCGCCATCCTAAGAAAGCAAGTCCTTAGCCTAAGGTAGTGGCAGAAGAAAGGCGCAGATCTGGGTCTCTCAGGCCCAATGGCATGGTCATTTGGCACATAGACTTTCAAGTGTGACAGGGCACAGCCACCTTGGAAAACAGTGTGACAATCTCTCCTAACGTTAAATATACACGTATACGATCCAGCCGTTTCACTCCTGGTATTTAGCCCAGGGGAATGAAGACTTAGGTCCACACAGAGACACGTATTCAAATGTTCACGGCAGGTCCATTCCTAACAGCCCACCCTGGCGAAAGCCCAACTGCCCAACCGCGGTTGAATGGACAAATGACCCGGGTACATCCACACACTGCGACAGCACTCAGTGTTGATGCACGCAACGGAAGGCCGTTCCATAAAAACACTCCACTGGGTGAACCGAGCGCGACGCAAGAGTGTGTACTGGGTGATGATTGATGACATTCCAGGAAAAGCAAGACTCATCGATAGCCACTGCCTGCAGCCAAGGGTGAGGTGGGGTGGGCAGGGGTGGCAGAGGGGGCATTTGAGGCTCCCTGGAGGGATGGAAATGCTCTATGTCTCCACTGGGATGTGGTACAAACAGACGGTACATGTAAGATGTGTGCCTTCTGTTACATGGAGAGTGTATCTCAAAAGAGTTGATTTCAAGAAATGGGCTTTGGTACCAGGTGGGTTTGGGTGTGAGTTGAGAGCTCCCTCCATTCGTGAGCAATTCACTGGTGGACCCTCCCGGGCTTGGTTTGCCCCTCTGGAGAATGGGGTGCGGTGGGCGTGGTGGGGATTCAGTGAGACGATTCACAGGCGACCCGCGTGTGGAGTCCGGGGCACCTGGCGCAGCTTCTGCGGTCGCAGCCTTTCTACGATGGGGGATGCTGTCCCCGACTCCGCAGGGGGCTGAGAAGAGTCAGGCGTGGGGCAGGGAAATCTCAGTTCCCAGGCTGCCCTGGAAGCCTTGAGACAGAGCCCTGGTGTGGGCGGAGACCCCGGAGAGCCCCGCCTGCGTCCCAGGCCTGCCACCAAGGTCTCCTTTGATCTTGCTGTCTCCTCTGGAGGCCCGTGTCAAAAAATCTAATCACTCCCATCCTGGGAGCTCCCCATGGTGTGTCTGTCCACTCTGGGTTGGAAGCCTGACTTTTCAGCTTCTTTTAAGGGTGTGGGCCCCCTACTTCCCACATCTGCAGCTCACTTCTGTGGAGGCCGGACTGCTGGGTGGGGGAGGGTGCGGGGCTGAGTGGGAGCCCCACCCGAGGTCTCCGGGTACAGGCACTTTCCCCAAACCCCGGGGTCCTCCTGCCAGGTGATTTCAATTTGCCGTGACCTCGTGCAAAGCCTCGTTTCATGTGAATAATATGTACCTCTGGTTACATTTTAATGACTGACTCTGGTCCAAGAGAAATACCAAACATCCTGGGAAGGCCTGGTCCGGGCCACATTCTCTACTCACCCCACGCCCTCCCGGGGCCCACGTCTCCACTACCTCTGGCCTGCGCGGACGCCGTGGGGTACGCGGGCTGAGGCGTGGTTGAGCGTGCCCCTAATTCCTCCCAGGGCAGGCTCACGTACAGCCTGGACAGGGGGCTACTATCGGGGATCCAGGAGGGCAGACACTGCACGCTTATTCATGTGACCCTCATAACTGGCCAGGGTGGGGTCCCCCAAGAGCTGACTCTGACGAGGATTTAGCTGGCAGGCGTTCTGGGTGTCTACTGCTGTGTAACAAAGGGCCCCAAAACTTGGTGGCTTCAAGCAACTGTCCTCTTTTCTTTTGCGAATGGATCTGCGATTTGGGCAGTGCTCCCTTGGGCTGCTCGTCTCTGCTCCATTTTGCCAGAGCCCTATCAGGACAAATGGGGTGGGCAGAGTGGCATCTCTCTCTCTCTCTCGCTCCTCATGTAGGCCCTCCACCGGGTCTCTCCAGCATGGGGATCTCAAGGAAGCGGGGTTCCTTGAAAAGACAGCTTGGGGCTCCAGGTCAGGTGTTCTGAGAGCCCATGGTGGAAGCTGTGAGGCCTTTTGCGGCCCAGGCTCAGAAGTCACCTGCATCACCTCCTGGTGACTGGTCACCTAGGACCAGCCTTGATTTAATGAGGCCTCCACAAGGCAAGGGTTGCTGGGGGCCATCTTCAGGTCCCTACTATATGCCCAGTGTGGGGATACAGCTGTGAACAAGCTAGGGGAGGACCAATGCTAAATAGAAAAAGGTATACTGTATCAAGTGGCAAAAAGTGCCACCAAGGCAAATAAAGAGGGTTAGGAAACAGAGTGATAGGAAAGAGGGGGCAGTGGTATCACACCGGGGGACAGGGACAGCCTCTCAGAGGAAGGCATTTGAAAGAGGTCCAAGGGACAGTAAGGTGGAAGTAAGGTGTCTGGGGAAGAACTCCCTGGCAGAGGGAATGGAATAGCAAGTGCAAATGCCCTGGGGCAGGTGTCATTGTTTGCCAACAGCAAGATGGTCCATGCGGCTGCGGCAGAGTGGGCTGGGGCAGGATGGGGGCATGGAGGAGAAGAGTTGAGGTCATGGGCGAGGGGAGCCAGGGTCTGTGGGTCTTGCAGACTTTACTAATTTGAAGTGAAGAGGGCAGCCACTGGAGGCTTTTGAACAGACCTCTGACTCGGGTTTTCAAAGGATCACTCCAGCTCATGTGTGGGCAGGAGGGTATAGGGGGCTCAGGTGGAGGCACCAAGACCAGGTAACTGGCGCAAAGACTTAAAGAGATCCATGTCTCCACCACGGTTCCCTCTGCCTGTGTCACCCGGCCCTTTCTCTGGCTGGTCAGGCTCCTGCTCATCTGTCAGCTCCTGAGTGAATCTCCACGGGGTTTAAATGACTCAGTAGATCAGAGACTCCGGAGTCCAGGCCAGTGTCTGCTTCATTCACCTTTCTTCACTGCGTGCAGCACTCAGCGCTGGCCCATCGGAGCATGGGGCAGACTCAGCTCTGAGTAGATGACAGAGTTGGGGGTCCAAAGGCCCAGAACCCAGGAGCTGAGCCACCCACAGCCCCTCCAACCTCCAACTTGGGAAGTAAAGATTGCAGGCATGAACTAACCCGGGAGCTGGTGTGGGGTGGCGGGGCTGATGCAAACACTGAGAATGACCCAAGATTGCCTGTGTGTGGCAGATTAAGTGATGCCCCTCCACTGGGAGGCACTACAGAGGTGGCAATAGGAGCCTGCATTCCTTTTCTGTTTTAAACTTTATTTTTAAAATTAAATTTATTAGGGTGACATTGGTTAGTGGACTTAGATAGGTTTCAGGTGCACAATTCTATAATGCATCATTTGTGTACTGCATCGTGTACTCACCACCCAGAGTCACCCATCCCAAAGCCAGCATCTGGGCTCTGGGGGCATGTCGCTCCCACAGGAAGTGCAGTCATTCCAGATGGGGCTAGGGGACACGTCACCCCACTGAAACGAGGAAGAGGATAAAGGCACCCGAGCAACATGCTTTTAATCTCCAAGTAGCTTGCCTAGCTCGCACGAAGCCCTCCATGCAATCAGCAGTCAGCCCCATTTGGTGGGGCTGGGTGATGCTGAGCACAGACTCAGGCCGCTAGCTCATGGCAGCTCTTTAATCTTTCAAGAGCTCTGTGCAAGCTTGGCTTGCATAGATTTGGAAATACCTCTCCAATAAAGATTAGAGACTAACACAATGATACATCACCAACAGACAAGAGCGTCAAGGTCCTTATGTCGTACTGAGAAACAAATAACATGTAGGAGTTTTTATTTTTGTTAGGGGGTTGCTTCGCAGGGGAAGATGGTTGCTTTGTGTTTTCTATGTGAGAAGGAGGGGAAGAGAGAGGGCGGACTGTGGGTCCGAGCTGGGTTTGACCTCTCACCCCTCCACCAAATAGTACAAAGTGGCTCATGTTTTCCTTTGCAGGTACTGAGTGCAGTAGGTGTTGACTTCTCTCTCGTCCTCTGTAAATCAGCCTTTAGCTGCATTCTGTGAAAGGCGCACACGTGGGCATTTAAAGTGAAGGGAGACGTGGGAAGTTTGGGGAGACAGGACCAGGAGGGCCGGTGGCTCTGGGCGTTGTGGGATTTACTCAGCATTTGCAGCTCAAGGTAAACCAGCATGGCATTGCACAATCCTCCACCTCTTCTTTAATCCAGGTTTCCCAAGGATTCGTGGGGGTCCCACCCATGGAGTTACACAAATCCGGGAGATTCTGGTGGAGCAATCAGCTGACCTATGCACAAGGGTGCCCTGGAAGGCTTTGAATTACGGACTGAGAGGGAGCGGTGGGTGCTTCTCCCCTCCCTAAACATTCCAGCAGACCTAAGGGCGTTTTCAGGAAGTGGTTTGCATCCCTAAGACGAGAAACCCTGGCACTTAACTTAAATGACTTTGAGCAGATTTTATCTTTTCTCTCTCTGTCTCTTTTTTGGAAAAGAAAAGTTACTGATTGGATAAACACAGCTGTGTTTAATGCTTTAAGTCGGTTCGCAGTGTGTGTGGAGTCCACTACGTATCTCTGCGCAGGGCCCAGAGATGGTTCGTAACCGCTGTGTGGGAGGCTGCTGATGAGCGAGAGTTTCACCATTTGCATGACGGGGTTCAATGGCAGGTGGCATTTGCCGGATGTTTCCTCATGATCCTTTAACATCAACGAGAGTGCAGAGAAGTGACTTCTAATAACTTCTATGGTGAAAACTCACAGATTGTCTCCACCATCAACCTCAAACTACAGTTAGAGTTCTCATGATATGGTATTAACCAGGATTCTTCCTAGTGCTTCTCATTTCAGTCCTTTATTCGCAAGAGTATAAGGACATATCACGTGACAGACATGTGCGTGGGTGCTTTCCAAGATGGCTGCCTCTGTTTAATCTCAACCCCCTTCTCCTGCATGTGACAGAGGAGTGAGCCATGCTGTGTGACAGTTGAGGGAAAGTCATGGAAGTGATGCAGTGTTCACCCGGGTCTCTGGGGGATGCTCATCTTTGGTACCCAGTTGTGATACTGTGAGGAAGCCAAATGGCTGCATGGAAAGGGCGCCTGGAGGGGTCCTGACCCCAGGCCCCCTGAAAGGTCCTGGCCACACTCACTAGCCAGGTGTGCTAGAGGACCTTCAGGTGATTTCAGCCACCACCTTGAGGAGTCCTCGGGCATGCTGAGTGGAGCAGAGATAAAACATCTCTGCTGACCCCTGTACAAGCAGAAATGTATGAAAAAATATAAATGTCGCCATTGTTCGCAGCCACTCCATTTTTGCAGTGGTTTATCCTGCAGCGATGGATAATGGGAACACTGAGACACAAACTCGACACGTGGAGAGCATTAGCCCTTGCCTAGGTTGACCTTATTTTCTTTTATCTCAATTCTAAGTCATTTTGTAGGATTATTATTTTGGTTTTATCATGTACTTAAACCTATTGAAAAAATTTTTTAAATCAAGGGTGAAATTCACAAAATATACAATGAATCATTTTCATGTGTGCAATTCAGTGGCAGTTAGTAGTTTCACAATGTTGTGCTACCACTACCTCTATCAAATATTAATATTTTCATCCCCTAAAAGAAAACTCTATTCATTAAGCTGTTGTTTTCCATTGCCCCCTCTTCTAGCTCTTGGCAACCAACAATCTGCATTCTGTCTCTATTGGTTTACCTATTCTGGACATTTTATACAAATAGAATCATTCATATGTGGTCTTTTGTGTCTGGCTTCTTTCATTCAGCATGATGCTTTTAGGGTTCATCTGCATTGTGGTACGTGTCAGTGCTTCATTCCCTTTTTATAGTTGAATAATATTCCATTGTAAGGACAGACGACATTTCACTTATCCACCATTTGCTTCTGGACATTTGGGTTGTTTCTACTTTTTGGCTATTGTGAATAGTGCTTCTATGAATATTCATGTGTTAATATTTGTTTGAGTCTCTGTTTTTAATTATTTTGGATATATACCCAGGAGTAAAATTGCTGGGAGATAAGTATTTCTTTTTTAACAGCGATAATGTGGTTTTTTTTTTTTTAATGTATTAAATGCATGCAATAGTGAGAAGCTGAGAATCTCTTGCACTGAATCATTTAAAGCATCAAGAAGTGATAAAACACCAGGTAAAACACAGTATTTAAAACCTGTTATTATAGTACCGAACAGGCAAAATATACACCCTAGAAAAATTTTGGAGAGTGGCAGTTTGCTACTTATTATTTAGAATAATAGTTGATTAAAATAGTCCAATGACATTTTGAAAAAAAAATCACTCATGGTAGGTCAAACTCTGTAAAGTTGTCATTTTTATAGGTTAAAACAATAAAATATTGGCAACTTCCTATAGTTCTACCTAACATAAATTAGGGGTGGACTCAGCCACATAGCATAGAAACTTGACCCAGTGCTTGACCAAATGAGGTCAAGCCATGAAGCTTGATTTTTCTCACGTGACGAGAATTCTGAGGATGGACAGTCTAGCATTTTGTAGTTGTTGAAGGAACGCATTAAGAGCTGGGTCTCCCTTTGGCTGACTGCCCTCCTGTCCTTAGCACATGCATTAGGCCTGCATTTCAGACATGGAGGAGGTGATAAGAGAAAGGGAAAGAGGAGTGTGCCAAGATTTTATAAAAAAAAAGGAAAGAAAAGAAAAAAACAACAAGAACAAAAACACCATGCGCACACATACTAACTTTCCCAGAAACCACCTCGGCACAGACATCTGTTTGTACCTCACTGGCCATTACAGGGTCATTTGGCCCCTTCTAACTGCGAGAAATGCTGGGTATTTTTAATTTTAACACGTTTTATTGGGGAATAATTTTAGATTTATAGAAAAGTTGCAGAGATGGTACAGAGAGCATTCCTGTATACTCTTCACCCCGTTTCCCTTCACATTACTATTTTTCTAAAGCCATGACACATTTTCAAAAGTAAGAAGTCAACATCTGTACATCACTGTTAACTAAACTCCTGACTTTATTTGGATTTCACCAGTTTTCACAATAAAGTCCTTTTTCTGCCCCAGGATCCCATATTGCAGTTAATCTTCTTAGCTTCTGCTATCTGTGACAATTTCTCAGAGTTTCCTTGTTTTTCACGACCTTGACAGTGTCAGGACTGGTCGGACATTCTGTAGAATGTCCCTCAACTTGGGTTTGTCTGTCAACTTGGATTTTTTTTCATGGTTAGACTAGAGTTACATGTTTTAGGGAAAAATACCATTGAGATGAAATGCCCTTCTCATCATATGATATTGGCGCAGCGGGAGTCATACCCACATGACTTATCACTGGTGCTGTTGACCTTGATCAACTGGTTAATGTAGTATCTGCCAGGTTTTGCACTGTAAGGTTCTTAATATTCTCTATTTGTTGAAAGGCACTAAGTTCAGCTCATACTCAAGGGCAAGATTAAGCTCCATATCCTGGAGGGGAGAGCATCTCGCTTGTACATTATTTAGAATTCTTCCATAGGGAAGAATAATGGCTATATTACCCTGGATAAAATCAGGTTCTGTTGACAGGAAAGTAGGGGAGTGTTCATATTACACCCTCAAATGTAAAAGGGGATACCAATATTTGCCTTACCTATCTAATAAGAGATTTTTTTATATTTAATGTTGGGACTTCCAGAACCTCAGCATAATGGTGAGGTTCCTATCGGAGGTGGGCAATCTGTGACAGGTGAGTTTGTTTATTCAAGACTTATGTACTAGAGACTGGGATAGACACTGAGGACACACTGTTATCCAGTATTCTTTTTCCCCTTTCCTCTAGTACTAGAACCCCAGTGTTTTAGCTGGGTAGGTGGCTTCCCCAGTTAAGGACTACATTTCCCAGCTGCCTATGCATGGTCACATGATTAACTTCTGGCGAATGGGATACGAATACAAGTTGTGTGTCTAATATCTGAAGTAAGCCATGGACCAGGCCTCTGAGTGGGAAGAGGAAATTGGATGCTTGTTCTTCCTCTTTACTTAACTAGAACCTTTTGGTATGGTGATCCCCTGGGTCAAAACTATATCACCAGTTATTACATGAAAGATATGCTGGATACCCATAAATTCTATACCCATTGCGACTCAGATGTTGGCTCATCAGATGTACCATTTTAAACGGGACAGAAAACAATGGTTCTGTCTCATTTCAAATGGTACATATGGTCAGCCGAGTTTCACTGGGCTAAATTCAAGGTGTCAGTAGGCTGACTATACCATTTCAAACTGGACGGTACTGTTGTTTTCTGTCCTGTTTCAAATGGTACGTCTGGCCAGCCTACGCAGATGACAGTGAATCCCAATCAAGGAGCCCTTTCCAAGGGTCCGTCTCCTATTGTCTGTGTTGACTTCAGCAAGCCACGTCACTTCTGTGTACCTCTGTGAACTTTTTTGTAAGTGTTGATGCCTCTCACACAGAAAATTAGAAAAATACAAGGCCTTTAGTATGTAAGATACTCAGGATGGTGTCTGGCAGGTCTTATCTCAATAAATATTTGCTTCTATCTTTTGTTATCATTATGATCATTTACTACAATGATGCTTGTAGGATATTTAAAAGAGCATTTATAATTGGGTCAGAGTTCATAGTCTTCCTCTACTTATTTTTTTTTTTTTCGGTCTGTTTGTTAAATCGCAATCCTTGCACGTCCTCTTAAATGTATGAAACGATTTCCAAAATTGGGACACAGAAACCAATTCAGGGCACAGGAATTAGTCTGCATTCCAGATCAATTAGGGAAATAGTTTGCAGTAACTACAGCATTTTGAAACACATCAAATAAGAAGGAGAAATCACTGTTGTATGTCACCGTCAGAAAGAAAGGGGAAGGCATTTCTGTCTGATTTCAAGACTGGCTCCCTCACAGAGTCCCTAATGGAGACACAAGAAATAGCAGGCCCATGTCAAAACCACAGTGAACTTTTCACTGACTCAGAGACCTCCCACCCAATCCCAGGGGGACTGGGTAATTCAATGGAGATTAAAGGCTCACAAAGTCCTGCTAACCAGAAAAACGCAAGTTCTATTAGGTTACCATTTCCATTTTTCTGTCAAGTAAAAAAGGCAGAGTTTCCCTAGAGGAGACGGAATATTTGCTCTCAGCCAGAAGACCCCCAAACACCAGAACTCTTTAACGGAGATTACAAAAGGGGAAAAAGCTCGGCCGGGCTTGGACATTAATGCCCGGCCCACGCTCTGAGCTAAAGCCCCTGGCATTTAAGTCAATGAAAAATGAATAATGCACTTAGTTAAGTATTTCCTCCCACCATGAAAGTCCTCGGTCACCCTAATTTCTTGTTCTACTTGACATTTTCACTTCTTTTTCTGACCAGATATCCATAATAAAATCTGGCACTCTGAGACAAGTGCTTTCTATGCAAGCCTTCTCCAACATTCCATTAGAAACCTTTGAAACTAAACACTCCCTTTTTATCCCATATTACTTCCTCCCCTGGAACCGTTCAATCTCTACTCAGCAATCCCATTAGACTTCTAACTTCCATTTTTAAAAAGCTGATAAAAATGTATAGATGTTTGAACGCCATCCAGGGAAGTCGACTTCCAAGCTGTGCTAGGACGGGAGAGAGTGGCCAGGGAAGGCTGGGAGACTGCTATGGGCCTGGCGGGGCCGCTGCGTGGTGGCTTTGCCCCATCACCGATTGCTCGTCCAGGCCTTCTGGGAAGGTGGTGGTCCATCTGGGGGCACATGGGTGGCCTTTGCAGCACGATCTGGGGGATTGTGGGATTACGGTTCAGATTTTTATGTGGCTTGAAGTATTCTTATTCATCTTTCTGGTTAAGTGGCTGAATGTTATGGAAGAAGGGAGTGACTTAGCAGGAAATGGTACGACTGATCACGTGGCAATACAATGAGGTGCTTTATCACGTGGCAAAGGTCAATGTCCTTGTGCATTTTTGTTCCTTTTCAAGAGAGGGTAGTCACCAGCTTTGCTGCAGGCTAGGGGCAGAGGGGCCTTCCCCAGAAAGAGAGGGGGAGGGGGAGATGTCCATGAAGACCTCTAGCTGCCCCGGGGCAAAGGGACTTCTTTTTTGGCAGGGGGTGCTGGTGGGCAACCCTAGGGAGGAGAGAATTTGGCCATCCTTAGAGCTGGCCCTTGTTCCTCCCCACCTCCTCTCTGAAAACACCTTCGGGTCCTTGCACACTGGCTTCCACGTAGGTTTGTCCAGTGGGGAGCCCTGGGCAAGACCAGAGAGTGGGGGTGGGGAGTGGAAGAGGCCCTCCCCATCGCTTCCCTCCAGCTGAGCCTCCTCCGGGCCTCCAGCCCCTTCCTCTCTATCCTGCTCCCACCGGCGGATACCACCAAGGTTCTAGCTCTGGCTGGATGCCCTGGCTCTGAGCAGAGGAACCCTGGCCTCAGAGGTGGTCGCCGCTGGCTGCTCTGAATATCTAGGTGGCTCCCAGTCCCTTCGTGGCTTCTCAGTTCTTCTCAGTTGTGTCACCAACCCCTTTATTCAATTCCCTCTGGAGGAAGTACCTAAAGTGGGTTTGTTTTCCTGACAGAGGAGGGCCGTGGGGGCTCTGGGTTGGTGAGGCAGCCGATGCTAGATCTGCCAGGACCCTGGGTTCCTGGGGCAGCTGCCTATTAGAGCAAGGGGGCTTTTCGGCAGGACTGATACAATGGGATCTGCGGCATGGACCCTGCCTATGACCCCTTGGAGGGTGGTGTTGGTTTTGCATTGTGGAGAGGGCCCTTGTCCTTGTAGCCTGTGTCCCCAGCTGGCCCCTGCCAGGGGGCTCACCCACTCAATACCCAGGATGCCTCAGGTTCAGTGAGAAGCAGCAATGGCTCCACCTGAGCCCAAAGCTCTCCGAGCCGATGCCCAGGCGGCAACAGGCTACTCAAAGAGCTTCACCTCCAGGTGCCCTGAGCAATTTGGCTATAGCTCCTGAACTCATGGGGACACCTGGGAATGACGGCTTACTGCAGAGACTGTCCACCTTGGCATCTGTGTGGAATAGTGGAGGCAGGAGATCCGTGCAGCATCTGGGCTGCTTCTGCACAGCCCCACAGTTCACTGTTCTTCAGCCAGCCTCACAGGGCACTGCTGGATGTCGGTCGTGCACGACTCAAAAGATTAATATTACTATCGAAAAACACTCTTATAACAACAGCTGATATTTATTGAGTTCCTCCTCTGTGCGGGTCCTCAGCACGTGTTGTATTGTTATTTGTCACTGATTAGTCTCCTATCTCACAGATGTGCAAACTGAGGCTTCGACTGGCTGAGAACCGGGCTCAGTGCACAAAAAATAGCAGCTCCCCTGTGTGTGATGCCTGGTCTCTAGACACACAAACTCTAAACCCTTTCTATGTTTGGATTCGGTCAGTCTCGAGATCTCAACTCTAGGAGGGACGTGTCATTATTACAACCATTTTACAAATGAAGCAATGTGATTCCATGACTTCACTGCCCAAGGCCACCTATTAGTAAGATCTGAGAGCAAACTTGCATTCAGATTGGACCTCTGTTCTTCCAGAGGCTCTGGGTTCAGTCCTATCTTGGTCCGGGTCTCCCTGAAGCAGAGCTTGAGCTGTGGACTTTAGTAGGCAGTCTGTTGGGAGTGAGACAGGGAAACAAGAAAGGCAATGAAGGATTTGTTTGTGAGTGGTTTACTGCTGTGGGCAGCTGAGGCCCTTCCCAGTGGGCACGTTGGGCAAGACTGAGTAGGGTAGATTTAGAGGTCAGAGGCAGGCAGTTTCACAGATGCCAATGGCTGCCTGCATTTCTTGAATTGTCAAGGACATTCTTTGCCCATCTATAGGATTGCCTAAAGAGCCACAGAGCCGATGTCCCCAGGAGTAGTCCCCAATCAGTAGGGGACAGGAGTAGTGAGTACATGCCCCAGCTTCCTGGCCTCTTAGTGGGACAGTCCTAAGTTGTACTCCATCTGGAGGCAATCCTATAACTGCTGAGGATACCTCTGCCATGGTGTGTGTCACTGACAGCTGCTCTTCTTGTCCATCTGGCAGAAGGAAGGGCCAGTGCCAATGGCTTGGAGTGGACACTCCCAGCTGAGGTCCCAGAGGGCCATGCTCTGTCCTCTGGCTTCTCAGACTTGGCCCAGCTAGCAGGACATTGGGGAGGATAGGTCAGGCTCATCTCCTCTGGCTGCTGGGACTCATCATCTCAATCTCAGGGATCTTCATCGGAGGCATTGGTGACTGTAGACAGTGCCATTCACTCAGCAAGCTGCTCAGTACTGAGCACCCTGCTCTTCTGGGCCTCAGTCTTTGATGACAGGCAACATGTGAGTGTGATGGATGGCAAGTCTGTCTGCTGACACACATGGCCAGGGGCCCATGGGAACAGAGAGGCCACTAGACGCTGGGGAAAGCGTGCTCAGTCATCTAGTTCCACCTGAGTACTAGTCACAGGCCAGCATGGGGCCAGGGGCTGGGGTACAGAAAAACAAGAGGTGTAGCTCTAGGCCTCAGGGAGGGAGCTTCCTGGGAAAAGCGTCATTGAGGGAAGAGATCAGACAATCAACCTTCTGGTGTGTTCAGAAGAGAGAAAGAGGACACAATCACAGCAATGCTGAGTGAGTATACACCCTGTGCCAGGCGTTGCTTTCAGTGCATTTACAAATACCAACTCACTGAATTTTAACAGCCACCCCATGAGCTACTGGCTACTATCCTCCCCAATTGAAGCATGAAGGCGCTGAGGCACACAGAGAGGTTAAATCACTTGTTAAAGCTTACACAGCCGGTTACTTACAAAGCAAAGGCTTGACCCCAGGCGGCTGGGCTTAGGCACTCAAATATGAAACCACTAGGCCACCTAACCTCACCTTTATTCTTAGTCCTGGAAAAAAAGATGCAATAAAGAAAAGCAACTCTAATAGCTAATATTCATGGAGAATTTATTATGTGCCAGACACTCTGATAAATACATCCTGTGGATTTCCTACACAGGAAATCCCCACAGCAACCTATGCAACTGGCATGGTTAGTATCTTCATTTTTACAGATAAGGAAAGTGAAGCTCAGAGAGGTTAAGCGACTGCCCTAACGTCACTCAGCTAAGAAGTAGTAAACCTGGGATTTGAACCTAGGCAATGAGCCTCAGAGCTCACCATTATGGGGGAGTGTGGACCAGTGCAGGATTTTCTAATGTGGAATGAAAAGGACAAACAACATGATCTCTAACTACCCCACCCCGTTTTTTTTTTTCTTTAAAATTGAATGTCTCAAAGCTCTCAGGGCAATCCTTATGTCTCATTCCTCCAAGGTCCAAGAGTTAACAGAGCATGCATTCAGTGACCAATGCTGACCCAGGGTATAAGAAGCTCAGAACTGACCACTTGGGACATACCAGCCTTCCTCAGGATGGAAACATAGAGTATTTTTCAAGACGCCTCCAAAGTTAGCTCATTCCTCAAAGTGTGTCCTGTGGAATAATTTCCGAAAGATGTTCCAGAAAAATCCAGAAAGGTTCAAAATGCTCCTTAGAGTGTGAGAGGCTCAGAGAAGCCCTGTGGTAAAGAAGACTTTAAAAAGGGTGCAAAAGTCCAGTTGTAAGATGAACATATTTGGTGATCTAATGTACAGCGCGGTGATTATAGCTGACAATACTATGTCATATACTTGACTATTGCTAAGAGAGTAGATCTTCAATATTCTCAACACAAAAGAGAAATGGTAGCTATGTGATGGAATAGGGGTGTTAGCAAATGTCAGCTGGTAATCATTTTGTAGTATACACAAGGTCACGTGGGAATTACATCTCAGTAAAGCTGGGGAAACTGAGGCATACTTCTCAAATTAAAAAAAAAGAAGGCATTTCTCAAATTGATTTCACTACAGAATTTCCCTTTATCCCACATGATACCCATTTACATCCTGTAAGACTAGTATAAAGCAGGTGATACCTTGCAAAATGCTGACGTGTATTCATTTTTTATTCATCTATTTATTCAACAAGTACTTATTGGTTTCTTAATGTGTATGTAACCCTCTCCTGGGCATTCAATATTTAATGCTGAACTAGACAGACAGACTTCCTACCTTCATGGAAACTGACCAGGTAATCAGGCATGGTGGGGGGTGGGGACTGACACTATTTCTAAAATAATCCCTGAATACACACATATGCAGTTCACGATCTCCTAAGCAGAGGCTAAATTTGAAGCATGACTAGTGAAGGCTCCCATTTACTGAGTTCTTGTGGATGAGTAGAAACTCTTAACTCTGCAGAGGGCACGGTCAAAAAAAAAATTACAGCGCAGGTGGCATGTATTTGAGAGATACATTCAAACAAAACAAAAAATTGAAAACATTGCAAATATAATAAAACACACGATCCTTCCATTTATTTTCAGTTACAATTTAGAAATTATTAAACAAATTTACAAAAATATAAAGACTAAAAACTTTTTACCAAATCACGTAAACACGAATATTGCAAAAAAAAAACTACAACCAAAAAAATGTCTTTAACATTAATTAATCAGAATCTTCAATAGTTGCTTTGCAAAACTCTTGTAACAAAAATCACAAATAAAATCGTGTATTTTATGATATTTGCAGTTTTAATTTTCTTTTTCATTTCAGCACATACTAGTAAGGAATGTATGAGTATCTCTTGGATACATGCGACCTATGCTATAATTTATTTTACAGCTTCCACAGGGTTAATATTCCCATTTACATTAGAGGAAACTGAGTCCCGGTGCTGTGTACGTATTATCTCCTACCAAAAGCCAGACCCCAGTGGGGCAATCTCGGGTGTGCTTCAGACAGGAGAAGGTGTGCTGACCTTCTACAAGATTGCACGGTGAAGTAGATGGCACGGTGAGCCGGGAAAGCCAAGGAACGTCGGCAAGGAATGCCGGTTGCTGCAGTCCGGGAGGGGTATTAATTCCTCTTAGGTAAAGTGTTTCACCTCTGTCAGGACGTTTGCTCTGGGGCTACATGTGACCTGGGACAGCAGGGGGCTGGAAGGGTCCGCCTAAGGAAACCGGAGCCAGCCTCGAGCTCGGGGATGCTGTGGGTCTCTCTGCAGGTGCCCGCAGTGCTAGGACTTAGGACCTGCGTGACTTTCTGTTTCTACTGTCCTCCTGCTGCATCTTTGCTTTGCTTTATGGTTTCTCCTTCCTCACGGACTTGGCTTTCCAAAAACCTCAGGATCTCTAATGTGAACATCTACACCCATCCTACAACTCCACACTAAGGACACACAATCCACACTCACACGCTTTGTGGTCCAGGGAAAGATGCCTTAGAGGCCGGAATCCCTCCCTATTGCCCCTTGGGGTGGCAGCGCCCTCTGCTGATGCCTCATGCAAGGGTATAGCCTAGTGCACCTTCCTGAAAGAGGGCTTCTGATTGGTCCAGCGCATCCACCCGTGTCGAGTTGCACCACTGGCCACTGAGAGGGCACTGGATTTGCTGCTCTGGATCTGAAGCCTGGCCGTGCACCAATCCGATGTGGCTAGGGAGGTGTGGTGCTGCAGGTGGGTACACAGTGCTGCCCATAGGGGGCTCAGGTGTGCCAGGGCCGGGTCACTGGGGATGCCTGACCCTTCGGTTATCACTTCCTCTTCCTGTGTTTGCTTCTCTTATATACTTTCTGTCTTTTAAAGTCATTTGTTGCCCTAAATTTTTTTTATGATTCCATAATGATTCCACCAATAAATTCACAATAGACAGCATTATGAGAAGAAATAGGTAAATCAAGTGTTCACTAGTTGGAGATTTTTAAACATACCCTTTTAGACCGAGAGCTCCAACAGGCAAAAATAAAAAATAGGTGAACATTTTAAATAACATCATAGCTAAGTTTGCTTTAGTAGACACATATAGAACTTGATGCCCAACAAACGGGATCAGGTTTTTGGTAATATTTTTATCCTTGCTCTTAACACATTCCCCTTTTATCCCCCCATCTTCCCGAAACCCATTTTGTTCCTTTTTAAAACATGTCCTCAGTGTACTCTATGATTTTAAAGTTGCTTGGTGCTGAGCAAGAAAAAGCATTGAGCACCAAATGGCATTTGCAAATTACTTTCAGTGTGTGGTTTTGAAAAGAAGGGCTATGTAAAGTATTGATAGTTAACCTACTCTCTAAGGGGTGGGTTTGAAAAACACAGCAGATCAAAAGCTTCTTGAAAATATGTGTGGGTATGTGCTGTTCTACCCAAAGGAAATCTCTGGCAGGTATTAATTTGAGGGAGAAAAAACGGGAAATTTTTTTTTTAAAGCAAGTCGTCACGAGGAGAAAAAATGGAAAAGGGAGAAAAATTAAAGCATGTTTTAATTGTGACTCGGAAACTTTATAAACACAATTTACACATGTATCACTTATAATCACGGTGCTGGCCAGAGCAATAATTATGATAAATCCTTTGTCAACCCTGCTTAGAAGTCCTTATGAGGGAGTCGGAAATTAGTTCACATTCTAGACAATAGTTCAATAAAAACCCGATCCAACCCAGCCTCTGTGCATATGGAATTCCAAACGGCCTGTAATCAGATGTTCACCAAATCACACTTTCTCATTGCCAAATGCCTTGGCAGGTTAGCATAAACAAGTCTTGAATTCATTAAGTTGCATTTTTTAGCCTTCTAATTAGCTAAGAGTTGTGCATTTCGAGAACAGCATGTCAAGAGCTCAATTTCAAGGTATAATGATATGACAGAGGAACCAAAGTCATTGCCTTTTGTTGCAAATGTTGGGTGAGGGCTCTCTGCTTAACTGACCCGGGACTGGCTTTGGTAGGTGACCTTGGAGAGAGGTAGACATGGGTTGGCAAGGAAGCTTTTTCAACACATGGTCATTCTGTTTAAAAAATTACTCCACTCTGATCTCTATCTTTCCAAACACCATATGAGGTTTAGATGCTAGCAATGTGGTCCTCCCATACAGTCACCTAATGAGCAAGTCTTTTTTCTTTTAATATTCCATTTTTTTTTTTGCCTTAGTGATTCCACATCAGCCAACAGCCACATACCAGGCCTTTCTGCAATAATGTCGAAATACCAATACGTCGTTCAATAGATGTTTCATGCTCACACCTTCAGCGTGTTCATGGTAGAGACAACAACGTTCTGGTAGTACTCCAGCTCATTTGGTTAAACGTATACTTAACTAGCTGTGGACCAGGTAGAGAAGACTCCGGGTAGAAGCAGGAACATGAGATTCTAACATGTCAGACCTCAGAGACCACCAAATCCAGTTCTCTGCTATGTTCAAGCGAAAGCTGGGACCTGGAGAGGAAGAAACTCACCGAAGCGTATTTGGTCAATTAGCAGCCAAGGGGCAAGTCGAAGAGAATGATCCCGTCTTTCCTTCACAGTTCATTCTTCACTTTTCTGAGACAGTTCACGTTCCTGAGCTCATTTCACACTCCGAGGAGCCCTGTGAATTCGGGGGCTGGGAATCACGCCCCCATTTTATTGATGAAAACACTGAGGAGCAAGAAAGCCAGGCATCTGCCTAAGTCCACACAATCGGTTAGTGCTAGCTAGGATGACAGTCTAACCTCCCTGAAGTTCAGGTCATGGGGTTTTCATAAAGGACAAGAGAAAGTGTCATAAAGCAGTGGCCTTCAAACATGTAAAACACATGCGCAGGAAGCAGTCGTGCGACCCGGTTATGCGAGGTGCTAGAAAATGCCAACTGCCCTCCGGGCTCCCTTTCTGCCTTTTAGTAATGGAACCCCACAGGTTTTAATGGGGACCGGTGGCTCAGCTGGCAGACCGCATTTCCATCCCCTCTCCTGGAACGTAGGTGTGACCTTGAGATTTAAGTTCTGGTCAATGGGGTATGAGAGGAAGCATGCACAAAGATGGGGTCACATCCTTTCCAAGGAAAGTGCTTGCCTTTCGCTTCCTCGTCATTGTCTTCCCATGGGCTGTGGGCAGCCCTGAGGGTGTGAGCCAGCCCAGACCAGGTTGATGGGGTAACACTTACGGGAGGAGGAGCAAGGAAGGAAGCATCTAGGTGTCTAGATTATCCCGCAGAACGGAGCCATCAACCATCAACTAACCCTGGCCACCTGCCCGCATCTGGACTGGTGCAGGAGAGGGGAGTAATGTTCTATCTTCAGCCGTGACAGTTTGGGTCTCTTTGTTACCGCAGCATAGTATTCCCTGACTAATGCACCCTGGGTGCAGTCAGATATACACGCACACAAACGCATGCACACACACAACTGGCGCACATGTTTCAAAAACAATGCTTCTTCTTACAATGTGAAATGTCTCTCCTCTCCCCTGCCCCCCTCTCCTCCTCGCTTCTCTTCCCTTCTTTTCTTCTCTTCATTCTATTCTATCCTGTTCTCCTTTAAACAGATGATTATCCCCCATTGCACTGACAATCATCCACATCCTTTGTTGAATAACTTAGGGGCAAGCCCTTTGCAAGAAGAGGTGAAAAGAAGCAACCTACCCTGGCAGGTGGGACAAATGCAGAAAAATGCAAAATAGCACCAGTGCAGGACCGATAGTGGAGGTGCCGAGGGTGGTTGGAGTAAGTAGGCAAGTGGAAGCTAGGTTCATCTAAGCTGGGAGGACTCCTGGGAGGTGAGTTCATAACAGGAGAGGCATTGACCGTGAACCCAGTAGCATTAAAGCATCCCAGAGACTTCAGGTGCACTCCTCTCCAATGGCAAAGCCAAGCTGGCATATTTATACACTTGAGCTCAAGTGGGCAGAGGAGGAGGTGCCTGGGAATAAGAACCCCCTTTTCCTCTGGGCAGTCTGTTCAGACCACCCTTTCTCTGGTTGCTGTTTTCTAGTAGTAGTTTCATCTTTTTCGGGTCTGCTCCCACACACCACTCCCACTTCTTTGCTTACTTTACAGGTAGCCAGTTGCATGGAAAAGAAGGAAGGTGACCTTTGGGCTTAAATACTGGCTGCACGACCCTGGGGAAGTTACATAAATTCTTCTATCCTAAGTTAAGCAAGTGTTGAAGTCCAGTGAAAAGCATGGAATTTTGGGGTGTCTACTATGCAGCAAGTACTGAAACAGGCACTGGGTTCAGAGAGGGTAAAGCAGATTATGTATGTCAGGTGTTTTTTGGATTATGATGTCATCTGTCATGTGTGTGTCAGTTTCACTATTAGTAGATCGTTGGCTCCTTGAAAATTTGGGTGTAACTTGCAAAATATCAGATAATATTAATACCAGGAGCAGAAATATAAACATTTTTGCAATAAAAAGTGGTCACAGTTGTGTAAAAATTTCAGTGATTGCAAGAGGTTATCATTGATGGCTCTTTTTTTATTATTGATTTTTAACTTAAAATCAAAGAAAAACACCACAAGTACCACTCTCAACTTCTGATATTATGACATTATGTTGGAAGGATATTAGGGAAAGACATGAAACATTAAAAAAAAATACATTCCTATTATTTGCCAAAATAACAGAGTAACCAAACATAAGACATGCAAGGCTCTTCAGAAAATAGGTGTGGAAGTTGTCACCAAGGCGAAGACCACAGCATTTTGGGGGAAGAAAGCAATGAACGCTCTGAGGTTTTGCAGCAGGTTTGGGGACCCTGAGGCTTGTATTTGAGACTCTAGCTGGGGCTAGAGGCAGGACGAGTCTCCAGGGGCTCCTGGCCTGTTTCCTCATCTGCAAGCGAGCTTCGCCTGGTGGCCAGTCTTTGCCTGGTGGCCCGTCTGCCTCACAGGGTGGCTGCAAAAAGCAAGGTCATTTCTAGTAAAAGCGTCTCGGTGCTGAGTCGTTCTCCGGGAATGGAGCTCTGTGTTGGGGGGAAAGCAGACTGTGTCTAGGGTGTTCTGCATAGAGGGCCCCCTGAGTTCCCTGAGCAGTCTCACCTGAGGGTGGCTTTGCTTTCTGGAGAGAGCAGGCTCACACCTGGCAACTACGGACACTTATGCGGGGGGCAGAGCGGGGGGGACCCAAAATAAGCTGGTCAACAATGGTCGTGAGTTTCTTGGATGTGACAAAGGTCGTGCACTCAGAATTTGTTCCTCCAGATCAAACAGTCAACCAGTGTTTATCTGGAGGTTTTGAAAGGGCTGCGTCATGATCTGTGGGAGAAACATCCCCAGTTGTGGCGAACAGGTAACTGGTTCTTCCGCCATGGCAACACACTTTTAACTCATAGGCATAATAAAGAAAAGAGTTACAAACATTTGTATAGGTACAGAACTGGTACTGCCCATGTAGAATTCGCATCCTTATTTTTCCCTCACAAATTTGGGCAAAAAAGTGTACATTATGCATGGGAAAATACGGAGCTTTGAATGTGACTGCAGATCAAACATGTAAGAATAAATACACAATTTTTTATAAATAAATTCAGGTTGTTTTGGGGTCCCCACTCGCATTTCCCCATCCCAGATGGAGGTCAGGGGAAGCTGAGATGGACCCTGGCTGAGGGACCCTTAGCCAGGAGGGTGTCTTAGCAAGGGCTCCCTCCTCGTTGTTGACTGGAGATGGGTGCCCTTGGCATTTCTGCCTCAGGTGAGGAGGCTGAAGTGTGAAGAAGTGAGGTAGGCTCTCCAGGGCTGTGAAGCTGACACCTGAATCCAGCTGTGCACCCCCGCAGGCTCTGCCAGGTGCGAAGCAGCTGAGATGCAGCGGAGCAGGCAGGTATAAGAGCTCCCCAGCTCCTGTCTTCGGCTGGGGAGGAGGGTTGCCTTCCTCCTTTAAGGAGAACACCTTTGCTAGGCACTTTGTTTAGAAGCTGCTTTCTCTTTCCCTACTCTCTCTTTACATTTAAGAGCACAGAAACTCCAGGTGGAAGAAGCCTCGAGTTCACCTGTTCAGCCGTCTCCGTGTGCAAACCAAGGCACCCAGAAACATCACCCAGGACTCAGCGTGGGCAGGTAGCCACGGGGGAGGGACCGTTTTCACCTGTGGAGCTGACAGCAGACAGAACTTCCATTGAGGTCATGGCAGCCTCAGAGGGGACATTTCAATTCCAGCAAGAAAATGCATTCGTTTCTACCTATTTAGGTTGATGGATTTGTCCATTGAAATCCATTCGGAAAAAAAAAAAAAAAAAAACCAATATTTTTAAAAACGGCGTTTAGTTTATTTAGAGTTAAAATAAACCTCGGTAAATATTTTTGTTCTCTCTTTTTACCCTGCCACAAATAAAATAGAATGAGCTCGACGTCTAGATAATCCTCTGATTTTTCTCAGTAGACATTTTAGATAAAAGACAAAGAGTTTCTTATTTGGGGGTTCATAAAACATTCTACATTTATGGCTTCATTTTTCTGAAACCCAGATCAAAGCCTGGCTGTGAAATTTTACTGTCCCGCTGCTCACGGGTCTGTTGACTTAGTGCATACTTCAAAAATCCCTTCTTCCCTCTAGACCCTCTGACTACCTCCTTTTTTTTTTTTTTTAAAGGATATTTGCATTTGATACTCTTCAGGACCTTGGAGATGTAGATTGACAGAGGGAGGTGGGGGTGGGGGCTGAAACAACATTTTCCTGGGCTGTAATTAAAAGAATTAACCATATTCATGGCAAGGCCCTCCCCCAAAGACCCTCCTCCTCCACCGTGCGTGATGCTCTGGTGTTGAATGCCAAGTGAAGTCGTTCATTCATGGCCTGTGATCTCTGTCCCCCGGCCCCTTTCACTAGATGCCTTTACGATCTTTGTTTATATGAATCCCCAAAGAACCAAGCTTCATTTCATTTTATTTGGGAGAGAAACCCAGCAGAGAAAAGTTCAGGAGACCCAAATGTTTCCATAATTGCTTTGAGTTCTGAATGTATTTCAGGCTGACAGCTAAGATAAAAAGCCCCTTGCGGTCTGGTGTTCAGCCTCATTTTTCAGGGCCCTGTGTGGGAAATGGAGCAGGAGCTGGAATGGGGTCGGTTCAGGGAGGTGGAGTCTTGCAGACTGCCATGAGAGGGGCCCCCGACTGTCCTCTTAAATCATCTCTGCCTTTCAAGCTTGGGGACCCACCCCTCCTCGGAGGAGCAACATGGTGTTGGAAAGAACACGGGAGAGAAGCAAGCAGGAGGGTGGCCGGTCTCATGTTTACGTCTAACGTCGTGTTTCTGAAATGGCTTCTCGTTTTCTTTTTCCACCCACTTGGATAATTCCGGCTTTCAGTGGTGACGGAAATGAACAGGGGCCAGAATACTACAAGCTATTCCCATGGTGACTGCAGCGGAGACCACAGGCCAAGCCATGGATGTGTCATGAGAAAAGCCAGGTCTTGCACCATTTCCCTGCTCCACAGGCTCCTAGGACGTTTGGAGAAACGGGTTCTTCCTCACCTCCTAACAGGCTAGATATGGGCGGATCTGCTCTGTGGTCTCAACTTCTCACCTCTGTTTCTCCCATCTGAATAATGGGCCTGTTGGGTCTTGTCCCTTCTTGTAGCCCTAAAAAAATCTCTGCAAATAGTTTCAATGAGGCTATGAAATACTTGGGAAATTGAGATTCACAGAACAAGAATAGTCCTACAGAAGGCCTTTTCCCTAGGAATTCAGGGGCTAGGGGATTAGGCATCTAAAATAGACTTCTTTAGTTCTCTTCGAAGCCACTTCCGGGGAGTCTGACCAGAAGTAAACAGGACAGAAAACAATGGTACTGACCCATTGCAAACGGTACATCTGGTCAGCCTACTGACACCTCGAATTTAGCCCAGTGAGCGTAGGCCGACCGTACGAACCATTTGAAATGGACAGTACGGTTGCTTTCCGTCCCTGTTCAAATGGTCAGCCTAATTATATCATGCACTGGTCATTTGGCACATATTGGCTCCAATACTCCAAATGTTGATGCATTTGATGATACAATATTTTAAAAATTCCATTCATTAATATCATCACCGATATCATTAGAAAATTCTTGAAGAATTGGGCAGTTGCCCAGCTTGACGTGGTGAATACAAAAATAAATAAATAAATAAATAAAGGCTTGTTCAGCTCACAACCCAGCTGACTGTTCGTGGGCTTTTCCCTGAGTCAACCGCTGTACTTCCATCCACAGCAGAAGTGTTTTATGTTACTTTCTGCTTCATCATGTTGAATACTGAAAAGGCGTACCGAGGGTTGAAAGTTCATAAAATGAATAATTATCACCCTTCATCCAAGACAATCTTAAATGAAATTGGCTTTTTAAGTGTTTGAGGTGAGTACGTGGCGGGGAAGAATACACTGACTGTCGTTCTGCTGGTGTCATTGCCTTGGTTCATCCAAAGGCCCCAGACGTTTCACTTCTTGCTGCGTTGAATCATCAGTGCACAGATCAACACTGTAAGCAGGACAAGTTGTGTCTTAGGATTATCACAAGTACTGTTTTGCTCTCTCAGACCCTCTGAGTGTGTTGGCAGATCACACTTTGAGAAACACTGTCTAGCGTATCTCATTTGGATGCTCATTACAAATACACCTGTCTTCCCAATTTATAGATGCGTAGTAGGCATTGCATAACTTTGAGTGGGTATGACACTAAGCACACAAGATTCACTCTATGCCATAAGATTTACTGAGCACCTACTATGTGCCAGGCACTATTTTAGGCACCTGGAAAACAGGTAAACAAAAGAGACAGTCTGAGACAGAAGTGGTTCAAGTTCTGGTTCTTTTAGCAACTAGGGATTCATTGGAAGGAAAGTTGTGTAGTCATGGAGCTGGCATTTTCTGAGCTCTTCCCATGTGCCATGTACTGTGCATCTTTATTTACTTACTAATATATCCATTCCCCCTTTTCACCCTTTTACCAGCCCATTTAGTACATGCATACTGAGCACCTACTAGGTGCAGGCACGGGCTGGGATACTGCAGTCAACCAGACAGCCACAGTCTCTATCTTGGGTGCTTCTAGCAAGGGAGCTGGGCACCCACCATGTAACGGCCCCTCTCGGTGTGAGAGCGTGAGCTGTGATGAGAGACGTGTGAGGAATGAAGCAAAGTTGTGAAACTGCCCACAGGGAGGTTCCTGAGGGCAGAGAAGGCTTCTCTGAGAAAGCTGCATTTACACTGAGAAGCGAAGGGCGCAGAGCTGGCCAGGTAAAGAGCATTCCGTCAGGAAGTACAAATGGGCACCTGCAAAGTAGCCCTGGGGATGTAAAGCACAGCATAGGGAATAGCGTCAATAATGTGGTAATGACTATGTAGAGCGCCAGGTGGCTCCTAAACTAGTCAGGAGGATCACTTCTTAAAATTACGCAGATGTCTGACTACCATGCCTTATACCTGAAATGAATATAAAATAGTATTGATTGTCAACTGTAGTTGACCAGTTAAAAAAGGGGGGAAAGGTAAAGGGCGATAGATGGTCCAAAGTTTTAGGTATAAAACAAAAAGTCATGGGGCAGTAACAGGGAGCATAGGGAAAATAGCCAAGAATCCTGTGATGGCACGGTGTCAGGTGGTCGCAGGACCTACCGTGGCGACCACTTCTTTAGGTACATACATGTAGAACCACTGTGGTGCACACCTGAAACTGATGTAATGTATGTTAGCTATCTTTTTAAATAAAAATCTTCTAAAAAATTATCATTGTAGACTGAGGCAGGAAGCAGCCTGGGGGGGTTGAGGAGTGAGGGTGTGCAGCAGGGGACAGCCCCTCTGGGCCTTGCAGGCCATGGGAAGGATGGAGAGCCTTCGGGAAGTTCCGCGTGGGGACCGCAACCCACCTGTAGTCACCCTGGCTGCTCTGCGGAGAACAGCGGATTGGGCAGGGACAGAGTACGTGCTGCAGCGTGGGTTAGGGGGTTGTTGCTTAATGCAGGGGGTGGGGGTGTTGGCAGCCAAAGAGAAGAGAGCCATCGTTTTATCCAGAGAGGCACGCGGTTCCCTCGGACCTCATTGTCACTGTCTGTGGGAAGCTTTGTCCTATCCTTTTTGTAAAAACAGCAAGTGCCCGTGCAGTAGGCTGACCAGATACACCACTTGAAATGGGACAGAAAACAGCGGTCCTGTCCCGTTTCAAACGGAACGTCTGGTCAGCCCCGTGTCACTGGGCTAAATTCAAGGTGCCAGCAGGCTGTCCGGACGTGCCGTTTGAAATGGCACAGCACTAATGTTTCCTGTCCCTGTCCCGTTGAAAATGCTCCGTCTGATCAGCTTCGCGTGCAGGGATTTTGGTGAGTTGCCTAAGGGCACCCCAGGTAACCCCTGGTGAACCTTGAATAAGCCCTCGAGAGCTATCCCTTACTGAGGACCATTAGGTGTTGCATTAAGTGTTAGTGGGTACCAACTCATTTAATCCCCCAATACTTCGTGCTCTTTTCAAAATTCCCACTTTACTGATGGGAACACTGAGACCCAGGGGCAAAGTAACTTAACCCTGAACATCCAAATTGGATGTGTGCCTTGTCCCTGGTGTTCAACAATGTTCACTAATGGAATGATGGGGTCCATGTTGTTCTTCTTTCCAGCCAAGTGTGCAACTCCCAGTGTCCTAAATATCTTGTTCTCATGGTCCTTGAGGCAGGGCTCTCGACCTGGCACACTGGTTGTTTCCTCATCTCTGTGAATGCTGAGCCTCGAATCCGCCCTCTCTGCACGGCGTATGGTGTCTGCTAGCTGCAAGCCCTGCAGAAGACCCTAGCCAGAAACCCACCAGAAAGCAAAGCCGTTTCTCCTACCGCAAAGAGTTGCAGAGTGCATCTGAATCATTTAGATGGCAGGCTCAACAGAAATGACCTGAGAAAAAGGTCAATTCCTTACTTGACTTCCTGAAAACCCTGTTTGGAAATGTGATTGTATTAATAGGTTTGCACATATATATTGAGCCTCCACCACATTCTTAACACCATGGATTATTCCAGAGAAGTCTAAGACCCGGGTCTTTTAGCACTCTTGAATCTACTTTTTTGATTTAATTTATTTCATCAGAGTGTCTTTGCTGTGAGGGTTTGCATAGATTAAAAAAGAAAGCTGGAGAGCCAACTCAGTCTGATGAACATTGCACCCTGAACCTGCTTTCTCTCAAGTCGTCTGTGTTTGCTAATCTACAAAAACATGTACGTTAATACTTTTCTTTTTCAGAGGGTGTTTGTGAACTTTCAAGGAGAAAAAAAAAGGACTTGGAAAAATGAATAGCGATTTCAGGAATTTTCAGAGTAAATGAGGCTTTGAGCAGAGCCTATGATCAGTGTGAATAATTCATTAAAAACAAATCACTCTGCAAAATTGGGTAAACCAACATTCAAAGATGGACTCTGTGTGCCACGTGGTGGCCATTTAATCAGGGGCTGTCGCTAATGAAGCTCTTTATAAAAATTTGAGGGTAAACAGATTTAGACAACTTTATTTGCTGGGAAAGCACCAGCAAGTACCCCTGTCTAAATCACACAGGTCTTTAAAATGTGGTTTGGAGAAAATGATCCTTCTGAAGATGTGTGTTTTGTGTGTGTGTGCATGCATACATGTGCACACATGCATTCACATGCATGTGTGCAGAACGTAGAATTGTTTTGCAGGAAGACACAAACTCAATGTTTTAAATAACTAATCTATTTCAAATTGGGGACGAAGAAAACAAGAATAATCACAGTCACCACGCATTGATGGTAACAGTAAGCATGTTTCTATGCTTGTGCCCAGCAACCCTGAACATACCAGCCGAAGCTGAGAGACGTGAAGGCATTTCCACTTTACACACATTATGTGTCTGGTAAGCAGAGACTGAGGATGTAAACTGAGTCTGAAGTAAGTGTTCTTCATCATTGCACTTTATTCATTGATCTGAAAGACTCTTTGGAAGAGAATAAAACAGAATGCACCTCTCTTCCACCAATTTGAATGTAAAAATCTCAGGTGATTGGAGGAAGAGTAGTTTGGGATTCATATATTCTAGATTAAATGTCGTCGATGCTCAGAGTCATCTCCAAATTGTTGATCCTTCATGTTGGGGTTGGTTAGATAGGCATGGTATTTAAAATTTCTTTTTTTCTTAAAGTCTGTTTTGTTGTAGGTAAAAATGATCCTCAGAGGAGACACTCAATATAAGCTCAGAATTCTTACTCAGAATATTCTGAACAACATCGCTCTGGATTGTTAGCCTCATTCTGCAAGAACAAAACCCACAATTGCTTTATCTACACAACGCTTCTCACCTGGCATTGCATAGAATACTCTAATGATTTTGTGACTGATGTGAAAATGCTATCGAGTCTTAGACATTCAAATTACTATATTATCCTGAGCTCTGTAAATACCAATAAGAACAACAACTAGATTTCACCATAAAGCAAGTTTCTAAGCCCACAGATTAGCCACATGCAATTTGAGAAATCATCCTGAGCCAAATGTTTTCAGAGGCAAAGAGAAAAATGTGTGTAAGTTGACAGTCATGTATAGTGCAGACAGCTCTTGGAAAAGTTTTTCCAACTTGTTTTGCAACCTGGGGTCTTGTTATTCCTTTGTTGATTTAGCTGTTTTCACTGGATTTTGAAAGTGGTCATTTTTTTGGCAGCCCCTCTCACCTCTCCCATTCTGGAAGCCAACTTCAGATACTAAGGTGTCTTTGCTAAAGCAGAGATCCGTGTGAGGCTCATGGAGAAATTGTTCTTCAGGATGAGCCACATCAACTGAGTATTTTTTTCCCTTGGTCTAGATTCCTATAGAAATCATTGACTCTTTTCTCATGCTTTTCTACCTTATTTACTTGGGGGAAAAGTACAGAACACATGAATATCTTAAACTGCTTCCAGAACAATTATACTCACTGGCGGGCGACCCATTCACGTTTCTACCACATGGAGCACCATCTGGTCCCCTGCCTTTTGGTAGGAAATCAGAAGGGGACCCTCCTAGATCGTGTATGTACATTTCAACATAGTGAATTTGATTCTAAAAAGAAAAGGGCCCAGGACCTTCTGACCTTCCATGTTTGCCTCTTTATTCTCTTGAACAACCATAGTGGAGTCCGCCTGGCCACATTTCTGTTCTCTAGTGCTTGTGGGCTGGTTGGCATTGGCTCTGGTCAGAAAGAGAACAGAAAAATCCTCAGGGAAAGTACAGGATGTGACAGAAAACGGAGCTGGTGAATCAGGGGTGGGCTGGTCTCCATTGTGTCAGAAGTGCAAGAGTTCTAGAAGGTTGTGGGCAGGAAATGGGATTGCTGAGTCAGTGGAGAAGACCTTGCTCCATGAGTCAGGACCCATGAACAGACACACCTTGGGGCACAAATATAGATAAACCACCAGAGAAGGTCACAGCATAGTTAATAGAAAAGAGAACTTGCAAGTTTGTTGAGTTTTATGAGGGGGGGATCTCAAAATAAACCAGAAGCCCCTTGTAACAGGCTTCCCCCACCCCAGGTGAATGTTCTAGGAGCCCATCTGCATCCGCGGACCAGCTGGTGGTGTTGGGAGAGGCTGCATTTGGCTTCAGTGATTTTTTTTTTTTTGAGACTCTTTCAATGTCTTTGCCCAGTTCATGCTGAGTGATTTACATGGACAAACAGCAACATGACAACTCACCTGCTCACACCGCGCTGAGTTTTCAGTAGTTTTTGACCAAAAACAGCTTGACCTCCATTCCCCCCTCTCCCTATTCACTTGATCTCGCC
This sequence comes from Lyroderma lyra, assembly GCA_004026885.1. Taxonomy (NCBI): domain Eukaryota; kingdom Metazoa; phylum Chordata; class Mammalia; order Chiroptera; family Megadermatidae; genus Lyroderma; species Lyroderma lyra. The sequence goes on from PVJL010002290.1 coordinate 46,199, forward strand.
CTGAGTGACTTTTTCTTGTTTCTCCGGATGAAAAACGTCCTCAAAAGGAAACACTTTGCCGATGTGGATGAGGTGAAATCAACCACCCAACCAACAAACAAAAAACAGCAGAAGCACTAAAAGGCATCACAGTGAATGAGCTCACAAACTGTTGTGAGCCGGGGAAAATGTGTCTCGTTAAGGTGTATTGCATCCAACGAAACGTACTTTGAAGCGTGACTGAAATTTAAATATGTAAAAATAAATACACAATTTTTAATATATTCATTCCATTTTGGGTGGGGGCATCCCACCTCGTATGGAGTAGAAAACAGTCTCAAACCTCAGTGCATTTTAGGGAAAGAGATATCTTGAGATGCAACCTCGGGTGGGTTCCCTGGAAGGTGGCCCTGGGTAAGGACGGGTGTGAGAGGGGTTTATAAGGCAAGTTTTCAGGAAAGACAGGTGGAGGACCGAGGGCATGGGAGCAAAACAGAAGGAAGCCGGGCAAGGGTGAGGCTTCAAGCAGTCTCAGCCACCAGTGTGGGCTGTTGGGCAACCAGGGCACATGCAAAGGTCAGCAGGGCTCGTGGGGCACGTGCTAAGGCCCGCTTGTACTGGATCAAGGGTTCTCTTTCTTGGCTCCTAGACGGCCGTTCAATTGGGTTTTCTGGGAGAGGTTTTAGGGACCTCCTCTCTGGTCACCATCTTGCCCTCCCTCCTTGTACTGGATTGAAAAGAGGCCTGTGTGCTTCCCAACTCCATGTGGAGTGGCAGCCATTGATTTAGCTTGAAATCAGCCACGTGGGAGTACAGTAGGTCCTCGAATGTGGTTTCATTCAATGCTCTTTTATTATATGCTGATGAGGTGCTCTGGAACTTAATTCCTGTTTATTCAATTACCTTATGATAAAACCAGTAAACATCATTTGGCTTAAAATTGAAAACCCTACCACCTACATTGAGAGTTTACTGTATTTACACCATGAAAATTGGCAGGTGCTATAATTGAGGACTTTTGGGGGGATTGGGTGGACCCCTGACATTGTATGGTACAGACATATGCACACACAGCAAAATGGACTGAGTATTTCCTATGTGCCAGGTACTCCTCATTTTTACACTCTTGGCTCATTTAATCCTCACAATGACCTCATGGAGAGAATACTATTGACCATCTGCATTTGCCCTGGAGTTGGAGGCAGTACCACGAGGTCAGGGGATTTGTGAAGGACTGGCCAGAGTGGGAAGTGGCAGAGCAACAATGGAGCCTCAGTTAAATATACAATATTCAACAATGTAAAACACATGGGCGAGCATCACATAGGAAATACTGTCCCTGACAATAGAAAGTCAACATGTACAGATAATTCAGTGCAACATGACTTGTCATTGCAAAATATTGGAAATTATCAGCGTGCCCACACCTAGAAGCTCTAAGTGAATAAACTGATAGATCCACACAAGGGAGATGTGAAAAGGAAGGACAAAGTTTGATGTGAACTGATACGGGGCAATACTCAGGATACAATGTTAAGCAAAAAAGCCCCCCAAAACCTGAGTGCACAACAGATTATGTAATATGACAGATTTTTGCATCTAATATGAATATTTATGTATATGTATCTTTCTTATACACACACATAGATTCCTTCCCACAGATACATGTATACACACACACTATTCCTCCCCCAAAGAAATACAGGAAGGATAAACCAGAAATAATTGAGGAGATTGCTTATTTACAAGGAGTAGGATTGAGCGAAGGGATAGGGGAGGGAGTGAACCACCCAAGGGTGCATTTTTTGAATCATTTTGATTTTGGGAACTAACTCAGAGTTAATATTTTACCTATTTAAAAGTTTAAATCTGGAAGGATGGGGAAATGTCTGCATCCTAGCGTGGGCTTGGGTACAGGAGGTTTTCATATTGTCCTTACACAGGTGCTCATGCTTTGTGCTGCTCAGAAGGAAGCCCATTCACAAAGGCCATGATGGGGTCCCCGGATGCTGAGGGCACGAGTGAGGTCGTAGATGCAGGCCCTGAGCTCCGGGGATCACCATGTGCCAGGATAAATTTCCCAGCACTTAGATTTGGGGATGGTTGGAATCATCCAGGAATGGCATCATCAAGAGATGACCCCCTTCCAGGCTGCAGGGACAGCTCTTAGGTGATCCCAGCAGCGATGTTCCTCTAGGAGAGAGCCTTGTCATGACCCTCAAAACACAGGTCAAGAGGCCAGGATGATGGGTTGTAGGTAAAGATCTTGGGATTCGGCCTTTGTTCATTGCTTTTTTCACTCCACGTGTGCTGCCTCCCCTCTTGTGCCAGATCCTTTCTGGTGGGGCTGAAGGCTAGCGGGAGACAGGGCCAAGCAAGTCAGCAGATAAGAGAATGTGAAATTAGACCGAACTTCCCTTCCCACTCTGAGCAGCCCAGCCCGGCGGTGGATTTCATGAGAACAGCCTCTCTCTTGAGGTTTGTGCTAGTTTCTTTTTCCAGCTGAGCTGGGAACACCATTAACCAGCTGGGCTGGTGTGGTGCAGGGTGTCTTCACCTACCCTGACAGCCCCTGGAAAGCAAAGAAGTCCATGGTCACGGGAGGACATTCGGAGAACCTGTAGCCAGGTGGAATCAGAACTCCATGTTTAGGGGGAAGGGTAACATTGCTTGGTTTTCCGGCTCATTCTTGGGACTGGCTCTGGTTCCGTGTCCCTGGTCACACAGGTTAACAGTTGTCTTCTCGTCTAATATAGAGGAAAGAGCACCAGTGAACACAGATTTAAGCCCCACATTCTAGTCCTGATTTCTTCTTGTCCAAATTGCGTGACCTTGGGCAGATCGCATTTCTTCTCTGAGCTCCAAATGATAAAATGGAAATATCAATGTCCACCTGCATCTGGGGCTAGAACAGATTGGTTTTTTTGAGTCCTTAATTACAGGTAACCCCCACATAACACGGATTAGGTGCCTTAAACCCATGTTATGCAAATCTGTGTTATATGAAACAAAAAACTAGTACCAAAAAGGGGGTTAGGTTCCAAAAATTAAAAAAAAAACAACAGTGTTATATTTTTATAACTAAGAGAAATATCTTTATGAAAGCAATTTTCACCAAAAGTATAACATATTAATATGTATGACTCTTAAAAGCTTTTATTACATTCTGTGTTGTTTGGGGATTTCCCCAATTTCAAATGAGATCTTTTTTCCTCTTAAAAGCTCTTATTACGCTCTGCGTTGTTCAAGGATTTCTCTAATTCTCCATCTGTTTTAGAGCGAAGCTGTGTCATAGAAGTGCCGTGTTATACGGGGGTTACCTGTACTTACCTCTCTGACAAATGGTAGCACTGGGAATTGAACCCAGGCTTGTCCATTCAAAGCCAGCCGCCTTCCATCCTGCAGATGCTCAGGAGGTAAATGAGTATAGGCGCAGGCTCATTACTGCACAAGTGACTCAATTTCTCTGTCTCTTAGTCCTCTTATCTGTAAAAACGGGCTGAGGAAGGATTAAATGTGTTGAACTCTCACAACAGTGCAACAAATACTAGCTATTATGGCCACAGAGCTTCCAGAGACACAGTAGTTCTTATTCACACACATACCAGCTGAATTCTTTCCTCGAATTAGCCCAAAGACTAGATCAGGAGTAGCAAATTCATGACACTCACTCCACCACTCTCACCACCACCATCTGTGGCAGACATCACTAGTTGCTTGCCACACTCTTCTCCCCTTCTGGGTGGGGTCTCAGAAACTCTGGGCAGGCATGGCTAGTTGATGGCAGCTGACAGGAGATGGAACCTCATGGTCCTCTCCTTGTGAAGCTATGCCTGGGCCTTTGATCTTCTGCAGGACCAGCTGCCTTTCATGGAAACTGAGGCTACCACTGCATTCTGGGAAATACTGAATCACATTTCATGAGTTCCAAAGCAATCGCCTCCCCTAGAAATCTCTGATAAAGGAGAAACTTTTCTTTTTCTTTTTTTCTTTTCTTTTCTTTTTCTTTTCTTTTTTTTTTTTTTTGCCATGAAGAAATGGGGATAGAGTCAGATACTGTTTCTCTTTTCTGGGATCAGGAAGAGTCCTCTGGAGGGAAGGCGAGGGTGTCAGCATACCATTGATGATATGATTTACTGATAGCCCCAAATGAATCCCCCCCACCCCCGTGCAGAGGAGGATATGAGGTGCCAAACCTGTCACCCATGGTTACTCAGTTGGTGAGTGGAGAGGCCAGGTGGGACATGCGATGCATGTCCCAATGCCCGCTGGCCTCCCTTACCCCAGTGGGGCAGCTGGAGCTCTTCCTGTCTCCCCCTTAGAGTTGTTTAGTGGCCATAAACCACTAATCCCCAGCCATGTTTCATTCCCTGCAAGTTAATGGGCCTCACTTCAGAGCTCAAGGCAGCAAGGGCTGGCTCTCCCCCTCCAGGCACTTAGTGTCCAGACTTCTGATTTACTGGGAGAAGCCCAGCGCATCCCCTCAGTGCCTCGATAACCTCAGCCCACGGAAATGGCACTGGAGGCAAAGAGAGCCTCCTCAGGACGCATCTTTAGACAAAAGGAGAAGGAAAATCTCTTTCTGTCTTCTCCCATGCAGATCTCGGGAGAAGAGCTGGTCCCTGCTCGTGACTCCAGCACCTGTGATGCCATTAACCTTCACAGGATAAACCTGGGATTCTAAACCCGCAATACAGCCCGGGAGAGGCACCCGATTGCTGGGCAGATGGCGCTGATAGGAAAACAACTGGAGTCTCTTTAAGTTAAGCACATGGCTTATCTTTGGGTCTTAACTTAAATTCCTGCAGAAGGTTTAGGGTAGAAATCAGGGTCGCCCCAAACAGAAGTCCGATTTACTATGGTCATGGCAGACACTGGGAGACTCAAACCAAACAGCCATGTCTGTGCTTCGCATCATGTCTACGTGTCTCTGTACAAACACACGTCGTCTGCTGTGTTAGGAGATGGCTGTGATGAAAACAGCAGCCCTGGACTTAATCAGGCTTGGGTTGAACTCCCCACTATGACTTGGGCCACTGACATCACTCTCCAAGCCTCAGTTTCCTCATCTGGGAAATGGGCAATCTCATGCCTGAAGTCATCCCAATCAGAAAGTGAAAGGAAGTTTCCATCGGAGATGTCTGATATGAATGGGGACCACTTCCAGCAAGTCAGGGCGGTTTAGGGGATTAGCACCCAGAAAGGACTCCATACATGTCATCTCTGGTTATGCCCTTCTGCTCTCAGTTCTAGGTCCTTTTGGACACCTAATCAGAACTATAAAGATTTTTTCCATGGTGAATGGCACGAAGAGGAAGGATTATTATTATTTCTGAAAACAAAGGTCAGCGAACCCTCCCATTCTGTTTCTGTGCTGTGGACATGTGCCCATGCTCTCTTTGGATGACGTCGAAGGGGAGCTAGCTGTCTGCAAGGGCGACCAAGTGATGCTTGCGTGCGCATGCGCGTGTGCACACACTCGTAGTTCGTTGCTGCCCCCCGATAGCCGGCGGGGCTCTAGGACGCCCAGGATGCCCGCGGGGCTCCAGGACGCCCACAGATCAGTCGTCTTTCTTCAGCCGTGTTCCTGAAGCTTTCCTTCCCCATCACCATCTTTGAAACCAGCCACCCTTTTCAGGAAAAAGAAAAACAAAAAACAAAAAACAACACAGTCGTCTGACATTCCAAGAAACCCCAGAAGGAGGAATGCAGAAAATCAAATGTGCTGGTCCCCATCCAGCGGGGACTCCAGGGAGATAAATGATTTCACATGCTAATGGCCGGCCTTCCACGCTGACATTTTCTTACAATGTACTTAAGTCGGGTTTGTTTTGCTTTCTGTCTCCACAACAATTACCAAGATTTATTTTTTATTGCTCCAGTTAACTCTGCCAGGACCACACTTCCTTTTTCTTTTTAAAGGAACAGCTATCCTGAATGGAGGGGCCTAGGAACCGGGCATTTTCAATCTCAAAAATGAAAATAAACAAGGCTGCCCTCCTCTTCTGGTGAAGGGCAGTTACTTCCCCCTGCACTCATGCCAGAGGGGCTTCTGGCTCTTTTCTGCTGGACAGATGGGCTCACCCAGCAACTGGGCTCACCCAGCAACTTGGCCGCTGTCCCCAAGTGAGGTGGCATTGTTAAAATCGTCCTTCCCAAGGGGCTCCTCGGAGCACCCGCTACGAGCTCAAAAGGCCCTTTATTTTCAAAAGCATATCTTGTCTCCCTTCCCTGCTAGAAATAAGCTCCCTTGAGGCACGGGTTTTCTCACTTCTGTTCCATGCTGTGCTCACAGTGCCCGCACATAGCGGTGGAATAAAGGAATATCAGTTTCTTCAACAGAGGTCACGGTAAAAAAAAAAATTACAGCATAGGTCGCGTGTATCTGAGAGATACATTCACTATTAGGATGTGCTGGAATGTGAAATTTTTAATAACTTCTGGATTGCAACTGAAAAGAAATGAAAAATTATGTATATTATTATATTTGCAGTGTTTTAATCCCACCCACCCACCCCGCATTTCATTCCTAATAATGAATGTTTCTCTCAGATACATGCGACCTACACTGTAATTTTTATTTTTTTTACCGCCACTGCCGCAGGGTTAAAACGGGATTCCACAGAGCTCTCAACCTCATCTTGATTCTCACCATCTCATGTTCCACTTGCCTTGGCTGCTTGTTATTCCAGAAACACACGGCTCTGTCTCAAGCCTCTGTGCTTTTGCACAGGTGAATGTCCTCTCTGCCTGGGGAACTCCAACCCATCCTCTAAAAGTTAATCCCAGACTGTCTGTCTCACCCTCTCTCGTGCATTTCCAAAACACTTTGTTCTTCCTTTTATTGGAGAACTTATCTGATTGTTTAGAGTTTTATTTTTTTTAACACATCTCTTTCCTTGATCAGACCGTTAAAGTGTACCTTGCTTTTTAGTTTCCTGCACCATCTAACAGACTCTCTGACACATAGTAGATGATCAGAAACAGTGAATGAATGAATGAACTACAGTAGACTCTCGGTTAACTGGAACTCAGGCAATAGGCACTCTCAAGCCACTGGCAAAAAAATTGAAGAAATAACACTACATTTCTCTGGCATGGGTGTCGGTTAACTGAGAGTCTACTATAATAAGGTCAGGGCCCTTGTCTGATTTTCATTAAAATCCAGATCTCTTGTCTGGATCTCAATCATTAAGCATAGTTTCTGGCACATAGTAGGCATCTGGGAAAGTCTCTTGTCCATAGGACAGGGATTTTTATGTCTTCTGTTCATTGCTGTGATCCCAGCACTCAGAGCAGCATCTGGCTCATAGTAGAGACTCAATAAATACTTGATGAGTAAATAAATGGTGTGAACCTGATTCCACCAGCTTTCTCCCAAAGGCCTGCTGAGGCTAGGGAGGGGCTCATGGCTCCCGAGGGGAAACACCTCCAGCCGCCCTGAGGTCTCTCCCTCCAGCCTCACACACACACAAGTCTGCATGAATCAGAATGTGTGTGACATGGGGAGAGAGAGAAAGAGGTGGTCAAAAGGGCACGAATCATCTCATTTCTTGGCTTTTCCCAGATGAGGTGGCTCAAAATGTCTCCTGTACAGGTCGGGCCCTGGGCTGCTTTTATATAGACTGAGGTAGGTCTGTCAATGGAGGTCGGTAGGTCGCTGTCTTCCAGTCAGGAGTCACACAGCCTGCAGCCTTCTGAAAGAAGAGAGCTCTATTCTCTCTTTGGCGATGTGCCCAAGGCCTGTACGAACCTCAGTTCCAGGCTGTGTGGGGCTGGCGCCCACGGTCAGGGCAGAGGCTCCGCCAGGATGACATGGGCCGGGGTTCCCCTGCACACTCCCTAGGTCAGGGTTGGGCAAGACGTCAATTGCGGTCCACCGGTGGACCACCAAGTAATTTGGGGATGACTACCTGAATAATAAAATAAATAGCTAGTAGACTGTGACACTTAGAAAGAATTAGAAGCAGCCCTTGACGTAAAAAGTCTGCCCAGACCTACTCTAGGTGCACACGTCTGGATAATGAGAGGCGAGCTGAGCAGAACCCTTGGCTACTTTTCTGGAGAGGCTGGCCTTGGGTGTCCGCCTTCTTACTGGGACTGTGGATGGACCACCGTCCTGGCTGCCACAGTCAGCTGCGTGCCTTTCCATCCACTGAACTAGGCGCGTTTCCTCCAAACTACATGGAGGGAATCGGGGCAGGGCGTGGGAAAGGTTCATTCTGGAGGCACCTGATCCAACGTGGCCACTCATCTTGGGTTACCAGATTTAGAGGAAAACAAAACAAAAGCAAGGCAGAAAACCCAGGGTGCACAGTTGAATTTGAATGTCAGATAAACAACAACAATAATTTTACAGTATCAGTACGACCTTGGACCATTAATTTTGTGAACTTATCCCAGAAAAAGTGCTACATGCCTCACTGCTGAAGTCCTCCCCTTGGGAAGCCATGCACTGACGCCGGCGCCTAGTCCACCCTGCAGAGCAATTTTGGAACTCTTTTTCTGGAATGCCCATTAGTGTTGTCATCGTCCCCAAAATCTGACAATTAGTTTTGTGAACTTGCCTCTGTGCACTTACCGTGGCAGCACTGTACAAACAACTCGGTAAGCTGTCATAACCTCGGCAAGGTTATAAAAAATCACGGGGATGTAAAGTGCAGCATAGAGAATGTAGTCAATAATATTGTGATAACTACATATGGTGTCAGGGGACATACAAGGTTGGACAAGATTGACAAGGTTGTGACACCTTATTGAGTTGTCTGTACAGTGCCATCAATGTAAGGGCAAGGTGGCAAGTTTGCGAACTTAATTGTCAGATTTTGGGTATGATGACAGCTCCGATGGCCATTCCAGAAAAAGAGTTCCAAAACTCCTTTGAAGGGTGGACTATGCATTGGTGTCAGTGCATAGCTTCCCAAGAGGAGTACTTGGAAGGTGACCATAGTGATACTCAGCAGTGAGGTATGTAGCACTTTTTCTAGGATGAGTTTGCAAAATTAATTGTCCGACCTCATACATCCTGTGCAATATTTGGGCAGCAGCCATAGGTAACTGATACAGCAACGATGTGCCCGAATAATACTGAGAGATTCTTATTAGTAAAGAGGCAAAGGACGGGGTGAGTTTTGGGGGACAGCTGTCGTTACTGCCACACCTACCTGATAAGACTTTCTGGGGTTGGGGCCTGCCTCCCACTATCGACGCCTCCCACTATCCAGACACCTGCTTTTCTGCCTTCCCTTGTAAGCACTGGGAATGAAATACAGCCATTCCCAAGATGAAATCTGGAGCTAGCCACTGACGGAAGCAGGCTCCTAGGGGTGGGGGACTGCTTTCATGGCGGTACGGCCCTGACCAACCTTCCCTTTGCCTGAACACAGTTTAGCCTATGCACCCCGTGATCTCTCTTTTGAGGCTCACATGTCACCTCCGCTCTAAAGCTCTTTGGCTTGGTGTCCTGGAGCTGCCATAGCAAATCACCACGGACCAGGGGCCTTAAACGACAGACACCCACGGTCTCAGAGCTCTGGGGGCCAGAAGTCCCAAATCATGGTGTCAGCAGGGTTGCTTTCTTCGGAAGTTGTGGGGGAGAATCTGTCTCAGGGCTGTCCCCCCACTTCTGCTGGGTTCTGGCAGTCTTTGGTGCCCCTTGGCTCGTAGACGCATCACTCTGACCCCTGGCTTCATCCTCACATTGCTTTCGCTCTATGCCTGCTCGTCTCCGTGTCCAAATCCCCCCTTTTATAAGGACACCCACCACATTGGATTAGGGCCTACCCTAATGACTTCATCGTAACTAATTGTATTTGTGACAACCCTATTTCCAAATACGGTCATGTTCTGAAGTATTCGGGGTTAGGACTTCAACCTACACATTTAGAAGGGACACACAATTGAACCCACAACACCCTCTCTGACTATATACACCCGTCCTGCCATCACAGCTGTCACTGGCGGCATCTTCCTTTGAATTTTCTGAGCATTGTCCCCATTCCCCTTTCTCTACCTTGGCCTTAAATGTAGGCTGACCAGATGTACTGTTTTAAGTGGGACAGAAAACAACGGTCCTGTCCCTTTCCAAATGGTACATAGGGTCAGCCCCATCTCGCTGGGCTAAATTGTATCAGTAGGCTGACCCTATGAACCATTTGAAACGGGACAGTACCACTGCTTTCAGTCCTGTTTAACATGAGACATCTGGTCAGCCTACATAATTGTGAACTCCATGGAACCAGGAAGCTTGGTCTTATTTGGGGACCGCTGCGTCCCTAGCAACCCCAATATTGTGCACATAATAGGGGCTCAATAAATGTTTGCCAAGTGAATGAAAGCGAGGCCTGACTCCCGGTTAGACGGCGCGCCTGCCCAGGGCAGGAAGGCTGTGGCCTGTCAGGCCAAGCCTGGTCCGGGGCAAATGCTCAGTAAATGCTTGGGAAATGGAATCACTCTTTGGTCCAGCGTTGAGATTTCCTGTGACTCAGTAAATCACGTTAACGAACGAAGGAATAGCGATCCCAGAGGAACAGACGTTTCAACTATGCAGATTATTCTGGGTTTTTAAGAAGTGTCTCTTCAAAGAAATCTGTCCCCAGGGGCTCTTGGCTCTCTCCATAAAGGCTGACTTTCCACTCTCTTAAGTAGCTCATTTTGGCCCTGAGACAAGATTCAGTTGGTGGGTTTTAATAAATAATGCTTTTGTGTTGCAGAAGTAAAATTTAGAAAATTTACAGAACCAGAAGGAATTAAAGAAAAAATAATCCATCCGCCACAGACAACCAGATTGTTAATAGGCCATTGTATTTCTTTCTGGTCTTCCCCCCCCCCCCCCATGTGTATTTTTATGTAATGATAAACAAATTTAAGTGCAATTGGGTGGTTGCTTCAATTAAACAAAAATCCATCTTGAAAAATCCTCCCATTTCCGTGCAATTAAAACCCCCCAGACGTGCTGCACGAGTGAGGGTGGAGCGTCTGGAGGGGCTTTGGAGCCAGGGTCCGGGGCGGGAAGGGCAAGGGAGCAGCTGGTCCCCACGGCAAGGTTGTGCCCAGAACGCTGGCACTTGAACGCCCACGTGGACGGCACGATCGAGATGGGTGTCCAGGGAGGACAAACTCGCCGCCGTCCAACCATTTCCTGGCCTGGGCACCCAGGTCCAGGGCAGCTTACACTTTTCCAATTACGACGCCCTCGTGGATGGAGCATGGCTGGGAAAGTGCGGCCACTTCCCACCGCGGAGCCGGCTCCAAGTCGGCTGGGATCCGGGCCGCACCATCGGCATTTTGGAGGGGAAATGATACATCCCCACGCTGGAAGCAAGGGGGCCGACGCGGGCTTTGTGGTGGCCGCTGATGTCATTTCAGAGAAAGAGCTAAAAAGCTGTTTTGTTTCTCAGACCGTGTCTCTGAAATTGTCTTCCTAAAAAAAAAAAAAAAAAAAAGAAAGAAAGCAAGCTCACACATACACACGCACAGACACACACACACCAGATTGTATCCGAGCGCGGACGTTCCAAACCCCAAACCTCTAATCCAGGCTTGCTCCGAGGCCCCTGGCCCAGGCCAGCGCTGGCGCCGGGCGCGGGTGGCCGACGGGGAAGTGCAGAGGTCACCCAGTTCAGCCCACCGCAGGGCTTGCCGGTGGTGGGCTGAGCAGTCCAGCAAGACCCTCGTTTGCTGCTGGGGGGTTGGAGGTCGAGGAGTGAGTGGAAGGTTGGGACGGGCAGAGAAAAGGGCCTGTCAGGAGGCATTTGCTGGTGGGCATTTGCCTTTCAGAAGGCAGCCATCGCTATCCCAGAGTGCCACAAGGGTGCCTTCCAAAACCCTATCTCTTGAGCGTGTGGGGGAGGCTCACCCTTGGCTGACACCCTGGGAACATTGCAAGTGCTGTCATCTGGGCTGGCACTCCCAACCCGGATAAACAGGAGAGTGGGAGGGAACGGTTCCAAGCACAACTGCCGCCTGTGTGGCCAGTGGGACGCAAAGGGTTAACGACAGGCCTCCTGCGAGCCAGGAAGCACTCTCCCTGGGCCCGCCTCTGGTCCATGCAGTCTGCCATGCAGAAGAGGACCCATGTTGTCCCTTTTAACACATTTCTGTTGCCCTTCAAGTCCCGAAATAGTGACATTGCTGTCTGGTGGCCGGGTAGAGTGTGGTTAGCCACTAACTGCTGAGGTACCTGTTATTGAGGCCCTACTGTGTGGCCAAGTTCATTGTTAGGGGCTGTCTATGGGCCATCTCAATGAATTCCTCACTTCAACCTGTAGGATGATCCATTTCACAGGTGGAGAAGCTGAGGCTCAGAGAGGGGACAGTCACCCACCAGGAAGCAGCAGAGCTGGAATTCAAGCCTAGAGCTGATGGACTTACATTTGTCCCTGCACCAAAAGCCTTTACACAAAAGTGGTTTCAGTGGCCCCCCAAAAAGATATGTCCACATACTGACCCCTGGTCCTGGCGAGTGGGACCTTATTTAAAAAAAATAGCATCTTTGTGGATGTAACTAAGGATCTCACGATGAGGTCACCCTGGATTTAAAGTGGGCCCTAAAGCCAATGACAGGAGTCCTTACAAGAGACAGGAGCGGAGGTGACACAGATACGGGCAGAAGGCCACATGATGACAGAGGCAGAGGCTGAGTGAGGCAGCCATCAGCCAAGGGACGCCGGGATGGCTAGCAGCTGCTAGCCGCTGGGAGAGAAGCATGACACACAGTCACACCTTGGTACGTGACTGCTTTGCAACCCGCCGAATTGGGTACTCGATGCATTTTGACGTGAACATTTTGTCCCGATCCTCGTCGTTTGTTTGGTACTCGATGTGCAAGCTAGACCTTGTCGATGCTGATGGCCTTGTGACTTGCTACCCTTTCCAGGCAAAACAAGGGGTCCCGTGTTAGTCACACGGTAGCTCTTGCCCCGTGCACATCCCCTCGCGCTCTTGGCTTCTGTGGTCATTTTGCGTGTTTTTGGTTTGGGAATGCAATAAATGTATTTACATTATGCCGAATGGGAAAAGTTTGGTACCCATCGTTGTTGGCACTTGTGGTGCCTCCAGAACCCATTAACGATGAGTACCGGGGTACCACTGCAGGCTCTTTCCTGGTATCTCCAGAAGAAAACCACCAACCCTGGTGACACCTTGACTTTGGACTTGGACTTCTGACCTCCAGGACCGTGAGAAAAGAAAATGTTAGTGTTTGTTTTGTGTGTGTGTGTGTGTTTTGCCACCAGGTTTATGATCATTTTTTAGAGAAGTCCTAGGAGACTCATACAGCTCCCTGAGGGCCAATGGTCCCTCAATGTTTTATTCTTGCACCTGGTCAAGCCTGAGGGATGCTGGTGGTAGGTTGGCCCCTGACGTGGGGGGAACCAGGTTAACGCCTTCCCAGCATTCCCAAGCTCCTCCACGTGCACACGTTCTACTTGGAGGGGAGAAGGGACCACTTCTCAGGTTCTGGGCAATGCCTGGGCACCTGCATGGGAGTGTCATCCTTTTTCTTCTGTGCAGGTACACCCCAAGAGCCAAGGTTCAGCCCAATGCAGAAACCATGCCCTCCATGATTGGACAGATATTTATTGAGTGTCCGCAGTGTGGCAGGCCCTGGTCTAGGCACTAAGGGTATGAAGTCACTGCCCTTGAGGAAGTGCTTGTGGAAAAGGGAGAGGCAGGCAAGGAACAAGCAAGAAATGAAGGGAGGGGGAGAAGGAGGGGAGGGTGGTGGGGGAAGGAGGGAGAACACAGGAAGGAAATCATCCCAGGTGGTGATGAACTCGGGGGAGGACTGGGAAGCCTGATGAAAAGCTGGAGTAGATGGGGGCGTGGGGATGGAGACAGATGGGGGCGGAGCCGGGCGCTGGGAACCGGGAGGCCGGCCAGACACTGATGCTTTACTAGCTGTTTCATTTGTTTCTCACAGGAATGCTCAGAGGTCTGCGTTATGATTCTCATTTTACTGATGGAAACCCCAGCACTCAGAGACATTCAGTAGCTCCGACAAGGCCATGGGCCATGTGCCAGTTACCTCTAGCTGTGTAATGAACCACACCCTCCCCAAACAGTAATATAATGCAACAACAATCGTTTATTTTGTTTGCAAGCGTCGGGGTTGACTGGACTCAGCCAGCAGCTCTCACTCAGGGTCGTCTTTCATGCAGTTGCCTTTCATTAAGGGCTGGTCTGGGTTGTCTGGAAGATTCTTCACTCACAAGTCTGGTGCCTGGGCTGGGAAGAAACAAAGCTGGGGGCTGGACCTGCTGGGCCTCTCTGTCCCCAGCTCTCTTCTCTCCCCTCCCTTCCCCTGCCCTCCCCTCCCCTCCCCTCCTTTCTCTCTCTCTCTCTCCTTCCCCCTCCACCCCTCTCCCTGTCTACCTCTTGGCCTAGGGTGACTGAACATGTGGACATCTCATCTGTCAGTCAAAGGCTCCCAGAGCAAGTTTCCCAGGAGAGACCTACAGAGGCTGCCTGGCCTCTCCCAATGCCTCTCCCAGGTGACAGAGGGCCGAGTCTGCCAAGCTCTATTCAGGATTCAGCCACAAAGGCTTATACAAGAGGGTGGAGATGAGACTCCTCACTGGATGGAAGATCATCACAGGACGTGTGCGCAGGTTTTAAGTCTTCTGCTGATGTCATGGCCAGTCCCAGCTCCTCCCCCATCTCCCATGCTGGCTCATCCAGACCCTCTTCTCCCTCTTCTTGCTTCTGCTCCTCTGCTCTCCAGTCTCTGGTGGGGATTTACATCAAGCAGCTTTCCCTAGGATGCCAGTGAGGATGTTCTTCCCGGGTGGAGAGGCCAGCTGGTTAGGCTTCAGAGGCCACCGCTCCACACCCATGACTGTTTGTCCCCCTGCCAGTCCTCTCAGCAGTGTGAGCACACCAGCATCCCAGGGAAGGGATGGTGTGGGCAAACACCCGTGATCCATGTTCTGCCTGAGATCCAGCCACAGAGTGGTCAAACTTCCCAAAGCAACACGTGTTAGAACTGAAGTGTATCTTGGGTGTTGGAAATACAAACTTCGGTGCTTGACCAGGTGTAGCTGTGGACTCGTCCGTAATGGCTCAAATGCACAGTCTGTGGATGTCTACCACAGGCTCGCATTTTTAACATTTACAACCACCAAATGTTGGCTCCAACAGCAACATAAGAAAAGGAAGATCATAAATCCTTCCTTTCCAGTAATAAAGTCAACGGAGGCCCAGATCATAATGCTTGCCGTCATATTTTAATAGCAATTATACCTATTATGTCTCAATAAACTTCTTTAAAAAAAGAGAGAGAGAGAGTCTGAACTAAGAAATATTGCCCTTTAGAGATTTTTCCCTTTTCTAACAGGAAGGGACATTAGAAATAAAATCAAACCTCGACATTAGAGGTTTTCAACTGTGCTTCCTGGACCCCGAGGCAGACGGTTTGCACAGATGGTTTCTCATGCCCACATGTTCTGCAATAGGACTTCTCTATCCACTGAGAGGCAGGGTCTATGGCCCCTCCCCTTGAATCTGGTGGCCCTGTGACCACCAATCAAATAGAGCAGAAGTAATACTGCCATGCCGTCTAAGGCAGGGGTGTCCAATCTTTTGGCTTCCCTGGGCCACGTTGGAAAAAAAGGAATTGTCTCGGATCACACATAAAATACACTAACACTCACGACAGCTGATGAGCTAAAGAAAGGTCCATGCATACTTTTCATAATGTTGTAAGAAAGTTTACACATTTGTGTTGAGCCACATTCAAAGCTATCCTGGGCCGTATGTGGTCCACGGGCTGCGGGTTGGACAACTTTAGTCTAAGGCCCGGTCATCATAGGCCATACGATTTCCCCGTGGTTCTCTCAAAATTCTTGCTCTGGGTGAAACCAGCCACCAAATAAGTCTGACTGTTATGCTGGAGAGGCCACACGTGGGCACTCTGGGAGACAGTTGCAGCTGAGGTTACAGCAACCAGCCGGCATCAAACACCAGCCATGTGGATGGAAGGCCTTGGATGTCCAGCCCTCTCAAGTCTTCAGCTGCCTGAAGCCCAAGCCGACACCCGACAAGACCCTCACGAGCAACCACAAGTGATAATTGTCCATCTGAGTCCTCGCTAAATTCCTGACCCACAAAATCGTGAACGAAACAAAAGGACTATTGTCTTACACCCCTGAGTTTTGGGGTAATTTGTTCTGCTGCAGTAGTAACTGGACTGGATGCTGTCAGCAATTGCTGGATGGCAGGAGATGGCAAAATGAGGATCTAACTGGGTGTGGGTCTGGGACACTCACTCAGATAAAGAGGACTTTGATTCGTTGAAGAAAAGGTCCTCAGATCTAGCCCAATCCTTTCACCTGGAGATTAGGACACAGAGGCATGGACAAGAGATAACCAGGTTAGGACAGTTTATATGGCTAGTCAGTGAATGTACACTTGAACCTTTACGTCAAGGTCGAGGCTCTAAACGCAGCCCATCATCTGCCTGTTGGGCCAGGTGTCAGCCCCTAGGTCAGTTCTGCACTCTTTTAATGGACCCACTGTAATCTCAATAGCACAGACTTGAAGAAAATTCAAGTTGTCAATTTTCCAAAAGCAAATCTGTTTATTAGAATTGTGTCATCAGGGCTTGTATTTATGAACTTCCCATACAAATCCAACCGATCTACTTTTAACCCGGCAGATTAATCCCACGTGTTCCTGTGTGTGACTGTAATTTTGTTTTTAAAGCATTGTCTAGAGAGGCATGTGTCTAAAAACGCCGTGGAAAGCACATAGCACTCTCCCCAAGTATATTTCCTTTTATTTCTACCTATCCAGTGCTGGCGGTGCCTATAAATAAGCATCTGCTGGGTTACTTTTTTCCTTCTTCCCCTTTAACGCCCGGGACCTCGGTAGACCAGTAAGCCACAATTGGGAGTGCATTCCGAAACCATTAGTACAGGAAGCATGGTGAAATCCAAAGAGACCATGAGCCAGTGAGTTGGAAAACAATCTATGAAAGGCCTTTTCAGGCTGTTTCTTTCAGGAGGAGTTTGTTTTCGGATTAAAGGAGTTTATTCAGGTATTCACAAATACCCAGGCTCTCTGCACCAGCTGGAACGTGGAAACCCCTCAGTCATAACCAATTGCTGTGGAGGGGACTGGCATGTTCCGACTGGGGAATACATGGATGAAAGAGGCGTAATTAGGTGACACGCCTTCAAAGGAGATGAAAGGCCCAAAACATCCTCAAAAACGTAGGCAAAAATATACCCCTAAATCACTACTTTCTTTATTTTGGAAGTACAGGTTCCAATCAAAGGCTAGGTGTCAATGGCATGGCATGTAGCAAGGTCTTGGACGGGATTTCTTTTCCTTTCCTCACTCGGGGAAGAAAAATGATGGAAATGTCATTCCTGTATTTCCTTCACTCCTAGAAAATGGTGTAAACACCTCCCTTCTGAGCCAGAGACTCTAGACTAAGCTGACACTTTGATGGACTTGCATTGGGGGTGGGACAAGCAGACCAGCGTTAATGGCCTAAGTATTCGAACACCACCTCCACCCCCACCATCCACATTTTCTCTTGTGTTTTCTGAGTGGCTCATTTGTATTCTTGACTCTGTTGGTTGAAAAATTGTGCTTTTTCTCTACTTTCAGAGCTAAGAAAGCACACACAGTTCCAGTGCCTTCTTGCAAGCTCCCTCTCTTTGTGACAATTTTGATTGTTTAATTAAATTCAATACAGGAGATTGGCAGGTTTTGATGATGAGAGAGATTTGTAGCTGGGGGATTGAGCAATTGATTCCACTCCACCCTTCATTTTCAAGTGAGAAAATAGAGCACCGTGAGGTTGGGGGCACTTGCTCTGAAGTAGTAGGATTAGAACCAAAATAGACATCTCGGGGATTTTTGAAGAGGTTGCCCAGATGTCCCATTTTAAAGGAGACAGGAAACTAGGATACCTTCCTGTTTCAAACGGTCTGTATGGTCAGCCTAATTTTGATCCCCAAAGGAGTGACTTTCCTGCTGTTCAAGCTATTCTTTCCCTACTTCCCTTTCTTTTTAATCCTCTAATGGACACACTCTGGCTGTTCGCAGCACCTATTAACACATATTTAAATAATTATGGAAAAATCCGCATTTAATGCATCCTTAAGCATGTTGACCCCTGGGTTTCTGCAGCTGGATCTGACGGAGCCTTGGCTCTCAGGCACATTTTAATTAGCGCCCTCACGGCTTCTCTTGCCCCTGTGGTCTTGAAGCAGCCCACACAGCACACCTGCCTCATTGAGCTCAGAGGCTCCCAAATGCTTGCACAAACACTCAGCCTTTTCTTTTTCTCCTTTCCCTCACCCCCCTTCTCTTTCCTGGCTGCATTTGAGAGAGTAGGATAAATGTGCTATTCAAAGGCCACTTTGACAACACCGCTAAGTAAGAATTCCTCTTTGTGGGCAGAATTTTTCCTTTTTAGACTGGCTGTGAGGGAGGTGATGGGAAGGTATGCACCAGCCAAGATAGTAATCATAGCTTGGGGAAGAAGACAGGTATGCTATACTTCTACACACACACACACACACACACACACACACACACAAAGACATCAATCTATCTCTATCATCATCTCTTTATCTACATATACTCTAAGTCAAGCTATATATCCATTCTCTATATATCTATATCTATATAGATCTACCTCTAGCTCTATAGCTATAGTTATAGCTATAGCCAAATCTCTATTATCCATGAGGGCTGTCCAGAAAGTATCCAGCCATGTAATATGAAAAATATAGGCATCTATGGCTGGATTTTTTTCCGGACAACCCTCGTATATCTGTATCTATCTATACTGTAGTCTATATCTTTATCTACCTATACTATATTATATGTGAAGATCTATATCTATATCTGCCTATACCATATTCTATAATGTATCTGTATCTACATCATCTATATATCTATATTATCAATAATCTATATCATCTCTATATCTATCAAAAAATGGAATCACACTCTATTATAGTATGCTTTTGCACAGCACATTATATTACACTTACTTTCCCTTGTCAATACATCTAAAGTTAACGACATAACATCTCATCTTAGGAATGGACCATTAACTTTAAACCCAAATGTACACTGATCGACATATAGGAATTTCATTTATTTGTTGAACTTACTTAATTTTGCTGTTATTGGCAGCACTTGATAGACATATGTATACACAAACCTTTCCAGTCTAGCCTGAAAATTGACTTGGGACAGGTCCTACACATGGTAAATTTTGACATGTATGCCAGTTACTGCAGAGGCAACTCTGAATTGCCTGGTGAGCCTGGTAGGTACCCACTGACTTTGGGGCCTACTGGTTGAGGGTTGCCCCTGGAGTGTTTATTCCCCTGTATATCTGGGCAACTGGGGGTGTTTCCCAGTGTTGGGGAAAAGAAAGCAGAGAGATGTCCAGGGGATATTGGAGGGAGCCAGGAACCGCCTGTGACAGGGTGCTGAAGTCAACTGGGCCGAGGGGACGCCATGGAGGCATCATAAGCATGCTGCAGCCTCCTCTTGTGGTCAGGATAAGGCCCTTTATGATCCAGCTCTCCTGTCTGTCCTGCTTCATTTCCTGAGGTCCGTGGCCTCCACTCGAGGCCACCATTAGCCTGTATAATGCCCGTGCACTTTAGAAAAGACACGCCTTCTAGCTTTGCAGGGCGTGAACTGATAAGTGAGGGCAGGCTGGATATTCGCCTTCACAGGCCTCTTGAGCTTGACAACCTTGTGTAGCAACTGAACAACTGGCGGGCCAGCCCTGAACATTAACCTCAGTCCAAGGAACCGCACAAGGGCCCACCAACATACCAAATGGTTTCACCTTTCTGTGACTCTCTGTGCCTTCTGCCTAAAAGTCATTAACCACCCATTCATCAAATATTTATTGAGCATCAACTATGTGCCAGTCACTATTGAAAGTGCTGGAGACATAGCATAGAACAAAGCACACACTCAAACCCCTGTCAGTGTGGAACTTACACACTGGAAGCAGAGACAGACCCCCACCCCACCACCACTCCCCATCCAAAGAAATAAGTAAGTATATAGTATGCTAGATGGTGTAGTGTGCCACAGAGAAAAATAAAATCAGGTGGGGGATGGGACGCATTGGGGGAGGAGCCGCAACATTAAATAAGGAGGTCGGAGAAAGCAGCATTTGGGACCAGAAGGATGTGGCAAGTTTGGATGAGTAGATGCCTGGGGAAGAGTGTTTCAGGAAGAGGGAGCAGTCAGTGCAAAGGCACTGAGACAGGGAATAGCAAGCAGGACACTTACTCAGGCTGGAACGCAGTGAGTTTGGAGGAGAGTTGGGAAATGAGGCCGGAGGGGTGAGGAAGGACAGGCGACGGGCTGTGTGGAGCCTGGTCAGGGCTTCCACTATCACCCAGAGTGAGATGGGAGGAAAAGGGAGGGCTGGGAGCAGAGGAGGGGTGTGATTCAAGTTGCATTTCAACAGGAATGCCTTTCCCTTCGTCCCCGCCCCTCACAGACTCATCTCACCAAAATTACGAGGGTGGGCCAGTACATTTGCCTCCATTGCAATATTATTTTTGTCACATTAGACATATTTGGATGTAACCAGTTCTGTGTGGTCTCATGGTACCTCCCCTCCATCGTTCTTGACTCTGTACACACAGATACTTACATTGTTCACCCAGTGCATATAGAACTGGAAGAGAGCTCAGACGAAAAATACAGTGAACATGACCTGCCCAGCCGAGGCCTGTGTTTTGAAGTTTTTTGGTGAGGTGACCCCTTATGGTGACATTCCATGGACTGCCGTTTGTGCTCAGAGTCATCATGATGGACCCAAGTTTCATCACCTGTGATGATCTGCTTTAAGAAGTCCTCAACTTCTTTTTCAAAAATTAAAAAAAAAATTGGAGGAACTTTTTCCGCTGTTAAGAACTCAATAGCAGCACGCTGTTTGAACTGAATGCCTGAACACTCTTCCATCTCAATGTGCACTGGGTGAGACATGTGAGCACCTGTGTGTGCAAGGTCAAGCATGATGGAGGGGAGATACCATATGACCACACAGAACCGGTTACATCCAGATATGTCTAATGTGACAAAAATATTACAGTGGAGGCAAAACATATCAGGCTTATAGTTTGGCCCCCATCTCCACAGAAGCCAATTCCAGTCTCCATGGGTCCCTGCCCCACCTGCTTCTCTGGTCACTTCTGTACTCTGCCCATCTTGGGAGCTTCCTCATTGTATCCTAGTGGGCGTGCAGAAGAATCCAGAGACCATGACACCCACAGTGGCCTCAGGGACCTGCTGCTCTGGCCAGCAAAATGACCTCCTCAGGTGAGATCATTCCAGAATATCAATGGCATAACTTTTTGGATGAGTGGAGATGGACGTGCCTTTTCGATGATGGAACACGGAAGGTCAGCATGGCATGGAAGCAGAGGTTTTTCTTCTACGCCTCAGTTTCCTTACCTGTAAAATAGGAGAATTGTATGGACCCCCACCCCTGCATAACAGGTGGAGGTTACCCTCAGCAGTGTAGACCCATCTGTGTTATTGGAATGATCATCCCAGTGAGTTCTTGGGAGAGATTCCGGTCCCCATTGTTATCACAACAGGTAGCTTCTGGCACAAAGAGCAGGACCGCATCTTTTTTTCTTTATTTTATTTTATTTTTTTAATGTGGGTAGCTCCCTGGCTGGGAATCGAACCCAGGCCACAGCGCTGACAGCGCCGAAGCCTTAGCCACTACACCACCAGGGAACTCCCAGGACTGTGTCTTGAAGTTACCTCCTTGGTGCCGAGGGAGAGAAACAGTGAGGAAAAGGTACTTGAAACATATCCCAGGACAGGATGACTGGCAGGCTCTGAGGCTGGAGGTTTAAAAAGCCGTCTGACCCCAAACCACAATGAGATATCATGTCACACCCAGTGGGATGGATATTATCAAAAAGGCTGGGAGTAACAAGTGTTGGCAAGGATGTGGAGAAGGTGAAACTTTTGGGTTGTGGTGCTGGGTATACAAACTGGTGTGGCTGCTGTGCAAAGGCGTCTGGCGGTTCCTCAGATAATTCCATAAAATTACTGTATGACCCAGCAAGTCCACTACTGGGTATGTGCCCCAAAGAACTGAGAGCTGGGACTCAGATATTTATATACCTGTGTTCACAGCAGCGTTATTCACAATAGTCAAAGCGTGTAGACAAAACAAGTGTTTGCTGGTGACTGAATGGATAAACAAAACGTGGTCTATCCATACAAGGAATATTATTCAGCCTTAGGAAGGCAGGAAATTCTGACACATGCTAATAACATGGATGAACCTTGAGGACATTATTTTAAGTGAGATAAGCCAGTCACAAAAGGACAAAGACTGTGTCATTCCACTCATAGGAGGCCCCTAGAGGAGTCAAATTCATAGAGACAGGAAATAGAATGGTGGTCACCAGGGGCTGGGGGAGGGGGACCGGGAGTTAGAGTTTGATGGGGACGGAGTTTCATTTGGGGAAGATGAAGAGGTTTTGGAGATGGATTGGGGTGTGTGTGTGACATTTGCATGACAATGTGAATGTAGTTAGTGCCACTGAACAGTACACCTAGATATGGTTAAAATGGTAAAAATTTATATGATATGCTTGAGGTGGTATGTATTACCACAATTAAAGAAAAAGTCTGACATCAGCCAGCACCCGTGTGGGGTGCTACTCTCACCACTCAGGGGACCCAGGGTAAGGTGTTTTGGAGCCCCCCACCCCATTGCAGAGGACCAGTGATGAAAGGAGACACATCAAGATGTCACCAGAGCTATGCCCAGTGCACCCCTCCATCGGCTGGCCCAGGTGCTGTCTTCAGAAGCCAAAAGGTCACCCAGGGGACATGTGCCTCCCAGAGAGGCTGCCAATGTGTCAACTTGTCACCACTCAAAGACCGCTGGCGGAGATAAGAATGCAGAAGAGGTGTAACTTAAGTGTCATCTGAAAGCTACTAGAGGCTTAGCGACACTTCAAAGGCGTGACACAGGGAAGGGGCCCGGCGATAGGAGCACACACAAGGCGGCTGGAGGAGGGATTATGACTTATCATATTCCACCCCTGGCGTGTGAAAGGCGCGCGGGCGGGACCTCTCTGCGCTGAGGGGTTTGATGCGAACGGGAACTGGCTCCTGATTGATTCCAGGAAAGTCGAGGGAGCCCGGAGCAAGAAGGGGACATGCTGGGCCGCAGCAGGGTGTGCAGTCCGGAGCCAGGGACTGACTTCAGTGGGAACGGCCCGGCCCCAAACCGGAAGGCACGCCAGGAAGCGTCAGGCAGCCCCAGGCGGGGAAAGCACGCAGAGCGCCCACATTTCAGGGGAAAAAAAAATGAAGGTGGAGTATGGAAGTCCCTTCAAGCCTGGATTACTGTTTCTCCAAAAACAAACAAACAAAAACAGAAAAGCAAACCAAACCAAAACCAGGGCTCCAGTGCTGGAGGTCAGGGAGGGGTTCTTGGTGAAGGTGATGCTCAAGCCAAGAGCAGAGGGGAGAGGGGGACAGAAAAAGAATGCCTGTCACACTTTGTGTCTGGAGGTGGGGGGTGGATGTCAAGAAAAGGGGAACCAGCAGAGGCTGGAGGTGAGAGGAAACTGTGTGCAGGAGGGATGGGGTCCCCTTCCCCGTGGCAGGAGCATGGGCCGGGGCGGGTGTGGGTTGATGGGAAGGGAGCCAGGGTGGACCATAAAGGGCCCTCGAGTCACTCCAGATCATGTGAGTCTTATCTTGAGGACCGTGGGAAGCCCTTGAGTGGTTTTAAGAAGAGACTGTGGGTTTTCTAACTCAGGGTCATGTCTCAGGCCCAGCCGAGGGGCGGGATGGGGTGGGGGCAGGGAGAACGGCTGGCTGCTGTTGGCGAGTCTGGGGGAGGTGACACAGACCGGGGAGAGGCCGTGAGGATGCAGAGAGGTGGAAGACCTGGGAAAGGCTTAATGAGTTCCTTCATGAGCTTCTCCTGCAGTGCTTTATCAGAACTTTTTTTTCTTTTTGGGCCAGCCTCTGCATCCCGTCTTAGAAAAGGGATGACAGAATTGGGACTGGGGCAGCAGGCTGTGTGAGGGAGAGGGAGGCAGTCATGAGAAGGATGCAAAGCAAACGTGGTTGGAGTCTCACCTTTTCTGCCAGATTTTACACAGGCTGGAGTTAGGGAAGACCCCACGGATCACATCACCTCCCCGTAGGATCGAAGGTAATGGGGAGCAGGTAGAAGGCACCATGAGGCAAAAGAGTCCAGGATCCACTTTGCTGCTAGTGAAACTAGACCCTGGCCTGCATGCCCCTGATGTCAGCCACCCGCCGAGCCTGGACACACTTATGGATCATTTTCATGAACGCAGAGCTCAGGTCCTCAGCCAGCTGAGCCCAGGGGATGCCAGGCAACCAACCAGATAAGTTGTCTGATGCCACCCAGTCTGCTTGATCAGAAGAGACAGTGGACACCCCAACACCAAAACATAGGGATGGAGAGGTAGGGTACCCCCCGAGTGGTCATGCATCACCTCAGTAATTCTGTGATCAACGGAGGTGTGGTAGCAGCTGCCCATCTGTGTGCCTAGCGGGTGCCAGCCGGCACTTTGAGGACACGGCCAGGTTGAGTGGTGGACAGAGCTTGACCTGGGGCCTCAGGTGAAGCCCATCATCACCTGTCTGATCTCAGTGTCCTGAGCAGGCTGAGTTTGGGTGGGCCTTCCCATTTTGAAGGTCAAGGTCGTCTCTAACCTGCCAACTCTGCAGTGATGGGAGAGATCAAGGGGGCCTGGTCTAAAGTCCAGAGGCAGATGGAGAGGGAAGAGCAGGCTCAGGAGTGGGATGGTGCCTGGGGACACAGGTTCTGACTCATGGTGCAGCACTCATGGGCAGCCCCAAGGAAAGAGAGCTTAGATTCTGGGGTCACACACTGGGCTCCAAATCCCACCTCTGCCTTGCACCACTGTAAAACCTCACCTTCCTGTGATGGTGATTTCACCCCCTCCCATGCTTCAGTTTCCCCACCTGTAATGAGGGGGTAATAGCATGCCGACCTCCTGCGGGTAGCTGTGGGAAGTCAGCCAGCTGCACAGGGACCATGACTCCAGAGGTATTGGCTGGTGGTTTTCCTCTCACTGTGCAGCATTTTGCTGAGTGTTCTGGAATCGAGAGACTTTAGTGCGTAGGATAAATTTTGAGATCCCGCACAACCCAGGTCAAACTTAACTGGACTTGAAAACACCTCTGCGGTCCGCTTAACTCGACGGAACACTGGGTGGTTTAACCTTTCAGGTTCTTCAAATAAACTCTCAGTGCTCCCGCTGCGGTGTGTGCCTGCATGCCACTCTGGCCTGGATTGGAACCAAGGAAGTCAACGCACGTTGGGCCTTAACAGCTCCCAGAACCCCGAGCGGCATCCACGCCTTGCTGGCCCAGTGTCTCTTCTGTCTGGATGTGTTGTGACCTTCTGCAAAGACATCTCCAGTGTCAGGCAGGAGCAAGAGGCCTGAAAGAGTCGGCCGTAAACATCCTCCAGTTGATGGAGACGTGTTTAAAACGCACCTCCTCCCTTGTGTAAAAACATGTCGGACGAGTGGGTGAGAAACAGCACAATTCCAGAGGGGAGGCTCACAGAGCACACGACATGCACCCTGACCCTGACGGCAGCCCCGGCGTGGTTTACCGGTGCCGACTCTGGGTCAGACACCCCAAGGCCCAGCTCATTCATCTCTAAAGTGGGATCAAAGTATCTGTCTACAGGGTTGTTGCAAGCATTAAAACAGATAATGACCTCAAAAAGCAGGCATGTGGGGAATGATCAATAAATCATTACAATTTATCGAGTGCTTAGCACATACGAGGAACTATTGTAATGGCTTCTCATGTTATCAGTTTATTTTTAATCCAAGAAAATAAAAACCTTGTGAAGTGATTATCATTATTCCCTCCTCATTGAAGAAGACTTTGAAGCACAGAAATGTTAAGTAATGAGCCTAAGGTCACCCAGTTAGAAAGTGCTGTTTTCTTACTGACCCTACCACGATCCTTCTAGTGTTACCTTTCCTCATCATTATCGTATTACTGTATTTTTTGTGCTCTTGCTCTACTACACCTCTGCCATCTGACAGTGTACTTATTGATGACCAAGCAATCTTGTTCTGGTTTCTTTTCCTTCCTCATGTTTGTTGCATGAATAATATGCATGTACTTGACTTTCCTAGATGAACTTGCATTCACCTTTCAAGGCTGGGACTCATGCATTACCTTCCCTATGAAATCTTCCCTGGTCCCTCCAGTGAAGGTCATTGTTTCCTCCCTCTTGGTGCCTGCTGCCTGTTTTCTCTACTCTGTCTGGTAAATGGTCACTAATTCTTCTTTCCCACTGAGGCTGCAGTCTATGTCTCCACTTTGAACCTGGGCTTGACCTTGTGAGTTGCATTGGCCACTGAATATTAATAGCCATGGTTTGAGTGCTGATACATTGAGGTTCCACTGCTTGTTGCTCTTGTGACCCTGAGAGCTCTGTGTGAACAAGCCTGAGCCAGTCTCCTGGAGAGTAAGGGAGAGTCAATGGATCCCTGAGACAGCCCAGCCAATAGCCTGGCCACCAAGCAACATGGGAATGAAACCATCCCATATCATTTAGCTCCCAGTTGACCACAGATGTAGAAACAAACGTAGCAGAAATCAGTCAGTCCATCTCAGACAAGAAGAACTTCAAAAGAATTATGAACTAAATAAATGGTTATTTAAAGCCACTAAGTTTTGGGGTGGCTTGTTACACAGCACTAGCCAACTGATACATGATGTATCTCCATTGCCTAGAGCAGTGACAGGTACTGACATAGGTGCTCAATGAGAGAATGAAATATGGTACTCAATTAGTAGTTGAATGAATGGAACACTAAAGTGTGACTTGAAAGCAACTTTACCTAAATTAGTTCTGGGAATGGTCCAGTTTCATCCATTTCCCCATCTTTAAATGGAATCTCCCGGTCCCGCTATATTTCAGTGGCCAGTTTACTTGTTTAGGTCTACACATGGATGGAAGTGTCTGGAGCACAGGGTCCATGTCTGTCTTCCTCACTGTTGTATTCGCAGCACCTGCCAACATGTCTTGTACTTTGTATGTGCCCAGCAACATCTTATTAAATGAATGAATGTCACAAAAGATAGAATCATTCTTCAGGGTGCTGATATTCAGTGAATAGTGGGTTTTTAGACTAATTATCCTGGATGAAAAGATTTAAGCAAATGATTCCATGCACGCCTCCTGCATTTTCCACATCTTTTATTTAACCTCATACTTTACTTTCTCTACCCTCTGATTCCTATCTCATGGCTGAACGAGACTCTTCTTTTATGGGCAAACAAACTTTTCATAAACAGTATAAGATTGTTATTTCCTACTGACCCATTTTCCCAGAGGCCCACCTTCCCTCTGCCAGCCACCCCTGATTTCTGAACCTTTGGGAAGGCCGTGATTGTCAAAGCCACAGCCACTACCAAAGGGAGGCGTTTCCCTGTGGTATCTCGGCTACCAGTGACCAGAAATCTGACTAACAGCAGTATAAACAAGACATGTAATTATCTCTCTGGAGACAAGCACAGCCATAGTGAGTTCAAGGTTTGTTCAGTGGCCTAATGATGTCATTATGGCCTAGGCGTGCCCATCCTCAGGATGGCCGCATTTTGTCCTCAGGCTGCAAGATGGCAGCCCAAACGCAGGCATCAGGTCCTCTCCTGACAGCATGCAAAGCAGATGTGGGAAAGGGGCTTCTTTTTGGCTTTTGCCAGAAAGCAGGCTTCCCCTTATGGCTTCTCAGCGGGAATTGGTCCGAGGACCCTCCCTAATTGCGGGGGAGCCTGGAAGAGGGGGTCTCTGGGATTTGTGGCCTCCATCATGGGAGGTGGACGTGACAGCATGCAGAAGGGCGAAGGGCTGACTTTGTGTAGACAACTCACACCAACTGCTAGGGGAACTTTCAGGAGGGCTTTCTGAGTGGGAAACTGCTGGACCCCACGGCCACCCCAGGAAGTGGGAAGGTGGAGCTGGTCTGGGACAGGCTTTCAGTATTTCTGCAGTTTGTTTGTTTGTTTGTTTGTTTGTTTATCAAGCCAAGCCCAGAACTGGGGTCTAGATCTCCCATTGGCCATCTTCTTGGTCATAATTCCCATCAAACTTACAATATAATTACATAATGAAGCATGTATGGAAAGCCATTAAGGGGTGGAAATCCATCCATCTAGCCATCATTCATGCATCATCCATGCATCATCCATCATCCATCCACCCATCCTTTCATTTTCCTACCAATTACTCTCTCCCTCCCTCCTTCCCTCTGTCCCTCCATCTATTCTTTCAATGTTGATGATTGTCATTTGATCCAGTTATAACCAATGAGACATAAAACGACTGCCTCTGGGGAATATACAGCACCACTTATGTAAGGGAGAGACATGCAAAGAGTGGTCTCTTTCTTCCCTTCCTGCTTTGGATGCTGTCAGGAGAAGATGTGATGCTTGGAGCTGCAGCAGCCATCTTGCAATAGTGAGGCAACACCCATAAGGAGGAAATGCTCTGAGTCTGGTACTGGGGAAAAGAGACAGTTTTTATTTTTCTGGGCTCATAAGTTAGTGCAAAAGACAGACAATAAATGGGCAGTTACAATCCAGTATGAATGACTAGAGGGGAAGTGCTAGGAGGGAAAGTCAAGGGACGCGTTCTGGGGGACGGGAAGGTCCACGTAGAGGCCCAAGGAGGAATAGCATGTTGCTAGAGAAGAGTGTTCTCGGCAGAGCGCACAGCAGCCTCAGTAGAACCAGCATCTAGCAGGGGTGTTTCAAGGTGGTGGAGCTGCCCTTCACTCCGGATGAACAGGGCGGGGCTCATCTCATCGCTGGAGAAAAGCAGGGCTCTGATGAGAGTGGGCTTCTCTCCATCTGGCCTGCTCTTTCTCAGACATCCTGGGTTGCCCAGCAAGGAATGTGCTGGCTCCTCTGATCTCCTTTCTGCCTGCATGTCCCCCACCAGGTTCCTCGAGTTTAACTGGCAACTCCCGGCCTGTCCCAGGGGCACCCTCAGTGGCAACAGTGGGCCCCGCTTCTCTCCGTGCTGTTGAGAACCTGTTGGCCTTTGGTATCTGCTCTGGACTCCTGTTTCCTGCTCTCCATGGTCTGGGGGTGAACAGACGATGACAGGCTCCTCCCTGGCCGCCCCTTCCCCCCGCCCCCCTCAAGAAGGTCAGCCATCAAAGGCCCGCGGAGGAAAGAGGCAGAACCCGCAGCCCGAGCTGCCGCTGACAGATTCATCGCACACGGAAGCAGCTAATGATCCGGCCGGCCCTGTGCTTTCACCTCCCCATGCCGGGCCATTGGCAGGCAAGGCTCATGGAAGCGAAACTCCCCTGGACACACTGTTGATAACTGGGGGTGCTGAGAGGGTGGGGGTGGGGCGGGGAAATCCCTGAAAGAAAGCAACCCTAGTGAAAATGGCCAGGGACAGTTCCCAACCCCCCCTTTTTTTTTCCTGGGTGAGCTGGGCCAGAGGAGGCTGCAGGGACACCTGGAGCTTTCCAAGAGGCCAAATGGAACAAAGGGACCTGTGACAGCTTGGCACAAGCCCCCTCCCCCAGGACATTAACTGTTTCCCTTTCCCTTTCAGCAGAGCAGGAAGATGGACGTGAAGGAAATGGAAAATACGGACTGTACACCGATTTAGCTTTTTGCCACTTGGAGCTCAATTTTTGCTAACTATGGAAATCCCAAAAGAGAGAGGTGTTTTGTCAAGACTTTAAAAAAAAATTTTTTTTAAGGGAAACAAGACAGGCTATTCATGAGCAGCAGGAGAGGGCCCTTCTTGGGGTGCTGGGCACTCCCGCGGTGCCCAGTAATTTGACTTAATGAGATGATGAGGCTGCTGTGGGCATCTCTTCTCAGCCCCAACCCTGTGCCCTGCGAGGGTGTTCACGCAGGCGCTGCCGGGACTTTGAAGGTCTATGTTGTCCCCCCGCCCCCATCCCCACCCCGCGCCAGTTAACACCAGGGAGAAATTACATCCAGGTGTGGCCTCAAGCTGGCCACTGCTGATCAGGGCTGTCCCATCCCTAAGGGTGGCATGGCGACATCGGGGGCAGAAGGGTGCCCGGTGTCTGAGCTGGGAAGTGTGGGCTGTGCACCGTGGCCCCTGGGGGGGAGTGGTGATCGTGGGGTGACGTCCCACCTGGAGCTGCTGCTGGGCACACGGGAATGGTCTCCCGCCAGAACTCTGCATGGCTACCTCCTTCAAGTCGGTGCCCAGATGGCTCCTCCTTTTGGGAGCCTTCCCTGACCCTCCACAGCTAAAAATAGAGCCTCCCTCCAATGAATCACCTTCCACCCTGTTACCCGAATTGGTTTGGTTTGTTTTTTCTCTGTGCCACTTGCCACCACGGAGAATACATGATTTGTTTGTCTCTTGCTTGTCTGTCTCCAGCATTAGACTCTCAGTTACATGAGGGCAGGGTGTTAGTGTATCCCCTTCTAGGTCCTCAGGGACTAGAAGGCCACCAAAAACATAGCAGAAAATAAACATCCAAGGAGTGTGTGTGTGAATATGTGTGTGTGTGTGTGAGAGAGAGAGAGAGAGAGAGAGAGAGAGAGGGAGAGCGCTCTCCTACCAGTGCCTGGCATGCAGCATGCACAGGCTCGATCACTATCATTCATTTGTTGATTCACTGTCTAGCTACTTGCTCATTTAACCATCATGACAGCTCTGTGAAGAAAGTATCATAAACCCCTTTTGCCCTGGACAAGACTGAAGCTCAGAGAGGTTACGTGACTTGTCCGTGTCACACAGCTTCCTGACGCCAGCGTTCCCCCTCCGCCCTCCTGAGCAGCACCCTGTCTTCCCTATGGCTCCAGCTGGGGTATGTTAACTGCCACCCCCGAGGAACAGCCACGTCTGGAAGCTCAGGAGTCCCGGGCTGTTGGGGAAGCTTGCTGCATCCACCATGGTCATTATGCTTTTGGCATTGGTGGTTGGACCAGCAGCCATGGACCTGAAGCGAGAATGCGGGGCCGAGGACACTGGTAGCTTCCAGCATGCTGGCACCCCAGGGAACCTGGGCTGAGGTCCTGGTTCTGGTCGACTTGGTTTTTGTGAACAAATGGATTTCAGTGGACAGCGACAGGTCCTGAAACTGTGAGAACCCCACCCCTTGTGTCACGTGTCCCAGGGGGCTAACTCAGGGCTGGTTAAAAGGGTGCTGATAGTGAGAAAGAGTTGAGCAGGGATTGCAAATGCCAACACCTGGGGCGGGGAAGGCGGGTCCAGATCAGGGAGTGATGAGTCGAGTCAGGAGCACCTGCAGAGTGGAATTCCCAGGTCACCTGGTAACTCCAGGTTAAGTCTGAGGAACTGCCACATGGTTTTCAACATGGTTGCACCATTTCACATTCCCATGTGATTCTCCCTCATGATGATTCCTGCCCCCTCCTGCTGATTTCTATCTTATAAATATTTTCAGTGCTTATTTACTACTTGTGACTTTTCCCCTTAACATAACATTCCCTAACAGGGGAAGGCGGCCTAGGAGATGGGCTGTAGCTGATCATGCTACCTGGAACTCCAGAAGTGGCAGCAGACTCTGAGACTAGGACATGTCCAGGGGAGGGATATTGTAGAGGACAGAGATGGTGTGGATAAACAGGTGAAGGCATACTCTGAGGCCTGGAGCCGGCTGGTGCTACACACACTCAGTGTGTGTGTGTATGTGTGTGTGTGTGTGTGTGTGTGTGTGGACTGCAAGACCTCAGCACAACTCAGTTTGCATCAGTGCTGTGACAGTGAGATGCGCCCCACCACCACCCCCAGGGTCCTTCCTCCTGCCCCTGGGAACCTGGAGTGGAGCCTGTCCTGGGTCACATGGGACATTGCCACTCATCACATCAACATCTTTAGAATTAATAACACGAATTCCATAGCAAAGGGGCCTGAGCCAAAGATGAAGTGCTGCTGGCTGCCTCTGGGCCCCATGCTTGCAGGCGGGGGACAGCAAATTTGGGGAGAGGTGGGATCCCAAAGTGGGTACTGTCCTGTTGGAATGTAAGACCTTAAGGACCTGGCCATTACTGGGGTCAGACTTACCGAGGCTGATCGGGGACTAGTTTCTTGAGATCTAGAACTCTTATTCATGACACACGTTGTCAGATGCTTCTGATTTATATTGAAAATGGGCTTTCTCTATTCCCCAGAGGCACATCTTTCTGGTGCGTGTAGTTTAGAAGGATGCCACATTTTTGTTTGAGATACATCCTACGATTCCGGTTTTGTGCAAATCAGAATTCTCAACTCTACAGCTTCGATGATTTCAGAAGGTCATCCAGTTCACACTGGCCTCTCCTTCTATCCAAACAGATGGTTAGATTGATCTTAAGCTCGGGGAAGATCCTCTGGGTAAGTTCCCAAAGCTCTTTTTCTAAGCTTCCTTATCGGTAAATTGGGCAAAACAATAAGGTCCACCTCAGGAGGTTGTCGTGAGGATTAAATAAGATATGCATGTAATGTTCTTAGCGCCATGCCAAGCACATGGTAAATATTCAATAAATGCCAGCATTATGAGTGTCCTCCTCATCCTCACCAACAGACAGTGTTTTCTTTGTGTCTACACCTCACCTTTTGAATCAATCAAATCAGCAGTTGGCTCAAAAATAAAAGCTTCCTTCTCCAGCTTGTTACCACAGAGGAGACAGAGCTCTTAAGCTCATTCCAGACTGGAAGGAACCAGTTCTGGGAGAGGTGAGGTCAGGAACACCTGGGACAGCTCAGGTGGGGAGCCCTTGGCCTCTGCCATGCCCCGCCCTCTAGTGGAGGGATGAGGCTTCTGAACTGAGGTGTGCAAGAAAGGAGGCAGGTCACTGGGATGTTCTACAAAACCAGGTGAATTTTCATGCCATCTAAATCCAATTCTCCTGAAACACAGCCAGTAGGAAAATGTACAGACACACCTCACTTTATTGTGTGTCACTACTGCGCCTCACAGATGTTGGGTGTTGTACAAATGAAAGGCAACGCTCTTCGCCAGGAAAGAGATTACGACTTGCTTTATTGCGATGCTGGCTTCATAGTGGTGCTCTCAAACCAAACCCACGGCATCTCTGAGGGATGCCTTTAATCAAAATTATAGGCAGCACAAATAGAAATGTGTCTCGACGGGTATTGATTTGTAATGTCCACTTCCTGCTGTGTGTTTTAAATATATACTCAAATATATGAGCAAGATAAGGGGGGATTGACTCCTAGCAGGTAAGAGGTTGCCTTTTAAGGTGACAAAAATGTTAGAAAATTGACTATCTTGATGGCTGCTCAACTTTGTGCATATTCTAAAATTGACTGAATTGTTCTCTGAGGTGGAGAAAGGGTGTGGCATGTAAATTATATCTCAAGAAAGCTGATTTTAAAAGTTAGTGTTTTTTGAGCTTCAGATGCATTTAGCAGTCTCCCCCTCGGAGCAAAAGTGTACCTGTGGTCAATGGTAAGATCCCACCGCTGTGAGGGGAGCTGTGGGGGATGGGAGACAGTAAAAACCTGGACAGTGGACTGAAGTTTCTTGTTAACTTGTGAAGACCAGACAGGTCCTTGGAAGCAACAGGATGAAAAGAGAGAAGATGGCCCTCCTTCCTTGGACCCTCCCATGCATCTCCTGCACATTACAGACGTTCTCTGGAAGTAGGCCAACCAGATGACCCATTTGAAACGGGACAGAAAACAGCAGCACTATCCCATTTCTAACAGGACATCTGTCAGCCTAGTCTCACTGGGCCAAATTCAAGGTGTCAATGGGCTGAGCAGACACCCTGTGTAAAGCAGGACAGGACTGTTTAAAATGGGACATCTGGTCGGCCTACCCAGAAGACAAGTGCGTCATGCGGGGAGAAGAGTGCCCCATGTCTGTCTCCAGTCTCCTGCTCACGTCCCCACTGGCCAGAGATCAGGGGCCTCGGACACAGTCTATGTGATCTGCTCCTGGGAACAGAGGAAAGATAAAAAGACAAGAATGATCTTGAGGGCGGAGCAGAGGCACCCACATCTCCATGTGGGGCTGCAGTGGGGCTGGAGTATGACTTAGCAGAGGCAGAGAGAGTTTTGTGACACAGACTGTCAGGTCTGGCCCGAGAGGCTGGACTGAGCGAGGACAGCGACGGGTACCCTGAGTCGCTCCAGGCTTTTCAACAGTAGAGGGGACAGGTAGTATCACTTTTATCATTAGAATGTGCTGGGCTCCTCATTAAGTTACCTTTGCTCTTCTACTTTGAGTCCTCGCTACCCAATGCGGGGTTCTTAGACATCATCACCTGGGCGCTGGTTAGAAATGCAGAATCTCAGGCCCCCACCCTGGATGCACTGGCCTAGAACCCGCATCTCATCCAGAAACCCAGGGATTCGTATGCAGGTTGCACTTGGAGAAGCACTGCTTTAAATCGCCCCAGCAATTTGCGTAGGTGGGGATGGGATGGGGGTGGTTGGGATCAAGTCAGTTTAGCATTTATATGTGGGACTCTCCTTGCTGCAGGGGATCACGTATCGAGAAGCGGGAGCAGTGGCTGCTGACCCACTGTCCTTCCACCAGGGCAGACGTTGCTAATTGATTGCCACAGCCTTTTCCTGCAGACCCCAGGGATGATAGCCCTGCAATTCTCTCAACACAATATGCCCTGTGTCCACTTTCTGTCTATTGGAAGTGTCAAGGGGAAACCAAATATATATATGTGATATTTTCCCACTTGTAATATTTGTCAGGAATAGAAAATCCATTGATTATCAGAAAATGAACACTACGCCTTTCTAATACATTATCTCTGTATGCCCACATGTAGCCATGGCCAGCAGGTGAGAAGCTCAGTGTAGAAGTCAGGAGTCAGGGAAATGATATATATTTGAAGTAGGCTGACCAAACGTGCCATTTTAAACAGGACAGAAAATGACAGTGCTGTCCTATTTCAAACGGGACGTCTGGTCAGCCTACTGACACCTTGAATTTAGCCCAGTGAGACTAGGCTGACCAGATGTCCTATTTGGAACAGGACAGCACCATTGTTTTCTGTCCTGTTTCAAATGGGACGTCTGGTCAGCCTAGTTTGAAGTGTCACGGAGTCCACTGTGGTCACCAGAGACCATTCTGTCTCTGCACAGGAGGGAGGGTGAAGGGAGGAAATGCCTGGGAGGATGGGCTCGTTTGGCCAGGGGACAAGGACAGGGAGTCATTCCAGGAAGGAAGCCACCTGCTCCAGGGCGGAAAGTTGACTTCTAGACCCGCGGGCTGTGTTCACCTGTCAAAGGGTGTTTGTTTGAGTTTACAAAGTAGTAGTTTTGTTCTTTCTTTGGTTCCCAAGCATACTTGAACTATTCGCTTTTTTTTTTAATCTCTAAAAGTAAAGTTAAGCATAGAAATGACAAGACTGTTAACCATGTGAATGTGACCGTTATTTTGGAAATTGGTCAATGGGTGGATTTTAGTTGCCCCCTCCTTAGCTGAAAGGGCTGTGCTTGCGTTTGATGTGTCAGCCACCCGTGTATTTTGAGCAGACGTGTTGAGAATGCAAAGGTCCAGTTCTGAGGTCTTCCTTACGTGGCTTTGGGCAAATCAGACAATGGAAAGCTGTGGTCATTCCACTCCATGGCTGTTTGGTACAGTTAAGATGGCTCTGCCAGTGGGAGAACCGGAATGTCCAGGTACCATTGGCCCTGTCAGTAGACCCTGGGAAAATGGAACAGAAGGATCTTACGCTGCCTCTGATTGGACAGTCCTCAGTGCCAAGTACAGTGTAGACATGAAGTAATGGTGTGTGTTGAGCAGAGCGACATGCTGGGGGAGTGATATCCTGTCACACAGAGATAATGAACTCTAGAGTCAAAGGAAACATTACATGTTTGGTGTGCTGCACATCAGGAAGTAACCTGGGCTGAGCTATGAGTGCTCTCCAGAACCTGGGGGCTCACTCTCCACAGTGGGGATAAATGCAGCTTTTAAATGCAGTGCCTGGCACTGAGGAAATACTCAGTGCAAGTGATGGTGGTGGTCACCTCTGTATTATCTTCAAGATCCTGCTCATGTATTATACAGGAAATTTGCCAAAATTGTATTATATAACATGTTTTATGTTAATGGAGGCTGGCCAAGCTTGAGAAATAGTTTGCCCATGACTACCATGTATATAATACATGAAATCTTGATTTAAAACTATAGGATCTCCACCCCTATGTTTATTACAGCATTATTCCCAGTAGCCAAGATATGGAAACAACCTAAATGCCCAGCAGTAAATGACAGGATAAAGAAGCTGTGGTACATTTACACAATGGAGTATTACTTGGCCGTAAAGAAGAATAAAATCCTATCTTTTGCAATAACATGGATGGACCTAGAAGATATCATGCTCAGTGAAATTAGACTAAGAAAGGCAAATGCCATATGATCTCACTTATATGTGGAATCTAAAGAACAGAGTAAACGAACAATCAAAATAGAAAAAAATTTCAATTAAAGAATGGGCAGATCATCAAGCTAAGTGAAATAAGCCAGACAGAAAAAACCAAGAACCACATGACTCCACTCATATGTGCAACAGAAAATTGAAAGCAACAAAGAAACAAAACTCACGGACACAGTCAGTAAATTAGTAGTTACCTGAGGGTATGGCGGAAGGGGGTTAGGGAGAAGAGACAGGGACACAAATATATGTGATGGAAAGAGAACTGGCTCTGGGTGATGAACACATAACACAGCACATGGAAGATGTAATGTAGAATTGTACACCTGGGACCCAAGTAATTTTTACTAATCAATGCCACCCCAATAAATTGAACAATAAAGAAGCTATAGGATCTCACTGTACCCTTAAGAGTATACACTACATCTTTGTATGTGTCATGTCATCAGATGTAATAAACTCTCCGCATTTACATGTTCTCCCATCTGTCAACATGTGCAAGGCCTGTCAGCTATTCCTGGCCCACTGCCAACGTCAATGTCGATACGGGGTTGTGGGGGGCTTTGGCAATTGAAGCCCTGACGATTAAAGAGGGTCTGGGAGAACCCGCCGCAGCGGCCAGGGGCTGGTGCTGTGGGAGCGGCCTTGCCTGCTCTCTCAAGGCTCCGGGCGGCCGGCTAACTCCCAGAACAGCACCTGGCACCTTCCCACCTGCATTGCTCTTCTCGAATTCATGGTCTAGTTCACCCACAGGTGTTTCTCTTTCTACTTCTTCCTTTTTCCTTCTGACGTGATTTCAGATGTATAGAAGAGGAGCACAGAAATTCTTAAGATACCCTTTACTTAGACGCCCTAAGTATTTTTACCTTATTTGCTGGATTCTCCTCTCTCTCTCTCTCCCCCCACCCCCAACATTCTCCTCCCTGCCCCCAACCTCTTTCACTAGGCTGACCAGACGTCCCATTTTCAATGGGACAGAAAACAATGGTACTGTCCGGTTTCAAATACTACCTAGGGTCAGCCTACTGACACCTCGAGTTTAGCCCAGGGAGACTAGGCTGACCCTACATACCATTTAAAATGGGACATCTGGTCAGCCTCTTTCTCTGTCTCTGTCTCTCTCTGTCTCTCTCTCTCGCTCACACACACACATAGACACAGGAAGTTGCAGATAATATCTACTTTTCCCACTAAATACTATAGTGTACCTTTCCTAAAAACAAGGGATTTTCTTATATAACCACAGTACAACAATCAAAATCAGGAAACTCACATTTGGGGGGCGGGTAATGGTTGTACAACAATGTGAATGTCCTTAATGCCACTGAACTGTACACTTAAACATGGTTACAATGGTATATTTTATGTTATATACATTGCCCTACAATTTTAGAAAAATAAACCATTTTTTTAAGAAGCTGCGTTTTAGAGGAAGCCAGCATTTCAACCTTTTGAGGGGAGCAGTTTTGCAAGCACTGTTCACATCTGTTGCTATTCTGGTTCCTCAGAAGCCTTCCTAAGTTCATTAGCCACACTGTCCGTTGTCTGTCATTCTCCTGACTCTTTTTCAAGAAAAGAGATCGTGATACCTGGACACCCTTGCAAATATTCCTCCCGACAGCTCTGGTTGGCCTGACATTTGGAATGAATTATTTTCCCTTATCCTGCTGACCCCTGTTGTGTGTTCTATTAACACCACAGGCTACACTTCTATATTTTCAGCAAAGCGTGGCCCATGGCATACGCACAGCCCACGTGGCCCGTGGAAGCCCCTGCCCTCCCTTTACCCAGCATGGTCTGGCTTCTCTTCTGAGCCAGAAAGCAGGCATGGGCAGGACTCACGCGATCATGGGGAAAGGTGGATTTTATCAGCTGCACAAGTCCCAGTGAAGTGGGCCTCTGTTTTGTAAAACACGTGTTTGGCAAATGACTCCCCGTCAGTTGCAGAAATCCAGATGGAGGAAGTTTACTATGCGTGATGTCAGAATTTTACATCTGGTGATCCCCAAAGAGTGCATGGGGCCAGTGAGAAGGAGTGGGGTGTTTGTGCACAAAACCTCACTGCAAGGATGTGCTTCAGGCGGCACGTTCAAATCTAGAAGGCAAAGGCCATCACGTGCATGTCCCTCACTGGGCTTGAGCGTCGTTAGAGCTGGGAGAGGTCTTACCGTCACCTAGAAGTGATCTCCATTTCACAGATGAGGAAACTGAGGCACTGGAAGGTAGGTAAAGTGAGTTGCCCAAGGCTGCCCATGGTTGGAATATGAAACTGGGGCTCTGTGGACTCAGCGCAGTGTCCCTTGGTGCCACCATGCTGACAGTGTAGGTTTCATTCTCTAGGCACTGCCATTCATTGCTGTTACTAAACCTGGTTGCTTCACCACTGTGATTTTAATTTCCTTGTGCACAAAATGAGAGTTGCAATGACAGCTCCTTCACCAGGCTGCTGGAGGCTTAACTGATCCAGTGCCTGGTACATAATAAGGATTAACAACCGAGAGTCGTGGTACAATAAGGAGAGGCCAATAGAACATGGCCTGGATGTCCATGAGGGGTCAGAAGGAGGGCCAGGGGACTGGCTGGGCTAAGAAGGGCTGGGGTAGATTGCTAGCAGAGAGGTGCCTACAGACATCATTGCTACACAATGGGGGACCTCCCAAGAAACCAGAATTATCTTCTGGAGGGTAGGTCCCTTATGGTACAGACTCCACGCCCCCCCCCCTACCCAGGTGAATGTTCTAGGAGCCCACATGCATCCATGTACCAGCTGGTGTTGGGAGAGGCTGCATTCGACTTCAGTGAATTTTTTTGGAGACTTTCAACGTGTTTGCCTATTTCATGATGGGTGATTTACACGAACAACACACAGCCCAACAAGGCATCTGCCCACACTGCATTGAGTATTCAGCACTTTTTGACCAAAAACAGCATGAGCTTCATGCCCCACCTTCCCTATTCACACAATCTCATCCCCTGTGACTTGTTTTCATTTCCTGGATAAAAAAAACTCCTCAAAGGGAAATCTTTTGCCAATGTGGAAGAAGTGAAACAAAATATGGCGGGAGCACTAAAAGGCATCAAAGTTGATGAGTTCAAAAACTGTTTTGAGCAGCGGAAAAAGCGTCTTGATAAGTGTATTGCATCCAATGGGAGTACTTTGATGGAGACTGAAGTTTAAACATATAAGAATAAGTCCACAATTTTCTATAAGTAAATTCTGGCTTTATTGGGTTCCCCCTGGCATTCAGGCTGGGTACCATGCTGGGCAGAGATGGGGCTAAGAGATGGGAGGTTTGTCGCCATGAGCCCTTTTTTAAGACTGACATCGCAACGTGCTGTGCTTTGACAATGTCACTTGGAAGCTGTACTGGTTGTTCTCTATTTAACCTTCCCGATCCATGTGTCATGCCGCTCTGTGCCTGGGAGGCTGCCCTGTGTGGACTGAATGACCAGGATTCCCTAGCTTCCTGCTTCCTGTTTCCTGTTGGGATTAGCCAATGGGAGACAACTGAAGCCGATTGGAGGGGAGTATCCGAGCGAGGCTGGGTGTTTCTTCTTTGCTCCCTCTGCGCCTGATTATGGTTCTCCCTCCCTCTCTCCCTTTACCCCTCCCAGCCCATGTGATAAGGACTCCCTGCCCTTGTTAGTCTCTGAATGCTTTTTTATTCTTTGCTGGTTCTCTGAACCTCTTCCTCTCTTTGTAAATACCCCCTGATTGTACCCTCTGGGGAAGCCTACTTTCCTGGCAAGACCATGGCTGATACAGGACTGATACTGAATTGGAGACCAGAGCTTATTTGAGGCCACAGTGACTCCCCTTCCCACCACCCTCCAGAAAGAAGGGTATCTGAGGCTTTGGGGCTCACCTGGGACTTACATTTGAGTCCAGTCAATTGTATTACTAACTAGCACCCTTTCTTCCTTTCTCCCTTCTTCCCTCCTCCCATTCTGCATTAAGCGGAGAGCCACAGAAATGGACCTAAATCCCATTCTGAGCTTATAACCCAGTCCAGGCGTTATGACCTAGGTTCCTTGGACCCTGAGGGTTTCCAGCACTCCTTCAGGGCATCCGTGAGGTTGCATTATTTTTATAATACTACATGTCATTTGTTGTCTTCACAGTGTTGTGCAGATTCAATGGTGGGTCAAACGGCTGGTGCCTTAGCAGAATCAAGGAGGTGGCAACGAATGTGTACTTTCTCCGCATCAGGATTCTCACCATCACACACTTTCAGTTAAAAGAATGCTTCACTTAAGAATGTGCTTGATAAAGCAGTAAAATAGTTAATATTAAACCTTGACTCTTGAGTACATGTCTTTTTAATATTCCATGTGATGAAATGAAAACCACACAGTGAGTATGTCGGCTGCCATCCAGTATCTGGACAACAATATACACTATCTTGAAATCTCAAGGAAAAGCACTTGAGTGATGGAGTTACAAGCTGAACCATCGACTTTTTTCAAAGAACGCATACTGAAAGAATGATTGACAGATAAACTGTGGTTATGTCTACTAGCATACCTAGATATTTTCTTGAGAATGAACAAAGTGAGCTTGTTACTTTCAGGGAAAAGTCAAACTTTTCAGCAAAAATTAGAATTTTGGAACTTGTATCTGTCACGGCAAGCTTGATGACTTCCCAATACCTAAAAAATGTTCTGGTGACTTCAGCGGTAATATTAACAAATGTAATTCAGACTATGTAATGGCACATATCAACATTTTGGAGAGCTGTGTAACCCAGTGAACCAATATTTTCCAAATGACCAATATGGGATGTTAGAAAATCATGCACTGGGCAAAAGGCCAATTCAAAGTACATGACAGTCCAGTAAATTGTAATGTAATGGTACAAAAACTCCATTGATTCGGCTTCAGATTCCACGATGCAACAAGTCATTAAGGAGTTACCGCTTGTTGAGTTTTGGTGTAGTATTAAAGAATAATACTCATAATTAGCCTGAAGGACTATTAATGTACCTCTTAATTTCCAGCTACTTATCTGTGTGTGGCCAACCTTCTTTCATAGCCTTCACTAACATGATGTATTGCACCAGACTGAATGCAGAAGCAGATGAGAGAATGCAGATGTTTCCTATTAAGCCAGACATTAAATGGATTTGCTAAAATGTAAAACAATGTGAATCCTCTCATACCATTTTTTATTTTGCAAAATATAATTTTTTAAAATAAAACATGTTATTTGTGTTAATATGTAATGGGTTTACTCTTGTTCTTGTTCCTATGAATTAATAATGGACCAAATGGTCCATTTTGACATCAAATTCTATAAATATTCAATATATATAAGCCACATAAGCAAAAGCTCTTTGGGGTCTTCAGTAAATGCTCAGAATGTGACAAGGCCCTGACATTCAAAGGTGTGAGAGCCTCTGCTCTATGAACGATACTGTACACACTAACATCTGTAGATGCCTTAGTAAGGGCCAGATGATGCTCAACATTCATCCTCTCATCAAATCTTCATGAAACTTGTACCACAATTAAATTATGTTACAGAGAGTAAGGATCTGACCAGATAAAGTCAGACTGCCTGGGGGATATGGATTTGGTTCCCTCAGTTTTAAAAGCTGTGCAACCCTGGGCAAGTGTGTTTCCTTTTCTGAGCCTCATCTGGAAATGGGGCTTACAGTAGCAAGTGGTTCCCAATAAGTGGTGTAGAAATGATGACAGTGAGCACATAATAAAGAGGCACATGTATGGGACACTGTACCAACATTTCATGTCCAGATTCTCACTAAGTCCTCCATGTAGCCCCTACCCTTGGTATTGTTATCAGCCCCCCGCCTTACCTCCCATTTATAATGAGGAGGCCAAGAGTTCTTATGAGAATGACACGGTGCCTGCTGTACACAAAGACCAGAAACCCCAAACCTCTTCAACATGTTTCCATTGTCAAGTGTACTGACTCTTCCTAAGGTCACTTTCCAAAGGCTAAGGGTGCCCATTGGGCAGCAGGTAGCCTCCACCCAGAGGGCAGCACATATCTGAAAAGACATGCCTTTGCTTTCCCTGTCTCAGCAAATGGGTCATTGAAAAACCTCCAAGGGGCGAAGGGAGATGCAGCCCATGGTGAAGATGCCCTTCCCGGGTCCCTGAGAAGCAAGTATTTCGTGCTGTGTTTGCATACAGCAGCTGCCAACAATCCCCATGCTTGTCTCCCTGGATGTTGGGTAATTTTACAAATTGGCTTTTACTGGCAAGTGGGGTGGGTGGATGTGGGTAGTGGAATATTCCTCTGGGTCACAGGTTCAGAGTTGGCCTGGTTGTGGGAGACTCCTGGCATTATCTGCCCTGGAGAAGCTGTTCGTCTGTTTTGACTGGGGACCTGGTTCATGCCTTCAACTAGTAAGTATCTAAGCACCTGCTAATTTCTAAGTACTGTGCTAAGTGCCAAAGATACGGTGGTGAGCAAGACTGATAGAGTTCATGTCTCCATGGAAGTTCAAGTCTAGTAGAAAAGAGAGATAATTACTTAAGCTTTGACAAAGATTTAGGGTACCTAAGACACCCCCTCCTCTTCTCTACTTTCTCATGGTTAAGAAATAAGAAAGTACATAAGCAAATTTTAAAGAAGTGTCTATATATCTCGAGATGAGGGTCAAAGCCATGTGGGTTTTTCTTCCCACACCCTTCTTTTATTTGCTAGAGCAGTCTTCTCAAACTTGGGCTCTGTCCCAGCCCATTGGGGGCAGGCCTGAAACTCTGCATTTCTACCACCCTCCCAGGATGATGCCAACAGCACTGGGGTGGACTGCATTTGGACAGCAAGGCTCTAATTGGGCATGTTCTTTAGAATGTCCATCCAGTTCTGACCCCCATTGGCTAGAACAGAGAGTAGATGCTCAATAAATGCTCAGTGAACGAATGGATTCTCTGTGGTCACGCCCCTGTTTCTCAGGCCCAGAATCTATGTCACAGTTTTCTCTTACTGACAGGTCCTTCACTAACTCCGGAGCTCTGACCAGAGATGAATGAGCCTGAAAAGGCACCAGTGTTGGCATGATGAGTAACAGACCTGGAGGCGGACATTGGCTCCCTTTCCCTCCGTAACTCTCTATTATTTATATACTATTTCACTTACTTATGTGTAACCCAAAACCTTACATTGCCACCAATCCCACCACACCTCCCCCCATGAGAGCCAGTTGAGCTGCAGTGTGCCCCTTCCCCAAATGCATGCCTGCATGAGCCCGGCTACTGTTAGGCCTCCCAAAGCTAGCTGGAACATCCCCCCTCCTCCTGCCTGACATTGTGGGCCAGCCCACGGTTCAATGTGGGCACTGTTTATTATTCTAGAGAAGCAATTTTCAAGGGGGTTGAAATACTTGTTAAAATTAAGGTAAAGAATGTAAACCACAGCCAGGCTCATTCACCTCGGGCTTCAAAAAGCCTCTTGTTTTCTCCAGGCGCCACCTTCCTGCAAGGCCTCCTGCAGACCTCAATTTGCTCTGGTGAAAACTAAGCCCAGCTGCCCAGCGGACCCGGATAGAGCAGGGCCGAGGAGTGTGGCCCGTCCCTGGGGTGTGCACAGCTGTCTTGGGGGCCCGAGACACCTGCTGGGCTCCTATGAAAGACCGCTTGGGAAGGCTGAGGAAACCCAGCAGCGTATGAACTTGACCAATGATGAAAGCAGGAAAAACAAGAGTCTGCAAGCTCCACCGGCCTTTCGGGACCAGCCGTCCTCACGGAGTCAGCTCTATCTCACGATGACCGAGGTAAACATCCCCACGCTGGGCTGACGAGTCTTGGCATCTCGAAGCCCATGTCACGGTCACGTCAGAGGGCAAGACTAAGGCATGACAACATGCCTTTGAACACAGAAAAGCAGGGCCCTTTATATATAGAAAACCACGAGCAGCTGCTTCGGCAGCACAGGATGCCTCGTTCTAAGGAGTGGCTAGCTCCGAGCAACGTTTTGTTTCCTACAGACGGTTCCCTAAAACAACAACAACAACACACATGGGAAAGGAGGGCTATGGAGGGAGCATTAGCCATGACCCTCCTTAAAGTGGTGCTCACCGCCGAGAAGGATGGACACCAGAAAGGCCGGGTGTGCGGGGAGCCTGAGCCCGAGCTGCACGCCACAAGCCTCGCTCTCTCAACGGGGTCCAAATCGGGCGGAAGTCGGCCCTTCCCAGCTTCCTCCGGGGATCAGATCGGCAAAC
The DNA here is from genome assembly GCA_004026885.1 of Lyroderma lyra. Taxonomy (NCBI): domain Eukaryota; kingdom Metazoa; phylum Chordata; class Mammalia; order Chiroptera; family Megadermatidae; genus Lyroderma; species Lyroderma lyra. The sequence continues at coordinate 90,818 of PVJL010002290.1, forward strand.
GGGGAGTGATGATGATGATGATGATGATGATGATGATGATGATGATGATTTTTAAATGAATGAATCTGATCTTGTTTTCAAAGTGGGTTCAGATTCAAGTCCAGGTGACATCTTTGGCGACTCTGAAGATGAAGGGCAGGTACGCTCCACACACATTGGTGAGATGCTTCACTGTTCCTCGCAGAGGGCAGGTCGGGATCTGGGTTCTCACCTCACCCTTCCACTGTTGGGGAGCCGGGTGATGACGCGTGCAAACCCCAGCCTGTCAGACTCTGTCCACGTTAGGGACATCTCTCCTTTCACAGAGGACCCTGCTGACTGTCACGTGGGGCATGCACACAAGGCAGCTAATGAGACTGTTAGAACTTCCACGGGGGTCCTTGCAGCCAGGCCGGTAGGGAGGGACTGAATTCCTCCCTGTTCATGAAGTTATCGATGGGACGGGCGGCCATACCTTAACCCTCGCCCCCTCCCCCGCCGCCTGTGTCTCAGGACCCCCTCTGTAAAGGGGTGAATGTGAGAACACCTGCAAGGAATTTGGTCTTTGGGAGCTGTGTCTGTTCATGTCTCTGACATCATTAAAGTTCCCTGACCCAAAATTAGAAATAAGGTGACACATCCAACAAGACAAAGACAGGATTCCAAAAGGGACTGCCAGGGCCCCCCTGAAAGTCGAGGATAGATGAGAGACCCGGGAAGTCAATTTCCAATGAACATGAGTCCTTTTCTCCTTTTGAACACCAAATCGATCACAGGAGCACTCTGAGGCCAGGGCTCAGCAAATGGAGGGCAATTTGGGGTGGTGGGTGGTCCTACAATCATCAGGCAATTAGATGTGAGGAAGCACTCCCTCCCTCATAGACGTGCGCATTTATTCAGCTGCGGCTGAGCTCAGTGTCTCCTATCCCTCCCCACAGCCTCAGGAAGCAGGAGGTGGGGGTGAGGGGTGGGCGGGGACACACCACATAGCAGTCTCCAAGTCAGGGCCTTGGAAATTTAGAAATTTCCTTGCGACAAGAAACAGCAACAGCCACCATCTGCATTTCACTTCTTGAGAGAGAAAATGAAAACGGTTCTACTAGAAGCAAAGTTGCTCTGGCAGATATGAGGGCGATAACACCCCCCATAAAACCCGGAGTTACCTTGTGGAGGGCGGGGCCCTGGTAGTACAGGCTCCCCCACCAGGTGAGTGCTCTAGGGACCCACCTGCATCCGGGGACCAGCTGGTGCTGGGGTGAGAGGCTGCGCTGGGCTCTGGTGAGTATTGTTTGGAGGCTCTTTCAACACGTGTGCCCAGTTCACATTGGTGATGTGCAGGACCAACGGGCAGCACGATGACACACCGGCCCACACCGCGCTGAATGGTTAGCAGTTTTTGACCAAATACCACATGACCCCTCGCCCTACCCCCGCTATTCACCAGGTCTCCTCCGGAGCCACTTTTTTTGTTTCCTCCGAGGAAGAAAAGTCGTCAAAGGGGAACGTGTCGCCCATGTGGAAGAAGTGAAACAAAACATGGCAGAGGCACTAAAAGGCATCACAACTGTTGTGAGCCGTGGAGAAAGTGTCTCAATAGCTGTATTGCCTCAAATGGGGCGTGCTTTGAAGGTGACTGATGTTTAACCATGTAACAGTAAATACACCATTTTTTATAAATAAATTCTGTGTTAAGGGGACCCCCTCCTGACTCACAGCTGGCGTGGGCACTCCATGGCACTGGGTGCCCGCGGAAGTCTCTTTCGTTCTCTGCTTTTCCTCATCAGAAAAACTCAATTGCAGCTGTTCTCGCCTTCTCCCCCCACCATGTGTTAGGGTTCGTGAGAAATTTAATTTTGGTCATTTTACCTTTATGAGGGGTGGTCTGGGGAGGGGTGAGGTTGCGCTTCTAGACTCAGGTAAGTGTCTTAGGGGGTCCTAAGCAATCCAGAGTATTGGGGGAAGGTCCAGGGTGCCATCTACGGAAGCTGCACTTACAGGCCGACCACACAAGCCTGCACGGTTCGCCTAGTGTAGACAGACCATCCCACCACAGTCCAATCAAGGGCGGGCGAGGCCTTGGTGGTGGTGGAGCGGGTGGAGACAGCGAGCCTACCGAGGACCACTGCCCTTCTGAGCCCTTGTGGGTGCACTGTCTGCATCACCAAGAGATCAGGGATAAAAACCAGGCCCCTGAACCCTCCTCCAGAGTGATTCCTGAGTAGAGCTGCCAGGTTTAGCACATAAAAATACAGGATGCACAGATACATGGGGACTTCAGATGAACAGTTGTATTAGTTTCCCCAGAGCTGTCACGACAAATCCTCACAAACAGGGGTCTTACAACAGTAATCTGTCCCTTCCCAGCTCTGGAGGCCAGAAGTTCAAAATCAAGGTGTCCGCAGGATTTGCTCCCCCAGAGGCTCTAGGGGAGGATCCTTCCTGTCTCTCCCAGCTTCTGGGGGCCCCGTGCGTTCCTCGGAATCCCTCAGTTTGTAGAGGTGCCACCATCGTTTCAATCTGCCCCCACCTTCACGCAGCCTTCCCTCTGTGTTTGTGTCTTTGTGTCTTCACGTGTCACTCTTGTAAGGATGCCTGTCACTGGATTTAGGGCTCACTCTCATCCAATCTCATCTTAGTAACTAAGTACATTGGCCAAGAGCCTATTTCCAAATAAAGTCACATTCTGAGGTCCTGAGTGGACACTATTCAACCCACGACAATGGAAAAAATGCTTTTAGTCACATGGGACATACTGTATACTAAAATGACTCATTATTTATCATTAAAATACTGCAAGAACTATACTAAAAATTATTCATGTTTACCTGAAATTCAAGGGTTGCACAGGACACACTTATAAACTAAACAATTCTTTGTCATTTATCTGAAGTTCAGGTATTGCATGGGACATGCTTTATACTAAAAATCATTCATAATTTATCTGGTACCCCTACTCCGGAGTCCCATGGGACCTGGGCCCCGCCCCACCTGAGGTGCTGCCTGGGCATTCCTAGAAGTCACAGCCCTCCCCGATGCCCCACTCAGGAAAAGGGTCAACTCCCCCCGCCCCCCGCCCCTGGCCCCTTCCTGCAGGTGTGAGGAGAGCTCCGATTTGGGAAGCTGAGTGTAGCTCTTCTCCTCTTCCTGGATGGGCGTAGGGAGAGGAAATGCTTCAGTGAGATTGCAAAGCAGGAAAAAAAAAGCCAGTTGTTAACTCTTTTCTTTCTATCCATCAGGGCAGGAGTTGAGAGGGCTGTTGGGAGGCATGAGAACTGGGTACCAAACCATAGTGCTTTACTGCCTTGCAGAGAGCGTGGGTGGGGGAGAGCCGAGAACTAGGACTGCCTCTTCATTCACCAACCCTTATTAAGCGACGCTGATGAGTCAGGGGCAGTGAGAGGACACAAAATCCATAGGCTGTGAACTTGATTTATTTAAGGCAGAGTGACACTTGTGCAGCCTCATACCAGACAGAATGTGATCAGCGCCCCCAGCTCTGTGCAGAGTTCCTTTCTGTTCTCACAACAGCCCAGGAGGCTCCCTGAGGGTCCCTGTTTGCACCCAGGGGTGGTGGTGGTGGTGGCGGCTCTAAGAAGTGGCACAGTGACCCCCAAGGTCATGTAGTCAGTAAGTGAGGGAATGGATTTGAACCCACTCCCCTGTACCCAATGCAGAGCCCACACACACTTGTAAACCCAGGCTCATGAGACTGACCCTACTTGGTCATGCATGCGTTTATCCATTCCACAAGTGCTGGAGGCCACGCAAGGTTCAGTGGGTACACAACAGCATTTTAAGTAGGTGGTGATGATTGCCATGATGGAAAATAAAAGAGGGTAAAGGTGAATGAGTAGCGTGAGTGTGTGCATATGTATGTGCATGCCTGAGTGTGCCCATGTATGTGAGTGTGTGTTTGCACATGTGTGAATATGTGGCGTCTCCATGCATGCGTACGTGGTTCCGTTCATTTGTCTGTATGCACATGTGAGTGTAAGAGTGCAGGCATGTGAGTGTGTGTGTGTGTGTGTGTGTGTGAGCATGCACATGGGTGCTATATTAAATGGAGTGGTCAGAGAAGCTCTCTCTTCAGGGGAAGAGTGCTTAAGGTGGAAGGAGCAGCCCGTGCAAAGGTCCTGGGGCAGGACTAGGATTGGTGTGTTGGAGACTCAGCACAGAGCCAGTATGATTGGGACTGAGGTTACAACTTATGCCTTTAGCCTCTTTTGACAGTGGTTCTGTGTACCCTGTCAGAAATGCTTGAGGAGGCATGTCATGGCCAGGGAGCAAAGTTGTTCATACTCACTGGGTGATTCTTGCTTTTCTAAACCAGGAGAAATAAGGAAGGTTAGTTTGTAGAGCAGAGATTCAGTTAGAAAACCCCAGAAATATCCACTATAAGCTAGGGATTGCATCATCTTTTCTTACAAATACAAGGTGTTTGTGGGGGCAAGAGAATATACATATTGCCTAGAAATCTTCAATGAAATGGCATTTTTCTACAGTGAAAGAGTTTCCCCATAGACAGGCGTGTTTCTTACCACAGTCTTTACTGACTTGAAATGTTTAGAATCTGATAGAACAAGGTTTTGGTCACATCCAGTTCAACTGGACCTAGTCCCAGAGGACTTAGGTTGCGATTATCTTTGGCTATGGACACAAGAAATGAGCAATAAAAAAGTGAGTAGTAAGGGGGTGGGGTCGGGAAGTAGGAGATGGGCAGTGAAAAGCAAAAACTACAAGCTGACAGATAGATTGACATTTGGGGATGAACTTTGATTCCCCAGTATTCCATAGATCTATAAAGTAGAGGAACTTCTAAATTTATCATTAAAGTTGTACGCTAACAAACAAGCAAACAAACAAAAAGCCTTTAAGAATGCAAATTTAAAAAGCTGAGCAATAGGTCTGTACCCCAAGAACCCAAACATTGGAATCAGACACACCAGGAGTGGAAATCTCGCTCTGGCCACGGAGCCTTGGAAGTTACTTTAACTGAAAAATGGGGGAACCAGTATTTCATAGCTCCCAGTGTTGCTTTAAGATAGCAAGAAAGTGGGTGGCCATGGATGACCAGTTTAGTAGAGGAAAGTCTTGCGGTGATCGTGGTGGGTGGAAAGGGAAAAGACAAAGAGGGCGAGCAGAGGGAAGGCGGTAGACACCCAGGGCAGCCAAAGACAATTCAACGTAAGGAGATACTGCCCAATGAAAGGTGAACGTACTCGTCCGTAAGATATGCAAGAGAACATTTCCGGACACGAGGAATAAGAGGTGTCAGTGGAAGGGCACTCCATGCAACCGGAGATGATGGACAACACAGCATGTCCTTATTGCAGTCCTGGGAATTTGGCATTACAAAATGATCACTTAAGTACTCAGGGAAGGAAAAAAAAGTCCAAACAAACAAACAAAAAAGTACAAACCACCTGAAGGGGAGAAGTAAGACTGATCTGAAATACCCCCACACTTCCTGTGGGGAGATGACAGAGCAGTTTCTCCACAGTTCTGAGGAAAAGACAGCAAGACAAGGATAGGGAGTTCAGGTAAGTTGTCTTTCAAGTATGAAGACAAGAAATAGATATTTTTGAAAACAAAACAAGGCAACCTGGAATGTTCCACTCATTAGTCTCATTTGGGCCACTGGAGAATTAATTACTTGATGAAGTAGAGTTAATCAAAAGATGTACGAAGAATAAAAAAATGGAGAAATTGTGGTACATGATGGGAGATAAATAAATATAAAATCCACCTGAATATGGAATTTTGCACATGGGGTAAATGAATGGAATTTATACAGTATAAATGCTAAATATGGAACTTTGCATGCCAGGGGGATTACTATTTCAGAATACAGTTTATGACTATAAATCCTGTCGAAATGCACATGCTATAGGCAATTAGTGGGGCCCTGTAGGCGCCTCTTCCCAGTGGGGGAAGTTAAACAGCGCCACCTTAAGGGCGGGAGGCGAGGCATCACTCCCTACATCTTTTGTGTTCACTTTTCTTAGCATTAAAGTGACTTTTAGAAATTATCCTCTTTTGTGGTTAAAAATTGATTTAAGCAATTACATGGGTGTTACTTTGTATTTTTTCCAATTAAATTCAAGTAAAATTAGTATATTTTCATTTTAAAATAGCATGGATGGTGTTACTTACTCGTGTGTATCAAATTATGCCTCTCCTCAGATTTCTATTTGTGTATGTACAAGGAAAGATATTTGAAAAGACAGCCATGTTAATACCATTTTGGAGGTGTTAATACATTTTGGGCAATTGCTTGCTTTCTTAGGAATTACTGCCTAAATTCTTGTTAAAAGCAAGCATGAATGATATTTATAAAAAACACTAAAACCAGTGCTTAAAAATATACCACTCATTTGCCTTTCTTGGAGAGAAAAGTCACAATGGAATATATTGCAGGTCTTTGAAAGATAAATCTAAATTAATTGATTATGGGAAATAAATCTATAGATAGGCAGAAAACACTGAATCACTAAACAGAATTACATTTGAATAACTGAGAATCTGACCTAACACAGAGATGTAGATGTCAAAATGATTCCTTTATTTATTTTATAATTGATTCCTTTATTCAACCAAGCGTCTGAATGCCTACTGTGTCCTGGGCACCTCTCCTCTCCTTGGGGCTCCCTTAGGATCCTACAGATGAACGAGAATATTGCATTTAGATAAAATAGAAATGAGAGCCAAAATCATTATAAGGGCTCAATTTGATACAGATAAAACCATGACAAAGCGTCCTCCTACAAGCATGTGAATTGTCATAAATATTCATGACCCAAATAACATGCCTTACTCTTTTTACAAGAAGCAAAATCTGTTACAAGTGTAAGAAGTAGGCTGACCAGACAAACCATTTTAAACAGAACAGGAAACAATGGTCCTGTCCCGTTTCAAATGGTACATGTGGTCAGCCTCGTCTCCCTGGGCTAAAATCCAAGTGTCAGTAGGCTGACCATATGTACCGTTTGAAACAAGACGGTACCGTTGTTTTCGGTCCCATTTAAAACGGTATGTCTGGTCAGCCTAATAAGAAGGAACCAGAAACACAATGACGAGAGAGTCTCTAAGCTTTAAGAAGATCAGGTAAGTGCAAGTAATCATGTTCGGTTGACTTATTAGATACACAACAAAAGTTGTAATAAGAAGGGACATTCCAAGCTGGTGGCAGCCCACATGCCATCTCTTTCCCCTTCTCAGGGACTAGACCTTTGCTGTGACCTTGGCCTCTTGGGGAGACTAATTAAAGCTCAGCACTGGTCTTGCCATCTTGCCAGCTTCCGTCCCAGTTCCCATGCTGCCCCACCTGATGCCCAGTGCCGGGGCTGCCTTTAATTATTAGGTGACCCCGGCCAACACTGCAGTGGCCTCATTGTCTGGACCATAACCATGCCCAGCAGCACCCCTACCATCATTATTCTACTGGTTGCTGCATTCAGATTATCCTCGGTCACTTCATGCCCAACTCTGGGAGGAAGCTGGACTCCAACCGCTGGACTGTCTGCCTTGTAACCAGTCAACCAGTCTTTACCTAGAAACCTAGGAAGTCAAGCCTTGAGCAACTTAGGGACATAACGAGAAAGCCCATCTTACTTCGCTGACTTCAGAATACCACTCTGGGTTCTGGCTCTGGCCTCTTTGAGACTGTAAAAGTCTGGGTGAGAGACAGCCACTCCTGACCCTACAATTTCCCACTGGAGCTTCCCTGTGGTGCACAGACGAGGTGGGTGGAGCGTGATTAGCCATCCTAGTCTGATCAGCGTCCCACAGAACATTCTGAATCAAGGGGCAGATTTAGCTTTCCCAAACCACGCACGGACCAGCATCGGTGACATATGGTACAAATCAAACACGCTTAGTCTTACATTTGGAAGGATGTCATTAGAGGCGGTTGAGACTAGGAAACCTCGTGGCAAAGACATGCTTTGAGACAATGCGATAAGCACTTCCAACTCCATACGCTCCGTGGGTAGATGGTGGCTTAATGTCTGGCCTCAGAAGATTTTGCTCTTCTACTAGAGGCTAAATTTGTCCCCGAGTGCCCACTGCCCTGGGGAAAACGTGGGCCAAGATTTCAAATATGACTTAACTCTTGGTCAAGATACAGACATGCATTCATGCAAGTAAACAGAGGCACAGCTGTGTCCTAGCAGCATGCAGTAGGGGATGGAAAGGAGACAACCCAGAGCTTCTCTGCTGTTTCAGGGACCGCTCCCACGTCTGCAGTATTTGTTTCCCATCCTCATCTGCTCTAAGTCCCGAGAGTCAAAGCTCCAGGGCAGAGCTGTGATGTGTCAGAGCCGGACGCTCACACCTGATTTCTACAAACGCGGATCCTAACGCCCAAAAGAGCAAGCCCATCCCATCCCTCCCGAGGAGTGGCTCCTTGACAAATGGATGGAAAGGCTCCAAGATCAGAACTGAAAAGGACATGTAAGGTGGCCGTGCAATGTGACAGCTGCAGAAGGCAAGGTGAGGAGACGTGGACAGGCTGACTTGGACTGCAATTTTCAGTGACTATTATTATTTCATTTTATTTCCCCCTCTTCTGGGACTGAAGGGTCCCTAACTAGGCTGACCAATCGTCACATTTTAAAGGGGCCGGGAAACAACAGTCCTGTCCCATTTCAAATGGGTCAGCCTTGTCTTACTGGGCTAAATTCCAGGTGTCAGTAGGCTGACTGTGCATACCATTTGAAATGGGACAGGACCGTTGTTTTCTGTCCCCTTTAAAATGGGATGTCTGGTCAGCCTGTCCCTAATTCCTCTCGTGGGGTCCAGAACACCTTCCAGGACAGATGTCCTCAACCTCTTGTCCTCACAAACTCTTAGATCCAGTCCCTTCCCCACACTGGGAAAGCCCGCTGAGGGTCTTTACTTTGTTTTGCTCTATAGTATTTAATGGGACCATTGCTCTTTGTATTTCTTTATAGTAGTGGTTTGTCTCTTTCTGGTCTCCCAGCCCCCTCCCAGCACATTGGCTCCTGGAGAGAAGGGACTGTCATTCTCAGCGCAACCTCTCAGGGCCTGGAAGGCAGTAAGCAGCCAGCTGGGTGCCGACCTCGCCGTTTCATGGCCTGTGTTTGGGGGCCCGCAGAGGTGGAGTAAAAGCTGAGGGCCTCGGAGACGCTCCCTGGTGCCGCTGCCCTTGCTGCTCAGGCCAAGCGAAGAAAAGCAGAGAAACTGACCCCATGGCAGGATGTCACGCCAGCTCTTATCCTGAGGACGCTGCAGCTACCCCCTGAGGACAATGCAGCAGTTAAAAAAGGACACAAGAAGGAGGAGGAATATGGGTCTACGCTCTACGTTGTCACCCCCACTCAGAGCAGGTAACTCCAAAAACACGTGCCGGCCTATTGATATCGCATCTGGAGTATTTGTCCTCAAAACAATGGGCAGAATAGCTACGGCATTGTGGGTAAGGGAAAGAGAGGAGTGAGATGGATTTGGAGAACTTGTCCAGTACTGATGTGCTCCCTGGTCCAGAAGGATCGCAGCCAGGAAACCCCCTCGCGTGAGATGTGGCTAGTAAGTTCTAGCACGTCTTCATTCATTCATTCATTCATTCATCCATCCAACACATATTTCTTGAACATGGCGTTAATTTGCTTGGGGCTGCCATAACTGAGCAGCACAGACTGGGGGGCGTCAACAACAGAGACTGATTCTGTCATAGCTCTGGAGGCTGGAAGTCCCAGATCACAGGCCATGCTCCCTCTGGAGGCAGGTTTCTCCTGAGGCCTCTCTCCGCGGCTTGCAGACGGCCGCCTTCTCCCCGTGTCCCCACACACGGCCTTCCCTCTGTGTGAGTCTGTGTCCTAATCTCTTCTTAGAAGGACAGCAGTCACATTGGATCAGGGCCCACCCTAGTGACCTCATTTAACCCAAATCACCTCTATAAAGACCCTATCTCCAGTACACCTCATTCCAAGGTGCTGGGATTTGGAGCTTTGACCCAGACCCATGAATTCTGGGGGGCCCGATTCAGCCCACAACAAACACCAAATCCTACTCCAGTTTCTTGCTAGTGGAAAAGCAGACGAAACCCCTAGTACTGTGCAGCTCGGAGCCTAACTGGGAAGGGGACAGGAAGCCACACGCATCGACGGCGGTGGGTGTGAGGGAAGGAGAAAGGCGTGCCTGGGAGGGAGCTGGTTTACTGTGTAAGGAGCAGTGGTCCAGGGGAGGCAGGACTCTGAGAGCATGCTGGAGCCACTTCCAGACAAAGGTGAGGGGCACTGGGAGGAAGCCAGGGGATGGCGAAGGGAGGGCGTGGAGATTGGACTGTGTCCCACACGTTGGCAAGGAGCATCGGAGGCCACGTCGCTGACGTGAGGGAGAAGGGGTGTCCGCCAGATCCTGGGGGAGCCGCATGGTGAGGACTTGGGCTTTTTTACCGATGAGGAGTTCCTTCCTCCCCATTTGGTCCTGGGGGAAGCAGTAGCAAAGAGTGAAAACCTTGCTGTTCTTGTGACTTGCGGAGACCTTGAGTGTAATCTGGAGGCCTGAGTGCGGGTCTACCCTGCTAACCCCAGGGATGTCAGGCAGGGGAGACCACCCCCGCTGGTCGACCCTACCGGCGGTGACTATCGGGAAGGACAGCATTAGCTGATAAATGGGGTCTTTTCTTGCATGTCCACGGAGCACTTTCACGAAATGCGAGGCAAGCCATAGGTCGTCGGGCTTATAGCAAAACAAAAACACACAAAACAAAAATCTACATCGCATGAGGTCCGCTGTTTAGTTTCCCCTCTTGTGGAGCTGGCTGAAGAATAATAAGCTAATACACTAAAAGGCCCTGTGGGTGCAGGAGAACTTAGGTCAAACCCAGGACGCAGAGCAATCTACTTGGAGCTGTCCCTGGGCTGTGGGGCTGCTGGGTAGAACAGCTTCTGTTGCAAAGATTCGAAGAGGCAGAAGTTCATTTCCTGCATTTTATGGAATTTTGCTGGCTTGGATTGGGGTTTGGGGTTCTCAGAACTGGGAGACCCCCCACCCCCACCCAGAGGAGCTGCTGCTGGTGCAACCAGCATTCCTGGAATCACCTCCCGGCACCCCCAGAGCCAAGAGGACACATCTTCCTCCTGCAGCTCATGTTCTAGAGATAGACGGTGTGAATGCTGGAACTGTTCGAACGCAGCACACTGCATTTTGATTTATGACTCAGGCAAACAGTCCATTAATCCAATAGGGCCCCACTTCTATTCATAGCTTGCCCGGAGGCAGAAGTGGGTTTGAACTGCTTCCTGTGGTTTCCCCCACGCTGCGGGGGCGGGGCTTCTATTTTTAGAGAATGACCATGGCAAGGAAGGTCCAGTCAGCCCATAGATGCTATGTGGGGACTTGTGGGTGACCAGGGAAGACTGGGTGGGCTCTCCATTCGGGGTTTTAAGAAAGTAACACATAAGGGAACAGGCCACCACTTCCTTCTGAAGGGGTAAGATGGTATGTCTAGGCCAACTGACGCTAGGACACTCAGCCATAAAATGTGTCATCATTGTTGGAGAGCTGATGAGCTCACCACATGAGGCTGCACGGTTGGCACCTACGAGACATTGAATCCTCTATTCTCTCAATTGTATTTGTCTTGTACTTTCTTTTAATAGGATCCTATGTTGTTGATTTCCCTGTCCCCTCCCCCAAATGGCCCAATTTCAAATACTCTGCTCTCTCTCAGTCAACGGGTCTTGTTTTAGTTTGGGTTTCCCCAGAAGCTAACCCTGGCACAAGGACTCACATGTATGAGGGAGGTGGTCCCTGCCGACACCTCTGGGGGAGTGGGCCAATGGGGCAGCGAGGGAGGGACCCGAGGCCATCAGCAAGTAGAAGTTTCCTCAGAATGTGTTGAGCCCATTTCTCTAATTCTCCAAGGTGGCAGGTTCCTTCTGAAGGCGAGGGATCCTCTTGGTGACCCAGATGTGGCTTGAATTGACAGGTAAGCTGGGAGCAGGGTGCCAGGGACTGGAGCAGGAAAATGAACTCACAGAGAACTTGGATGGAGAATGTCATGCTAACTGTTGATCTTTCTTACGTCCTCAGCTGTTATTTCTCACTGTCCTTGTTTCATCACAGATGAAACCTTGTTACAAGTCGATATCTGCATACTTCTCTTGCTATGAAGCTTGATGCTGGGTGTTTCAGAATTCTGTTTCTTTCTCTCACTTTTACCATCTATTTAAACTTTACGCTTTGTGTCTTATTTAATTCTAAACATTCACTCATTCAATGCAAATCACACCCACAGTGAAATATCCCCATGCAGCATGAGAATGGCTAAGGCTTAAAAGACTGACAATTCCAAGTGCTGACGTGCATATGACGAACTAGAATGCTCAGACACTGTTAAGAAAATAGGATGGCCTATCTTCTCTCTCTCTTGTGGAGTGTCAGGCCAGGCATCTAAGCAGGGGTCCTGCACATCAGGGCAGGATGCTTCAGAACAGTCACCAGGAACCAAGCCTTACCCCATGCCAGGCAGCACTGCTTACCTACATCCTCTTGTGTGCCCCCTGCAACTATCTATGAAGTGAGTATGCTATTTCCTGCTTCTTGCAGGTGGGGAAACTGAGGCACAAAGAGGGTATCTGTGTCCTGTGTTCTCTATTCCAGAGTGTAGAGAAGTGGATGGAAGAGCTGCTGGAAGTAGATTCAGCCATGCGATGTGGGGGCATGCTGGACTCTGAGGGCCAAGGTGAAATGCCTGCTTGGACTGTATCCTGCAGGTAGATGGGATCCGCCCAGAACTTTCTCTAGTGCCAAAAGGACTGAGCTTCAGGGGGCCTCCCTCAGGCCAGCAGGAAGTCAGGAGTGAGGCTCTGCTCCTCCATACCTTACCTGGACACAGCCTTAGCGGGTTGATTGCCTCCTGGGGCTGCCCTTGCAGAACTCTAGCAGCCTCCCTCACAAGCACGTGTTCTGGCATCGGCCCGGTGCACTCACACACATGCATGAGCAGTGATGCTATCAGAGCCCCCCAACCCCCCCGAGATGTATGTTTTCTTCCAGATCAGATCTAGCGACGCAGTGCTCCACCAGAGGGGAGAAAAGGGACCGCATTTGAGTTATATTAGCCAAACCCAACCCTAATTTATTTTTCCATGCCTGAAAATAATAATTTACTTTTAGTCTTGTGAAATGCTGTACTTCGGGGAAAGGGTGCAAAGACTAAGTCACCCCAAATATGGTTGTGGCCAAGCCCCTCCTGTGAATTCCTATCCAACTTCCTGCCACTATTTTTCATTCACTCCACCCCGTTCGGATCTCATCCCCCAACACCTCTCTGCAGGTTGCCTTTCATCTCAACACAAACACATCCAAGAACAACGTTTGGTTTTGGTAGCACAGGTCTGTCAGTTGAAAGGAATGTCCAAATGGGATTACCGAAGGTGTGCTTTGGGGACTTTCTGAGGGACCGAGACCCGCAGGACCGACGCGAAGACTGCAGACCAGAGCAGCCCCCCACTGGAAGACTTCCCGCCAAGAAAGCACATTAGGAGAGAAAACATCGGATGGGTTACCATTCAGACGACTGTCGTGACGAGCTCCAAGTTCTTGGCAAACGTCCGATAGGAGAAAAGTCTGTCTTCAGTCCTACATTGTCTGTTTATGCCCTTTCTCCTTCATTTCAATACAACTCCCTTTCCCCCTTTAACACACTTTGAACCCTCCCCCCCACTTCTGTAGTCTCGTGCATCCCTGCCCTACCAAAACTTGTTAAACAAATGAACAAAAAACACAAAACCAACCAAACAAAAAACACCAATGTCACCATTTCCATGTCAATATAAACAAGCTATGGAAAGGCTCCTTTGCTGGGCTTGAAGGGGCATTTTAAGCCTCAGGTGTCTCAGTGTTTAGATCAGCAGGGGGGCTATGGCTGACACTATAGCAGACGCTTTCCTAACTGTACCCTCATCAGGTGTACTGGTGCACACACGCATGCGTATGGGCCTGGACGTGCACACGGGCACGCGCACACTGTCAGGCCTGCAGGGTGGAACTGAAGTCACACTTTCCAAATATCTTATGGGCATTGTAGCCCTGGGCAATACTGCCTGGGCCGCCTTCAAAAAGGAAGCGCGTGTGGGTGTGTTGGAACAAGCCTGCCGGGTCTATGATGAGCAAGAGAGGAAGTGAGGCCCCCGGGATGCCCACGGCCCTGGGGGTACGGCTTTGGGGTATTACATGGCCATGCCATGAGGCGGGAGCCTTCTTCTGAATGGTAGTGGGCACTAGCTCAAGAGATGCCTGCTTAAAAAAAACAAAACTCTGCGTTCCTCTCTCTGCTGACTCATGTGATGGGAATTACAAACCCAAATGCCAACATGTGGCTGACCCACAGGACCCTCCACTGAAAAACAAAGAAGGAATCATTTTAGTTCTCGTGTGAATAAATGACAGAGATGCAGCCAGCTTTTGCTCCTCTGGGCTTCTTTTTTATTTTCTTTTTTTCATTCATATCCTTAGCTTTATAGCAGGCATTCGATGTGACCCCAGGTGTTAATGGGTCCAGATTTGAGAGGAGAGGGGAGTGGGTCATACATTGGCACTTTTTTATTTTTTATGTTTTCACAAGGGAAAAAGTCTTGTAATCTTATTTCTGTGGTGGCAAGGACAATGCATCTTCAACTCTGCTTCCAAAGCGCTTACATTTGTAATCTCGTTTCATTTCCACCACGCCGGTAGGAGGTACTTGCGATTAGTACTGCGTTATAGATGGGGATACAGTCTCAGAGAGGGGATGTGACCTGCCCAGGGTCACACAGCTCCTAAGGGGCTCAGCTGGAATGTGAACTTGGTGTTTTTTCCGCCAGGGCAGCTTTTTTCATTGAACCACAGCCACTTCCTTTGATGGATGAAAAGTTCTTGGGAAAATCTTACTGTCAGGGTGCTATGTCTTTAAAACAAAGGTACATACTACTGGCTGAAAGAAGCATTTTTCTTGAGGAGTTACAGGGTAGGAATTCACTCACCTGGAGAGAGGACCTTGAAAACAAACCGTTAGTCCTTTCTCTTCCCCTCAACATAAAAATAAATATATTTTGGCTGTGTTTAAGTTAAAAGGATGTAAAGAGAGAGTGATTTTGTTGTGGGTGATTTGTACAATTGGCACCTACAAAATCATTTCTATTTATTTATTCTGGAGGGTCCAACCTGGTATTCTCTCAAAACAATCCACGTGTTGACTGCAAAAAGGGAAACTGAGCATAGCAACTGGGGTCATGGAGAACAGAACTCAGGAGACGTGATTGAAGTTTGGTTTTTCTTTTTCTTTTTTTTTTTTAGCTTTAGTTTTTTGTTTTTTTTTTTTAAATTCATTTTTATTGTTAGACTTATTGGGGTGACATCTGTTAGCAAGGATGACATAGGTTTCAGGCATACAGTTCTACAGTGCATTGTCAACTTGTTGTATAATAAGTTCACCACCTAATGTGACTTCTCCTTCCATCACCTTATATTTAGAAGTTTGGTTTTTCTTATATGTGAAATTATTGCCATCAGTGCCTCCCGAACATTATTCTGCTGACAGTTTGCCCGGGGGAGCTTGTTAAAACGCAGATGCTCAGTTTAAAGGCTGGTGTGGCCCAGGACTCTGCATTTCCAACCTACAGGGGTAGGAGCCTCGGCCTCTGCTTCTTAGCTCTGGTGGGAATCATCCAGGGCTTTTAAACAACAGAGCAATTAAATCAGAAATGCCTGGGGTGGGACCCAGTGATTCTAATGGACAGTCAGGCTGGACAAAACCCTGCTTGGCATAAGCCCTTCTCAAACCTCTCATCCCAGGAACCCCTGAGATCCTTCAAAAAAATGGTTCAAGATCTTAAAGAGCGTCTTCCGCCGTGTTTATCATATTGGACCATAAAACTAAGTAGTGTTTAAAATATTCATTTAGTGACACATTAAAAAATGACCATTCATAAGCCCATGCCACATTCATGGGAAAACATTTTTATGAAAAATAACTGTGACAAAACAGGAAACATTTAGTGAGAAGCGTGCTGTTGTTTTACATTTCCGTGTATTTCTTTGATTTTGGCATTAAGTGAATGCATCTGGAGCCCCCCACCCCCCTCGCTTCTGCATCCAACCTGGTGCTTATGATCGCATCTGGTCCCCCCATGCCCCCTGCAACCCCCTGACACAGAACTCACTACCATCAGTTGACAGAAGAGGAAACTGAGGCTCTCAGGAGGGCGGTCCTTGGCCTAAGGTCACTCAGCTGTGAGCACCAGGGCCCAGGCTGGGCCCCGCGCTGCCTGATGTGAAACACATCTCTCAGCCACTATGCTAGCCTCCTCCCCGGCACAGATGGAGCAGGTGCGAGCAGCTGGGTCTCATACCTTGAACTAGGAGGGCTGTCTGGAAAAAATCCAGCCATAAAGGCCTCTGTGTTTTAATGCGACACGGCTGGACACTTTCCGGACAGCCCTCGTGCTTCATGCATCTCCTGGGACCTACCTAATGCCTGCAGCCTGTGCTGTCACGGGTTAGGTCTGTTTTCCTCACCACCCAGCCTTTCGTTGGCTCATCTGTCTTCGAGGTGACATTTCACAGACATTCACGGAGCACTTCCTGTGGGGTCAGGCACCCTTCTGAACATTTCATAAATACTCACTCTGTGATCTTCATGGTTTACTCTGTATTTTAGGTGGAGTTTTTCTCCCATGTAACAGATGAGGAAACTGAGGCTCAGTGAGATGAGGCCACACAAAGTCAGCGTTCAGACCCAGGCAGTCCGGCTGCAGCTAAAGCCTGATATTCTTCTGCCTCCAGACAAAGAGACCGACTGGTCTATTAATAGGAGAAGGCGGCAAAGGGCCTCTGTCTGGACTGCTGGGAATGGCTTCCCTCCGTTTCTGAGCATCCACCTTGGCATTGGCCTCCGGAGCCATGTGGCTGGCTCTGCCACTGCTCCACACGGCCTTAACCTCTGCCAGCCTCTAGTTCTTCCTCCATAAAGTGGGTTCTCTGATGTGCTCACAGCGTCCTTTCTTCCGTACCTTCCCAGGTGCACTGTGGGTGGTGCATGCTGGTACTTCTCCCTGTGGGTGATGCCTTTGGCCAGTGAAGTGCTTTGGCCAAGAAGTGACGGAGTGTTGAGTTCTCCAGCAGGACTTGCAGAGGTACAAGAATTCCCGTTTACCCTCTCAGTACTGTCATTTGTCATGGGAAGAGCATGCCCGAGTAGCTGCTGGGCCTACACGGTGAAACACGGAGCAGATCTAAACCCAGCCCACAGCAGAGGCACCCCCGTTTACAGGCCTGTGAGAGGAAGAACCACAGATTTGTCCTTGGAAGCCTCTGGGAACTCGGGCCTGCTCATTACGGGGCGTCATCACAGCATTAAGGGACTAGCACGTCGCTGAGAGCACCGCGTCTGGCACACGGCCAGCCCCTTTGTGTTAGAACATGGACCGTCACTAACACCTGTTTCGGATGCAGTTGTCTGAGCAGCTTTCACGGATCCCCCCTTCTCTCTCCCTCCCGTTCTTTGCTGAGACGGCAGCTCGATCGTTCTCCCCACCCAATGGCGTGAGGCGCCTGCATTCCCACTTAGGACTGGGACTTGGGAGCCTGGGGCTGGTCCGGAGAAAACAGCACAAAGTCTGCCTCATGGAATGGGGTGGTTCTACCTTATCTCAAAACCTCCCGGGTTGGCTGGTGGGTTTGCATCTCCTGGTGTTTTCTGAAAGGGTTTTTTGGGGTGTGAGAGTGGAAGAGAAACGAGAGCTGGGAAGGAAAACAGGTACAATTTTGTCAAGCAGTGTCTCGGATTTCTAAGGAAACCTGAAAGTCAGTCCAGGCTGAGGGCCTGGCTATAAATTTAAAGCAGGTCCCAGAGCTGTGCTGGGCGTGGAGGGGAGCTGCCATCCCCAGAGGCGTGGCTGGCCACCTTCCTGAGCCCGCTGGAGCTCTGCCTGCTTTCTCCCATTGACCTCGCATGCAGACACACGACCTCAGGGATTTATGGATCCGGGAGAGCAGCCTACCAATCGTATTCTGATCCTCTACAAAAAGCTGTAGGCTAGGATCTGCTGTCAGGCAGCCCCACATTTGAGCTGTGTGATCCTGGACGTGTTACTTAACCTCTCTGAGCCCCAGTTTCCGTATCTGTAATAAGTGGACACTAGTAATGCATACCTCATAAGGCTGTGGTGAGGGCCCAGTGAGAGCAAGCAGGCACGAGCCTCCGGGCCCCTGCACTGGGCCTGACATTAGCTGTAGGGACTGTGGTCCTCCCCTTTCTGTTTGAATAGATATCGATCTCTTCCACTTGTCCCTTTAACAATGACTCACAGTGGCCACTGCTAAAACGAAATGCCCTCTGTTTATTGACCTTTCTCGTTTGGAATGAGGCCAAAGTAAGTGTCCAGTGTAGGCGAATAGAGGAGAAGCTTTTCCTTCTGAGGAAAGTAGGAACTTACTCCGTGGTCCCAGGAGGTATAATTAAGATGAATGGAATGAAAGCGAAAATCTAGCTAGGTATCGAGAAGTTTTGCACCGGAAGCAGCTATTAGAGGAAATGGTGGCAGATCCATGTGGTGAGTCAGATGAAACCCGGCTAGGAAAAACACTGGCAATTAGTAATTTCACAGGGGCGTGCTGGACCGAAGGTGACCGAGATGTTAGTGTCTGGGCAGAGAACGGAGCAGGGGAGCAGGCATGACGGACGTGAGCTGTCACATTCACGTACTAGTGCGGCTGCACAGGGGGCTGTTGTTGCAACGGCTACGGATCCTTGCAACCAGGTGTGAACGGTTTATCCTGCTCAATCTCAGAATAAAGCAAATGTAGACAATAACCCGGAGCCAGGCCTTGCAAAAGATTTCATTTAAAGGAAGGGCTTAAAAATAATCTATAATCAATAATCTATGATAACAAAAGGCAACCTGCCTTCTTTACTTTTCACATCAATTGAGAATTTATCTTCCAGAGTATTCCCCTCCTCATTCCCAATTTTTAATATCTTTCCTCAGACAAAATAAGTGCCTTGGGAATATGCAAAACTTGAGCTGTGCTAGATTCACACCTCAATGTAAGCCCTGCACGGACAGGGACCTGCTTCCTTCTTTGATTTATTTTTAGTCTTTATTCATCATTACCTGGGGTGCTCTGGAAGTTTTGTATTATAGAACTTTTTGTTGCCTTCTCATTTTAGAATTTTCCCAGTAAGATAAGACAGTTGGGGTCTGTTTGGGGAGGGCGGTTGAATGTCAGTAAAAAAGAAAAAATATCTGTCTGCCTTTCAATATCCACAGAATCTTAATCCACACAAATGTCTTCTTTAGTCCATTCTTGTTTTGGAGACTGTCAGAAAATCCTTTAACGGTGCCTTCTGCTGATTTGCAGTGTTTCTTTGTGGCTCGGATTAGCTGTTTTAGGGCAAGAAGACAGGGAGATGTGGGGGCCTCTCTTGACCCTGCCACACACCCAGCTGACACGAGCTTAAGAGAGACTTGGGCTGATGGGCTCATTACAGCAAATGCAGATTTGCACTCAGTGAGTAAGTGCTGTGCAGCCAAAGGGAAACTGAGTCAAGGAATGTTAATTACTTCTGGTACTGTCCCATTTAGTGGGGGATTAGCCCTTATCAGCAAGTGGCTTCTTAAGGCTAATTCTCCCCAGGGAGGAGGCCTCGCATGCGCCTGTGCACTGAAGTCACCTCTGCTTTCTCAGAGTTGTCCCAGGAAGTGGAATCCTCCCTAATCCTCCCACCTCACTTTAGTTAATTTCAGCCTCCCGCACCAATGCTTTCCCCAAAGCCACCAAATAAGAGCTGGACTTTGTTGCATCCTGTCCTTGCCCAGATTTTTGCAGAGATAAGAACGAGTGCCCAAAGGCCACCCTGCAGGTTGCAGAGCTAGGCAGAAGGGGACGGAGTTCTCCCCGGAAAAGGCTGGTTTCCTCACTCGTTCTTCCAGGCTGCAGAGAGGTATCCTCCCACCCCAACTACTGTATCTTAGACGCATGCGCAGCGCATTGGAAAGAGGTTATCAGGCGCCCTGTTCTCTCAGCTAGAGCCGGCCACGCTGCAGGAGAAGGAGGGTGCTCTAACTTGCTTTGGGGTTCTTGTAATTCCTCTGGGTCAGCTGCCTGAGCTCCCTGAATCCCAGGAGGTTTCGGGAGACCAGGAGCTCCTCTGGGCGGAGGGTGGGGGGTGACTTGGGGCTTATAGCATCGCTTGGCTTCCTGCATTGAACGACACGCGTGGTGTTCGGCGCCTGGCGTTGAGATGGCGCCGCGGCCAAAGGAGATCCTGGAGGGCGGAGAGTTGTTTCAGGACTTTTCCGGGTGTCCCACCTGGAGACGGTGTCTCATTTTTCCTTTTTTCTTTCTTGGACTGACCTGGAGCGGATTCTGCAGGAATAACCGCGAGGGGCCTGCGAGTCGGCAGCCCTCCCTGCCATGGCGGGGAGCTGCAGGAAGGGGAGGGCGGTCGCACGGAGTCTGCCCATAACGGGAAGTAACGGGGAGGTGGAGGCGCGCCGGGGCTGCCTGAGCTCGCAGAGGGCTCCCCTGGAAGAGTAGCTGATGCTCCCGAGATCGCCTCCTAGTGGCTGCACCGGGAACTGCAGCCAGAGCGGGATTGGAGGGCACCCGTCAAGGGCGGGCCGAGGGCCGCACTTCCCTTCCACTCGGTTTTTATTAATGCATCGGTCTTTACTTGAATTTCCTCATGTAAGCAAGTGAACAAGACAAAAATTCAAAACACCTGGTAGTTGGCAACTTGCTCATTAAAGGAAAAAAAGCCTGCTAATAAAGATGATAGCAGAAAAGATGAAGTCCAGATGAGCCACAGCTGCCGGTTCAAGTGACAAGTTCGCATCCCTTTCTTCTCTCTCCGTGGGGAAAGCGGGGGATATCAGCAGTTTAAAGTTGTTTAATGCAGATTTTCATCATTGTTATCCTAAGCCGAATCGTTGTTATCGTTGCAGTAACATGTGCCCAAGTGTCGCCGCGTTGGGTGCTGTGCATCTGGTGGCCACATTGTCTCGACCAGCAGTCTGGAGCATCGTGACCCAGACCAGGAGTGGATCCTGCTCCGGGGTGTGCGAGGAGGGGGCCGGCGGGCAGGAGGACAGGCCTGGAGATCCTGGGAGGTGCTGATGCTCAGGCTCCTCACTGGTCAGTCACATCCGTGTCCTAATGACTATTTCATCAAGGTGGGAGGAGCATCTGCATGTTTTCTCCGATGATTGTCATGCACACGCAAGTCTGAGTCCACGAAGCACGTGTTATGGGTGCGATCAAAAGACATGGTGAATGCTTGAATAAAAAAACTTACTACAGTCCAAGACGCATTGCTGTTAATTCCCCTCAAAACACTCCCCCTGGTTTTGAACAATGTGTCTTGGACTGTAATAATTTTTTAAATTGAAACATTCACCTTTTTTTTAATCACAGTCAAATCGGTTCGGGTCACACACTGCTCCTGGTGTGGCAGTTTCTGTCAAATAAAAACATTACTGTGTCGTCATCCACCTTATTCACCGGATCTGGCGCCGTGTGACTTCTGGCTCTTCTCCAAAGTCAAAATGACCATGAAAGATACATGTTTTGAATCGATTCAGGACATCAAGGCATCAAGGCAGCCACGACAGCGCCACTAAAGACTCTCAGGAAAGAGGACTTCCAGAACTGCTCCCAAACGTGGCAAGGACGGTGGGGTAAGTGCGTTCCAAGCAACGGGGGGTATTTTGAGGGGAATTAATGGCAATGTGTCTTTCTCTATAATAGAATTTTTAAAATTTAAACATTCACTGTATCTTTTGATCGCACCTCGTAGGTTCACAGGGAGAATCCCGCTTGTGAAATGCATCCAGCACGACGTGTTCCAAAGCGGCTTCTCGAACGCTCTAGCGTCATGCAGGTTCAGGAGACCTGGAAGAAGTCCAAGATGAAGAGAAACAGATGGAAAGCGAGGTGCATCTGGACAGGACCAGAGGAATTATTAGTAACAGTGATCATCATGATGACGATGACAAGTATGACAGCTAATGTTTAAGAACAGTGGCCAGATGCTCGGGTTCTCCCTCATTTCATCCTCCCAGCATCCTGAGGTTGGCATTGGTAACATCCCCACCTCACAGATGAGAAGATCAAGACTATTGAAGGAAGTGTTGTCGGTGACAGAAACAGAGCATCAGTGCAGATCTGTGTGACACTCGGGGCACACACGAGACAAATGGGCCCTGGGTGCAGCGGTGTCTGCGTCACCTGCCTGCCTGACATCCCATTGTCCTCACCACAGGCTCGACTTCTGAATTCCCCTCCTCAGGGAGGGCGGGGAGATGGAGGTGACGTGGGTGAGAACCAGAGGGGTGGACAGTGACAGCCTTGCCTTGGAGGTGAAGTGTTTTCTCTGGATGTGGGGGCAGGCCAGGCTTGGTAAGCTAGGGTGCAGGTATTCGAGCTGGAAGCAGGAAGATGCAGCCGGAAGTGCTACAGCCACCGTGGGCTGGAAAAGGAACTCGTTTATCTCGCAGAGATGGGAGTGTCCTGCACTGCAGGGTGGCATCTCACGTGTCAGCCAGTGGTCCTTGATTCATGATCATATTCGGGGGTTAGGAACCCCTCTGTTTCCTATGAATCGAAGAATGGGGAGCAATGCCTTGTCTAATATATGTGCACATTCCGGTCAGCTTCAGGAGGCTGGATGGACGCACTGAAACCTACCATCTATGTACTCCAGGTTAGGGACCTTAGGGACCCCTGCCCCCACGCAAGCCCTGCTTTACAAAGGAGGCAGCAGAGCATAGTGGGTAAGAATGCAGGTCTGGAATCTAACTACCTGGTTCCCATCCCATCCTGGCAAGTCACCTGTGCATGTGCATCCTGTGCCTCAGTTTCCCCCTTCTGTAAAGACGGATGGATGCTAACACTGACCTCACAGACTTATTGTTGGGATGTAATACAGGCAAACAGGAGGCACATGCAATCAGTGATTACTGTTAAAACTCAGGAATTATTATTGTCGTGACTGTTACTGTTATTACTGTTTTTATTGACAAGCAAAGCTAGGCCCAGGGAGGGAAAGCGCTTGGCCCGGGGCCACCCGTTGTGACTCCCATGTTAGGGCTCTCCCAGGCTGCCTTGTTCCTGTTATCACCTCTTTACGGTGTGGAACTTCCCTGGGGCTGAGATGTGAGGTGCTGAATGCTAGCCACCACGGGCACGCCCTCTGCCAGGCACTCCCAGCTCCCGACAAGGAGAGAACATTCCAGAGTTTTCCCATTAGAGGTGAGATGATGCTCAGGCGTGTCCAACCTGCAGCCCAGGGTGGCTTTGAATGCGGCCCAACACAAATTCTTAAAATGTTATGCGATTTGTTTGTGACCTTTTATTGTTTTTCTTTAGCCCATCAGCTATCGTTAGCGTTAGTGTATTTTATGTGAGGCCCAAGATAATTCTTCTTCCAGTGGGGCCCAGGGAAGCCACAAGGTTGGACACCCCTACTAGATGCTGATGTTCCCATCAAAACTGGAACTCCAAATGGGCCTGGCGAGAACCATCTCAAGTCAGGAGGGTCCCTGGGAATGACCTGGCGGCCTTGTGATCTTAGGGAAAACAGAGGCAAATCCAGCCTGGATTCTTCTAACTGCCACGCTCCTCCTGTTGAATGGGAAGCCACGATTTTGCACGATTTTGTCAGTGCTCAGTTTTTCTCATTTGTCTCAATAACGTGTTCAGGTGAGTCCATGCACGTTAGGGTGTAGCTAGAAGCACTCGCTCAGGGCTGTACGCATAGCCTCTAGGCACGTCGCAGTGACGCCGGCAATTTGGGGGTCAGCTGAACAGCAGTGAGGCCAAGTTGTGTGATTCCCAAATTTGCCTCTTGCCTTGATTTTGCCCAGCTGTCTCTGTCGGAGGCAATAGCTGGCCAGGCAGCATATTTGGAGACTGGGGGAAAAGAAGACAGGCTGGCCAGTGTGGGGGGTGGGCACGGAGCACGTCTGTATCATCGGTAGATTATAGGGTTGAATGGTTCAAAAATGCAACATATTGTGTTCTCTACCAGTAGTTGGCGGAAAGATTGGGGTAAGACGATGAGCAGCTGGGCTGCGTTTCCTCAACGACTCCAGGAGGGGTTAGCGATCTCTACTTCCCATGACCATGTCTGCCTGCAGATTTTAGCAGGCACTGGGGTTTCCCTCCAGAATAAACTAGAAAATGATGGGAAACTTGCAAGAAATCGCTCAGGATGTGTTTGCAGACCAAAGAGGTTTGAAGCACACGTTGTTCTCTGTTTGGAACTTCCGAAGAGCTTGAGGTTAATTCATCCATCAGATGAAGAGTTTGCAGGCTAATTCCAGGTCTTTGGCTGGCTGCGCCTGACGGGATGTCCAGGAGAGGCTAGTTAGTGTGGACTCCCCTCTGGTTGTCTGTGTTTATCCTGGATCAGGTATTGCTTACGTAGGCGTGGTCCATTTGGGACTGGCATCTTAAGGGTGTGGGCTCTGGAGCCAGGCTGCCTGGATGTGAGTGGCTCCCCACCTCCTTACAGTGTGTCCTTGCGAAGTCAGTTAACCTTTCTGTGTCTCGGTTTCTTCACATATCAAGCAGTGATATGAAAACGACCACATTGTGGGGCTGTGAAGATGATACACAAAGTGCTTCACCCAGGGCCGGGCACAGGGTTAAGCTTTCTATCAGGATATGCTGTTATCATTGGTGGAATTATCATTATCCAGATATTACCCATTAAAACACCACACTGGAGGGCTGCGCTGCCATGATCCCAGCTTCTCTGTAGAACAGAAAGAGCCTGAGGTGGGAGGAGGCAAAACCAGGAAGAGAGATGTCATGGGAAAACGTCGTGAGTCTTTCTCGGCCTCGTTGCTCCATCTGCGAAAGTGAGTGCGTCTAATCGCATCCACTTGGTGAGTTCTTGCGAGGGGAAGGAGTTAACCCGGGGCTCAGCCTACCTGAAATGCGTTCTTCAGGCGAACCTCCAGGACCTTTCCCTACCTGGGCTGGCAGCGTCCCTTTCTCACGTCAGAGGTGGGCTTGGCCAGTCCTTTGGGAGGATTAGTGTCTGTCTTACGTATCTGAGGTTCCCAGAAGCGGTCCCAGACCAGGATTCTAGCCTGAGGCGTTTATTTGGGAGGCGATCCCAGGAAGCAGGGGAGATGCAAGCAGGGCGGGGGGACCCACAGAAGGGAAGGAGCCAACTGGGGAGGAGTTGGGGGAGTCATCACCAAGCGAGTTAATCTGGGAAATGACATGAACGCGACCGAAGAATGATCCCGCCCAACAAGCAGGAGCTGGGTATTTAAACATGAAGTCTTATTGGTCACTGGCTGGACTTGTTTTACGGGGTCTATCTCATGCCCTGTGCATCTGCTATGTTCCCTTGAAGGCAGGAACGTGGTTTCCCATGTGCTCCAATAAGGGGACACAAATGACAAGCAGAGAGACACGTTCATGTGTTGCCTCTGTCCCTGAGGGCTACTACAGAGTATCCTAAAGTTGCTCACCCCTCTTCTCCCTCCTTCCCCTTCCCAAAGGGACGTCTTCTGTGAATGAGCAGGCGGGTCTATAGCAGAATAACAGGTGGAGGGACTCAGCTTGGGAAGAAATGACAATGTACCAAGCTGAGGCAGCGTCTGGGCGTGTGGGGACAGCGGGGACGAGGACGGGTCTTCCTGAATGAGACCTCAGGGTCATTGTGCCCAGATACCTCTGTGGTTCTGGGGAAATGTAAATAAAGGAGTGGCGCTATTCTGAAATTACTTCTGATGGCCGTCCTGTGGATTTTTTATTTCAACAGATTTCTGAACCACCTAGATTCTGGGCTTACAAGGGCTGCACCTGTATTTCTCAGAGGGCCAAAATCTATATGCTGTAATAACCAGTAAACGTTTATTACACGAATTAATGGCCATATGCATTTATGAACTTATTTTAGAACTACAATATGCCCTCTGCACCATCTAGTCTAGTGAAGCTCAGACACCTCTGTAAATTTTCTAGATAAAATATAAGATGACCCATTACATTTGAATTTCAGATTAAAATTGATTTTTTTTTTTTAGTATAGGTACATCCCCAATACTGCACGGGATATATGTCCCAAGCATACATGGGACATACTCATGGTAAATTTGCTAAATCTGACAACCCAGGTTTGGGAAGTGCACTAGTCATGGAATTTAAATTGAGCAAAGCAAGCTGTTAGACAATAGGCAGCAATGTGGAGCAGGGAGGTTGTAAAATTGGGGAGCACGTGTCCTGAATGCATTTCTAAAAAAGAGAAAAAAAGGAGAAAAATCAAGAAGTACACATTCACAGTCAGGGAATGGTCCCAGGGATGTAAAGTGCAGCACAGGGCATGCAGTCAGCAACACTTACTAACTGTTCTACTATGTAGGGTGTCGGGGGGACCACAGTGAGGATGTAGTGAGTCCGATAAATGACTCTGTACACCTGCCACCATTATAAGAGTGTTTGTAAAATGTGATTAAAAAATGAAAAAAGAAAAGAGAAAAATATACTTTGTGAGTAAAACAAATACATCTTCTAAACCAACACTCCTATTCTAAGTAAGGAATCTGAACGAGCCTCGGGCCCCCCAGTGTGTGAAGGCAGAGATGAAGCTAGACCCCGGGTTTCCTCACCCCCAGGCCAGTGTCTCTCCCACTGTGTCCCTATGGGGGCGGGGGGCTGTGTGTGCATCCAAATGTGCAGCCTTAGATGCCATCGCCCCCACCTTCAAAGGGGCTGATGACAAATGACTGTTCAGGGTGACAGCAGTTTTCATGGATCACTAGGTATAGGCAGTTCACATCCCCCTCCCCCCAAGATAATGAAGCCATTACCAGACTCCGAGCCACAGAGTGGGTTACTCTGGTCTCCTGTGGCATCTGGCAGACACTGTGCCTTTTCTCCCTAATAAACCCAACTGGATTTTAATTTTTTTTTCCATGTGAGGTGCTCTTGATAAAGGTATTACAATACTAGTATTGTATAATGGGATTCAACCTCTTGGGCGAGTTATCTCTCCTTTTGGAGCCTCAGTTTCCTCATCTGAAAAATGAGAGAGTTGGTCTGTAAGGCCTCTCTGATGGCTAACGAGAGCGGCCATGTGCTTCGCCTCCCGTACGACTCAGGCTTGTCCAACCTGTGTCCCGCGGGCCACATGCGGCCCAGGACGGCTTTGAATGTGGCCCAACACAAATTTGAAAACTTCCTTAGAACATTACAAAAATTATACATGGACATTTTTTAGCTCCTCAGCTATCATTAGTGTGAGTGTGTTTTATGTGTGGCCCAAGACAATTCTTCTTCTTCCACGGAAGCCAAAAGGTCAGACACCCCTGGTCTACGTGCAAAGTCCCCGTTTGTGCCCATTGTCCAGTGCAGTCATCAACTGTGTCCCCTTCATATTATCTAAGGTGTCCCAGTTTGCATGAAAAATTAACCACCCCCTCCAGCCAGTGATGTGCCGGCACCATTCGTGCCAGAGCTGACCTGCACGTGTCCCCAGCCTCACATTCAGTGAGGTCACCTAGGTAACTGGAAATCAGCCACAGCAAGAGTATTTACACCATGGCCATGAGCAAGCACTGTCAGCCAGGGCTTCCCCCCAGAAAGCTGGTGGTTAACATCTGACAGCAGCACATGATCGAAAACCAGCTCTCATGATCAAAGACCACTTTGCACACGTGCCTGAACAACTGGTCAGATTGCCCCCAAGTGAATATTTGACAACAAAATCAATTTTAAGAAGCTATTTTGGTGCCAATTCAGTTGACATGATCGGGATTCTAGCTGTTCCAGTGATAGGACATTGAAAAAGTCCACTTGACCTAATGTCTGCCCAGGTCCTCAGTGGTTATAATGACCAGCAAAGCAAGTCCCCTGGCTTTGAAAGGACTTTTCTGTCTCACCCATAGGTATGGTGGCATGGCCCCAGCTTTTGTGGGACACAACACATTGGCCAAAGCAAGGGCTCTCAGCCTGGAAGTGATTATCCCAGGTCTCCCTCTGACCAGTTGTGTGACTGGGTCCCTTGATCTCGGGTTGCCCCCCCCCCCGAAAAGGGGTAATTAAATGCAGCCTCTTCCCACCAGGGAGAGAGGCTGCAGGTGAGGGCAGTCCCGAGCCTGGCTTTCTTTCATGTGTTCAGGCCATCAGATGAGGACAGACGGACCAGACGTCCCATTGTAAATGAGGCAGAAAACAGCGGTCCTGTCCCCTTTCAAACGGTACATCTGGTCAGCCTAGTGTCACTGGGCTAAATTCAAGGTGTCAGTAGGCTGACCGTACGTACTGTTTGAATGGGACAGGACTGTTGTTTTCTGTCCTGTTTAAAACGGGATGGCTGGTCAGCCTAGACTAGGAGCCTTCTCTCCTGAGGTGGGGAGACTTTCCCCACCCCACCCTTGGTCAGGGGTACAGATATCCCTCACCCTCTGATAACATGTCATGTGTGTCCCCACGAGCCACATTCATAAACAAGGCCCCTCCCTTGACCTCCTGACTTCCTACGTCATCAGCAGGGAGCCAGAGCCCCAGGGGAGCGTGAGTGAATGCTAAAGGTTCACAGAAGGCGAGTATAGAGCAGAGAGCCAGAATGAGGATTCCTGACGCCCAGGAAAGGTGAAATCCAAGTGGCCCAGAACCAGAAAAGCCCTTAGAAGTGATGTACTCATCCCAACTCAGGTGGGGAAACTGAGACCGGGAGAGGTAGGGCCTCCCCGGGAAGCAGTACAGCGTGGTGGTGAAGAGCAGGGAGCCTGCAGTCAGACCCGGTTCCCCATGAGACTTGTCCCTGATATACTGACTTAGACAAAGTCCTGAACCCCGTGGGTCTCAGTTTGCTCATCTTCAAAAGAAGATTTAAAAGTGTCTACACATCAGGGCTTTGAGACCAAAATAAGGTCATGCTTGTAAGACGCACACAGGATGAGATGGAAATGCAGCTAGACCCTTGGCAATTTGCTCAGGGAAAGTTTGCTGTCACTGTCACTGTTATCTATTTGTTTCCTTACTTCCTTTGCAGCGGCTGTAGTTCATTGCCTCCCAGTATGATCTCCTCTTCCCTTCCTAATAGGAACCTGAACCTCTTCGCCATGTGGTTCGTGTGGGCTCTGGGGTGGTAAGGGACAATCATATCCTCCATCTTCTTTGACACTGTAATGGACTGAGGAATGGGGTTGGGACATATGTTAGTCCAATCAGAGCACATCTCAGGACTTGGGTTGGATGAGGTGGAGATGACACTGTGTTTCGTCTCCTGCAGATGAACGAGGAAGTATGGGATCCTGGTGCAGCTGGCAGCTACCTGACCACCGCAAGGGAAGTCATCCGCAGAAAAGGAGAAACACAGCCTTGGTGACTTTGGTCAACTGCTGGAACAAGCTGGTCCTGAAGCTCATCCTATTGCTGGACTTTTCAGTGACATGGGCCAATGCATTCCCTTTATTGTTTAAACCAGTTCAGGTATCTGCTACTTGCACCTTAATTAATCCACTAAAATGCTTTCCCAAGGTCAGGCAGTGCCAGCAATCAGCATCTTTAGCCTTTTAGCTAAATGTGATAGTGTATGAACAGTATCTCATACAGCATTTAACACATACAGACTCTCCATAAAAATGAATACTTTTCCCTTCTTTCATTCCCTATTGTATTCAAAGCAATTTCAACTAAACCATCAAAAATTAGATTTCCAGACTGCTCATGGAGAAACACACTCATTAGTCTGGGCCATTTGGGGCTTTTTCAAGTAATTGCATGCCTTGGGAAATATTAATACAATGCCTTTATTTCCCCCTTGAGACAGAATATGTGACACACTAACCCATTTGGAATGCAGTGAAACCCTTGAACGCTAGCTACAGGGTTGGGTTTAAAATCAGGAACTGGTTATGCTCAGTGACGATTTTAAGAATTGCTTTCCCACCATTCCACTTGCTGCTTGGAACTCACAGAGCAAAAGTGGGGAGTCATGTTGAAAGGTACGCACTTAGGCTGCCAGGCAGCTCTCCCCTCCACGGTGTGATTCAGGGACCCAGGTTTGTCTGCTCTGGGCTCTGACATCCCAGCACAGGAACTCATCACCTGTGCTGTGCAAACCCTGTGGAACTCAGGAGATTCATGAACCAAAATGGGAAAAATAGTCCACGGTGATTCTCACTCATCTCTCACTGAAATACAGCCTTCGCTCCCGTTACGAATGCAGGAAATAAGCTGTGGTAGCATTAGTGGCACGAGTGGAGCTTCTTGTCTCTAGATATCAGGTATTTTTGTATCATAGTCCAGTTGCTGAGGAGATCTTGAAACTTTGTCTATTCCCATTCGAAATGACAGTAGCTCTGACATTGGTTATGGAATCAGTTAGTAGAGAAGTGTGTATACTACTATATCACAGATGTTTATATGTTGTTGCAATGCCCTTCTGTGGTCCAGACATGCTGGTTGTTGCTGCCGTTGTGTCATTCTTATGCCCCAGATGTCTGTTTCCCCATCATTCTTTGCAAGTAGACTGTGAACTCCCTGATGGAAAATGCCATGTATGATCTGTCTTTATTTCCAGGGTGAGAATCCCATAGGAACCTAGCAAATATTGGGACGAGTGAGTAATGATATACAGTAATTTTTATAATATTTCTGTAAAGCAAGTATCATAGCAAAGCGACAGGCCTGTCTCTCTTTTTTTCAAGGCACTGGGACATGCTCTTAGACATGGACCCCATCTGTATCTCTGCCTGCTCCATCATGCTTGTTGAAAATCAGTCACATGTACACACACACACACACACACACTCAACCAGATGCTGCCTCCTTCTTCCTCCAACTCCCTGCCTGCCTCCAAGAAGAATATTTATGATTTTTAATAAATTGGGACCACGGCTAATTAGGCCCCTCACCCACGCCCCCGAAGCTGCTGAGAGGCAGTGACGGTTGGCATTTCATATCTCTGAGCGTACAGAGGCCACACATGCCACACCGATGAACTCACAGGGCCCGGGCTGTGTCCCTGCCTCCTGGGAGAGTGCTCGTCTTTCAAACCAGATTAAAAGAAAACAAGAGTGCGGCCCGTCCCCAGCTCAGGAGCACAGAGTTATGCACTTCACCGAAGCAGGAATGTGGTCCATTAATTACTATTTGTCGTCAATTAATTACTATTTGAAATATGGCCCCTGGCTTGTGATGAATGCCCCCCTACCCCACTCCAGTAGAGAGGGAGTGACCGTCCTGGGCTAATGATCTCATTTAACTCTCTTGGCATGAAGGGTGTCCTGATCTGCGATCCGGGTGTCTTGGAGCTGATTCCTGTGAGGGGAGAGGGAGGCCCACAAAGGGTTTTGTGGGGGGTATTCTTTGGTAAGGGAGAGAGACAGAAAGATCCAGCAGCACGTTTCCCGAACCCATTGAGTAAGCGTTAAGGGAGGTGCGTGGTTCATCCAGGGGACCGGGCCAGTTTACCACGTGCATCTGACTGGCAGGCCTTGGAGTCGGGTACAGTGATCTCCGGGGCAGTAACTGAACAGTACTGGCACGTGGACGATAAGGGCTGGCGAGACCGCCGGGAGGCGAGGTACATAGTACCCCTATTCCCTGAGGTGGGTTAAGGGACCTTGTCTTCAAGAGACACCCACGGGCAAGATGCTTACTCAGGACGGAAAGGAAGGAGCAGAGGGCGTGGCCGGAGGGAGGCCATGACTTCATTCTTGTGCTCAGCGCTCCTGAGCCCACTCACCAGCAGAGGGACTTGGGCAGTGACTCAGTGGGTCTGTGTCTCAGCTTCCTCCTCTATATAAGCAAGGTGGTGACAGTAAGGGCCTGGTTCCTAGCACTGCCAGGAAGCGTCGCGCATGCCCATCCGTCTGGGCACATATGGGAAACATGAGGGCCCATTGTTTTTATCAGGGTTATGCTTGCAAAATCGTTCATGTTGCAGGGACCATGGT
The DNA here is from genome assembly GCA_004026885.1 of Lyroderma lyra. Taxonomy (NCBI): domain Eukaryota; kingdom Metazoa; phylum Chordata; class Mammalia; order Chiroptera; family Megadermatidae; genus Lyroderma; species Lyroderma lyra. The sequence goes on from PVJL010002290.1 coordinate 122,731, forward strand.
TGAAAATTGGGTTTTAAACGCCACTGAAGATAATAATAATATCAATAATAATCATATCATTTAGAAGATGGCAATACTACGACTGCTAATAATGATAGTAACGACAAAATTTCTAGCTTTGTGCTGTGCCCTGTGCTAAAGGGGTGATGAGCACGATTGCATTTAATCCTCCCAGACCCGGTCAGGTATGTGTTAGCGTTTGCATTTCTCAGGGGAGGGGGTAAGACCCAGAGAGGTTAGTAAGTGACACACTGGATGGAATCGGAGCTCAGGGCAAGCTGGTTTCACAGCCTAACTGGGGGGCTAACTGTCCAGCTTTATAGTTATTTCAACTATTAAGATAAGAGCATCCTGGACCCCTGTTTGGGGACACTTTTGATTAAGGGATAACAGAACAGGGTAACGTGCGAGATTTGCCAAGTGGATGTTGCCTTCTAGGGTAGTGGCACATTCAGGTTCAATGGATCTTTTTTGGGGGGAGGGGGTCCCCTGGCTGGGCATTGACCCCGGCTGCGGCATTGAGCGTGCCGAAGCCTAGCCACTGCACCACCAGGGAGCCCCCTCGGTAGATGTTATCAAACTGTTTTTGCAAAGTAGCTGTGCCAAGTCCTCCCCGCCGGCCCCAGCCCGCAGCAGCAGAGGGTTCTTGTTCATCGTTCTCCTCTTCTATGCAAATATTTGATCTCAACGTAGCAGAGGGATCGTCAACACAGGCGGGGGAGGGGAGAAAACTTAGAAAACAGGTACATTTTTTTTTAAAACCTTCCATTTTGAAATAATTTTAGATTTTTCCAAGAGTTGCAAGGTTAGTGCAGACAGGTTCAGAATACACTTTCACCCATGCGTGGTAGGTAACCACATACACAGCCCAGGGACATTTATCAACTTGGAGTTACCAACTTTGCGACAATAACACTAACTAAGCTACAGATTTGATTTAGATGTCCCCAGTGTTCCCACTGGGTCCTCTTTCTGCTCCAGGGTCCCATCCAGGACACCACAGTACATTTAGCTGTCACATCTCCTTAGGCTCCCCCTGTCTGTGACAGTTTCTCGGATTGTCCTACTCTTTCAAAGAGTCCTGGTCAGGGATTTTGTAGGCTATTTCTCAAACTGGGTTCGTCTAATGCTTCGTCATGATTAGATTGAGGTTATGGATTTGGGGGAAGAATATCACAGAAGTGATGTGTCCTTCTCATGTCATTCTATCTGGGGGCGTGGGCTATCAGCATGGCTTATCATGGGTGATGTTGACCTTGATCACTTAATTAGGGTGATGTCCACCAGCTGCCTTCACCAGAAACTTCCCATTTCTTCCTTCCCACGCTCCATTTGATTGGAATTGAGTCGCTGAGTTCAGCCCACATTTAAGCTGTACGTCTTGGAGGGTGGAGTATCCAAGATGTTGTGGGCATGTGCTACAACCATAAGAGCAACCAATAAACCCTTTAGGGGAGATACCTGGAGTCTATGCAACTTTTCTGCCTCTCCTTAGAGTTCTACCAATAATTTTAGTATTCGCCAGTGGATCTCACCACAACATCTCTTACTAATGGTGATTTCTTATCTCCCTCATTCCTTGTACGTTTATTCTTTGGAATTCTTTTGTAGGGAAGATTTCTCCCTGCTGTACAATTTATTTATTTATTCAATCATCTATTTATATCAGTATGGGCTCAGGGATATTTAATTTATAGATTGGATCATAACCCAATACTCTTGCTATTGATTTATTTTCTTCAAATTGTCCCAGTTTGGCCATTGGAAGATCTTTTCTGTCCTTTGGACATGCTTATCCTTTTTTTTTCTTTTTTTTCAAAATTAAATTTATTGGGGTGACATTGGTTCATAAACTTATGTAGGCTTCAGGTGTATAATTCTATAATACATCAACAGTATATTGCATTGTGTGTTCACCACCAAGTCAGATTGCCTTCCATCACCATATATTTAATCCCCTTTATTCTTTTCTACCCACCCCCTACCCCCGTGCCCTCTCCTCACCACTAAACTGGTATCTGTGTCTGTGAGTTTTTGTTTGTTTGTCTTCTTCATTTGCTGCTTTCAGTTTTATATCCCATATATCATGTATCAGTGAAATTGTATGATTCTTGACCTTTTTTGTCAGACCTAAATATAAGACCTGACACAATAAAATGCATGGAAGAAAACATTGGTACTAAAGTTATGGATCTTGATCTTAGAGAGGATTTTATTAATTTGACCTCAAAGCCAAAAGAAATAAAAGCAAAAATAAATGAATGGGACTATAACAAACTAAAAACTTCTGCACAGCAAAAGAAACTATATAAAACAAAGAGGCAACCAACCCATTGGGAGAAGATATTTGCAAACAACATGTCCAATAAGGGGCTAATATCCAAAATATATAAAGAACTCATATAACTCAACAACAAAAAACCATCAGTCCAATGAAAAAATGGGCAGAGGACCTGAACAGACACTTCTCCCAAGAAGACATAGAAACATCAATAGATATATGAAAAAAATGCTCAACTTCACTAGCTATCAGGGAAATGCAAATCAAAACCACAATGAGATACCACCTCACACCTGTTAGAATGCCTGTTATCAATAAGACAAGGAATAACAAGTGCTGGAGAGGATGTGGAGAAAAAGGAACCTCCATACATTGCTGGTGGGAGTGTAAATTGGTACAACCATTACAGAAAACAGTATTTAGTTTCCTTAAAGACATAAAGAATAGAATTACCATATGACCCAGCAATCCCTCTTCTGGGTCTCTTTTATACTCACCAAAATTGAAAACATTTGTCCGTAAAGATATATGTACCCTTATGTTCATTGCAGCATTATTCCTGGTGGTCGAGACATGGAAACATCTGAAGTGTCCTTTGATAGATGGCTGGACAAAGAAGATGTGATACACATATGCAATGGAATATTACTCAGCCATAAAAAGGATGAAATACTGCCATTCCCCATCCCCTTTAAAAAAAAAAAAAAAACTTCCTTACTTTCTGGCATCATGAGATATTTCATGTTCATCTTGTATTTTTCATGCCCAGCCTTCAAATCAGATCTCTAAGGAGCCTTAAACCTTTTCAACTTTCTCTAAAATTATATTGATTATTTATTAGTGGGGATCGCTCTATAGGATATTCTGACTTCCAAAGGGTAAATGTGAAGCATTTTGTCCCATAACCTGTTGAATGTTTGTATCTTTACAATGTAGTCAAGTGTCTGTTTTCCTGATAACTTTCTTTCATGATAGTAATGTTTATGTATAAAGCACCTATGGACCACTATAATGCTGGGGGCTCTCTGTGGTTGATGATCTGTGATTCTGGAGCCAGACAGGGTGTATAGGGTTGCGGGCAGCAGTGACTGAATTGTGTAGATATTTCAGCCTTCTCCGTGATTGATGGGATGTATGCTGACCAGGTCACTACCCCAGTGTTTGGCCATTACCACATCCGAAAGCAATGCAATCACCAGGATGACCGTGCTGGCAGACTGGACCCTCAAATATAAGCCCCTAGGCTTCTACCCCTAACATTTCTTCACACCATCCTCAACCAGGTTACTACCTTGAATGGATACTTACATTATTCAGTGATGATGATCTGGACCCATGATGCTACTCTAAGCACACGTGGAAACATTGCTGATGTTGATAACTGAGTTGTAGCTTGAGGGTATGGCAGAACCACCGGTGTCTTCTGCGGGAATGCAAGCTTCAGATTTCATTCCTGAACAGTGATTATTGGGCTCCCTTTTGGTTTCCTCCCAAGTCCCCAAATGCTGATGCTCTGACATTTTCTTTTTCATGCAGTGAGCAGTGTGACCTGGGCCTGCGGGCCACCTCGCCATTCAGATAGGAGTTAGCAGTCTTCACACACATCTGTTCTCCATCCCTGAGAAAGGCGCTGCCATCTGAGGGGTGATACCCCAGAGGCAGAATGGCATTTCCATGTTGGTGGCTACGGTGTTTTGGCAGGGAAGCAACTAGAAAGGGTGCCTCTCTCCGGGTGAGGGTATCTACTGGTATAATTAGCCCTTGTGAATCTCACCTCCCGTGGTTCCCCAGCCCAGGAGCTGTGCATTTGTCAAAGGGCTATGTCACCTTGCAAGGGAGACATATGGCTGAGGAATTCGCATCACCAGGAGCTCTGCCTTGGGAACCTTCCGTTCCCAGATTTATTACTTAAAACTGACTATGAGACGCCTGCGTTGGGCAGCCATATTTCAATGGTGATAAAGCCACTGGAATCAGAGTTTACAGAGGAAAAGCAACGTAATCCAAGTTTTCTTTCTTTTCAAAGTCTGGTGCTCAACGAAAGCCTTTCAGGCACTTTAGCAAACCCTGTTAAAGAATGATTTTGAGCAAATGGCTCAATCACAGCACTGGAGGGAAACCAATAGAGAAATGCAGAGTCTTCTAGGTAGAATATTCCTCTCAAGCTAAAGAATTTGGAAAAAAAATTCTAGCATTTATTGAATGCTTTCTAAGTGCTGACATTGGGCTAAACTCTATATATTTGAACCATATTAAACATGAAACTGCCAGTTTTAGAAATCAAAACATGTTTGAAGTCAGTAACTTTATGTGGTTCAAAATAAGACGTTACCTCATTTCTTACAAGTCTATGAGACAGTAGGTAATAGCCCCATTTTACAGATATATAACCTGAGGCTCAGAAACAGCAAGTCACTTGACCTCAGTCACACAATGAATACAAATGGCAGAACCAGGGTTCAAATCCATGTGACTCTAAAATTCACACTTGAAATGACCAAGATATAGTGCTCATGCTACACAAATGAATTTGGGGGAAGTGCTTGAATTGGCTCTTGACATAGATAATGATCATACAAGCAATGTTCAATAAGAATAAATTATGGAAGTATCTTGTATTCAGGCCACTCATTAGTACATTAAATCCTAGTCACTTATTTTGCATAAAATTATCCCCATGTGGCTATGTTTGGGGTTTGCCGAAGTCTCCCAATCTTCCAGTCTTGCCCTAAACCCTCCTGTGACCCCAAACATCACGTTCATGCTCAGAGCATGGGGTGTCCAGACTTCTTGCACACAGAACTTAACCCACAGACCCTGGCCCACTTAGAGACCTGTTTGTCTTTTGGAAAACATGGACGCTATCACATGGGCTAGTTTTCCTTTTTCACCACAGGATTTTTAGAAACTTAAAAATGGAAAGTTCCAGGGACAGTATCTGACCTATCACAGCATCTGCTGGGAACGGGAGGCCGGTGACAAAAGACCTGGATGTTAATTCTATTTGTGCCCCAAACCAGCTGTGTGGCCTCAGGGGGCGGCAGGGGGTGGGGGTGGCTCCTCCTGGCTCTGGATCTCGGTTTGTCTGTGATGTGGGGGTTGGGCCAAATCTTTAACATTCTTATTTAGATCCAAGATTCTGTAAGATTTTATGATCTCAGCAAGGAACGATGTACCCTCATGAAATGTCATATTCTTATAAAGGGGAAGGAACTCATGATGGTCATCAACTTCTACTGTTTTCTATTTATATGTGTTTTGAATATATGAGGCGCGACCCCAAAAAACCAGAATTTATTTATAAAAAATTGTGTATTTATTCTTACATGGTTAAACTTCAGTCACCATCCAAAGTACTCTCCGTTGGATGCAGTGCACCTATGGAGACGCTTTTCCCACGGCTCACGACAGTTTTTGAACTCATCAATTTTGATGCCTTTTAGTGCTTCTGCTGTTTTTTGTTTGTTTGTTTCCACATTAGCAAAATGTTTCCCTTTGAGGATTTTCTTTTCATCCAGGGAAACAAAGAAAATAAAAGTTGCTTGGGATGAGATTGGGATGAGAGAGGGTGGGGAACAGGCATCATGCTGGTTTTTGGTCTAAAACTGCTGAACACTCAGCGTGGTGTGGGCAGGTGCGTCGTCATGCCGCACGTTTGTGTAACTCACCCATCATGAAATGGGCAAATGCTTTGATTCTCCAAAAAATATTCACTGAAGCCAAACACAGCCTGTCACAACAACATCAGCTGCCACACTGACACAGATGGGGTCCTAGAACACTCACCTAGCAGGGGAAGCCTGTGCTACCAGGGGCTCGCCTTCCAGAAGACTGTTCTGGTTTTTGGTTTTTTTTTTTTTAATTCATTTTTATTGTTAGACTTATTGGGGTGACATCTGTTAGCAAGGATTACATAGGTTTCAGGCATACAATTCTATAGTGCGTTGTCAACGTGTCGTTCTGGTATTTTGGGGTCCCACCTTGTATAATACGTGCACCTGAAACAAACTTGACAAGGTACAAGAGGGTTTTCCGTGAAAAAATAATTCCCCTGCCACCTCTGCCCGCGGCCATCCAGTGTGCCTTTGAGGAGACAAACACAGCCACCATTTTTTGGCCTGTCCTCCCAGAGCTGGTCCCTCCGTGTAAAAGTAACAGCACTCGGGTGTGCATGATGCAGTTAGCTCGAATGGGCACCCGCCAGACGTGTCACGATTTCCATTTAACCACGCTCCCTGGGGCTGCTCCTGCTCGTGTTGAAACTGAGCTCTCTGCCCTGGTTCCCTTTTCACTCTTTTGCTTTGGAACCTGAGTCCAGCTCTCTGGGACTGAGACTGAGAGAGGACTGAGACCCCCCCCCCCAGACTTCCCCGAGGGGGCGAGGCGGGTGGGGAAGGTCAAATTTGGGGAGGGTGCTGAAATGGCTAAACGTGAGAAGGGGCTCCCCCTCCTCCTGACTACAGTGACTTGACCACGTAGGAAGGGAAGAGAAAGAATTCCACGGCCATGAGCCGTGTTCATCTAAAGTACCTACTTACCGGGTGCCACGAGGACTGGGCAACTGCAGGAGAAGCGAAGGCCGCAGACGTCTCCCGCGCAGCCACTGCTGGAGGTGGTAACGCCACACGCCTCTGCATGTGGAGTGAACGTGAATTTCCTCACTGCGACCCACACGCCCTCCGGGGGCTGGTCCAGTCCACGTGCCCAGCCTGACCCTATACCACCCTTGTCCTGGACACAGGGCCTTTTTGTGTTTTGTTTTTTCCTGTGCCTCCACCAGCTCTTTACCAGCTGGAGTTTCAGAATCCGCTGACCAGTCACCCACTTACCCTTCCCTTGATGATTCACAAAAGTGGATCCTTCTCACTATTTAGTCATGGCTGCAATGTCACCACCTCCGTGAAGTCACCCCAGGTGTTCAGGCCTAAGCTAGCTCCTCCCCAGAGATTTTTTTTTCCATCAACTTGCTCCACATTTTTTTTTTCATGGCATTGAACACAGTCTGAAATGATTCTCCCCGGCCAGTGGGTTACAAGGTCCGTGAAAGCAAGGGGTTTTGTCTGTCTTGTTCCTTCCCCACTTTATCCCAGTGCAGACGAAACCACTCTGGGCCGGGGAGGGGACAGTAATTGCAAATCATCGCCCCTTTCGCTAGAAGCAGTCTCAGCAGGTCATGCCATGACTACTGGCTCCCAAGCTGGCTTGAGCCCCCCTGGGCTGGTGCCTTGGTAGAATATACAACTGGGGGGTACAGCGCTGACAGCCCCACGTTCACGTGCCTCCCCCATCCCCCACAATGATCTCTACCCCCCGTCCCGTTCATGTGTTTCTCCTAAATGGCAGAACGCAACATTATACCCCTAAATCTTTCTAGTTCTCCCCAAAGTAAATGTTTTATGCCGTGTACACAGGGGCGTGGAGCTGAAAAATAAACCGAGACTTCTGCTCATCCGTGAGCTTTACGGAAATGACAGCCACAGACGAACCCAGCCAAGGACGTCCCCAACCCCGTACTGAAGGCGGAGCTTCATCCTAAACCCTGGAACCCCCTTCTGGCTTCTGTTCTGGAGTGTCAGGCTGATTGCCCGGGCAGGCTACACAGTGACACACAGCTCCAAGGAGACATCGTCACCACGGCCCCCGCTGCGCGAGGATGCGGGTAATTTCAGTGTGCGATTTCCAGAAAAGAATTTGACTCAGACCCGCGGTTTGGAATGAACCTGCTCAGCTCACCCAACCAGGGAGCGCACCGAACGCCGCACCCGTGGGCGGAGCCGGGGCTGCAGGCGGCGTGCGAAGGTGTTGCGCATGCGCGGCCGTCTTCGTAAACAAAGGACACCCGGGCCGCCCGAGTCGTGCCCGTGTTTTCTGCAATGGCGTTTTATTGGCTCCGTAATGTGATTTCATGACAAGTCCTGGGCTGCCCTCCCGCACTTCATATTAAGTTATTCCTTTTTATTATGCTTGTTTCATTGATGATGTCATGACACGGCCCATCAACCCTTAATTAAAACCATGGCTGTAACGTTAGGCCGCCTTTAAACCGAGAAAGCTGGGCTTTGGAGAGGCCCCAGCGGAGGGCCACGGATGCTCAGGAGCGAACCGGCATTGTGGATTTCCAGGAAGCAGCAAGAGGTTCTCTGGGGTGCTGGGGTATGGAGAGATTGCGCATGTTGTAAGTGGAATTACGTCCCCCAGAAAAAAGGACATGTCGAAGCCCTAGCTAGCCCCCCGTCCCTCTGAATGTGGCCTTACTTGGAAATAGAGTCATGACAGAAGTCATTAGGTAAGATGAGGTCATCCTGGAGTGGAACTGGTGTCCTCATAAGAAGACAGCAGGTGAAGACAGAGACATGGAGAGGCAAGGGAGGGTTGCCCCCGAGGTTTCACAGCGGGCACAGTCCTGCCAATACCTTGATTCTCGACTTCTTGAACAGGGAGACCGTATACTTCTGCTGTTTTAAGACACTCAGTTTGCGGTTCTTTGTTGCAAACTAAGACACAGGGGTGGGTGAATTCCCTTGAGTTCAATTGCCTTAGCCTTGAAACGGCTGGGGGCAGGCAAATTCCATGTTCCCTCCATCTGAACCCGGATCCCCTGTGGCAGTCCTGACCCAGACATCAGAGGCATCTTGTGCATGGATTTGCCCTGTGGAAGGCTGGGTGAGACCCAGCCCGGCCCATAGTTTCGCTTGAAAGCTCAGCGTTTGGAGAAATAAATACCACACCCCCACCCCCGTGTAATTAATGATAGAAGGTGGCTAGGAGCCTCTGAGAGTTGCCTTGGTTTGAGTTTATTCGATGTTCCTTTGGAAAACCAGAGTGTCCTCCAATGCAATGGTCATGCAGCACCAAGTTTGGGAGCCTCTTGGGCTCTCTGGGCCCCAGTGAATGTTTTCTCCAAATCCTCAGAGGGGCCTTGGTCTCCACTGGCATGTGGGAAAGCCGACAGACCCAGGTCACACCAGGATGTCGGTAACTCAGTGACAAGCTGCGTGGCTGTGGTTACTAGCTGTGGGCTCCCAGGCACTAGGGTGGTGTGTGTGTGATGCGCACATATAATTATCCTCCCCGAGGAAAACGAGAAGACCTATATTCTTGCTTCATAAATAAGATGTTTTCCCTTACCTCTCTGACATTATTAATAGTTGTTTTACTTTTTTAAAATTTCTTCTCCCTGAATAGTCTCTTTTTCCTTCCTGGTGTCTTTTTTGTTGTGGTGGTAAAATAGACCTAATATAAAGTGCCTTTTTGACCCTTTAAGGGGTGCAGTTCAGTGGCATTAAGTGCAGTAGACGCTCCATTAGCTGGAACTTAAGCAACCCGCACCCTCAAGCACGAGATTTTGCTGGTTGCTTGAGTTCTGGTTAATGGAGAGTCTCCTTCCATTTATCTCTGTGGGTGCCGGTTAACTGAGAGTCTCCTGTACCTTCACAACATTGGACAGCCATCACCTCAGTCGAGTTCCAGAGCATTTCCACCACCTCCAAAGGAAGCCCTGTGCCCATTAGCAGCCACTCCCAATTCTCCCCGCCCTTCCACCCCGCAACAACCTCTCACCTGCTCCTCCCAGTGCCCACAGCACATAGGTCCCCAAAGCTGAGAGGTCCCAGGGGAAGAGGAGACCAAAGGGAGAAGGTGACTTACTCTCCTTTACCCTTCTCCCCTGTTGCTTGTAGTTGTAAGTGGCCAGACTGCATCTGAGCAGATCAGGGCCAGGGGCACACTGAGAAGCCCACAGCTTGGCACCCGCTGGGACCATAGGGTATCCTCTGAGACCCCTCCCACTTCACACATTTCATCCAGCTCAGATTCCAGGGCAGTCCTCGGAGCTGAACTCACTCTCACCCACAATTGCTCACCGTGTCAGAGGTCAGAGGGCATGGCGTGGGATTTAAACCCATCACCAGCCCGCCATTCTATAGATAATTATCTGGGATGATGCAGGCGAAAGGCCAGCGAAGACAGAATCCAGCCACCACAAGTGTCCTTCTGCCAATGTGCTCAAACAAAATAAAAAGAGCGTCTCATGAAATTCTTGTGATTTTGCTTAGTGATACGAATGCAGTAAGAGTAGCGCTCAAGGGTGTTAATGAGCCTGGTAATTTAAAACAAACAGAGCTGCTTTAGGAAAGAAAGAAAATAGGATGTTTTAAACACCAAAACCCCCCAAAATTCTCAGCCCAGGAAGTCGGTGACCCCTGTGGATGGGCAGTTGGAATACAGTCACTTTAATGGGAATATGAGAACAACGTCTCCATTACAAAGAAAGCACAGGCGTAAGGGAATACCAATTGGTAACAATTAGAGACGGATCAGATAGGTGGGGGAAAGTTCAGGTCCCCTCTGGGGTATATTTATATATCCTCTCCAGAGCCAAAGGCTCGTTAACCTGTGACTGGCTATATCGGCTTCCCCCATCGGTGACCTGATCCATTCTCTCTGGAAAGAATTTCAACTGTGGATGACTTTACTCAACGTTATTTGTAAATAGGTTGCAGAGGACATATTTTTCCCAACTGTCTCAAGTGTTACAAACCCGACTGTCTGTAGGGACCGGGCAGGTAATGGGGACCTAGTGAAGAAAGCTGGACGAGGGGGTTATAGGCAATAAGGAGTACTGGGGACAGTGGCAGACTGTGAACCCAAACTTCACCCAAAGTGGCAGCCACGATGAGCTGCAGGCTCTGACTCCCAGAGGGGAGCACTGGCCTGGTGTGGCCAAAGTTCTTTAGTTTATCAAGGGCAACCGATGTCTGGATTTCTGTGTGAAATGTCCCCATTTTTAAAAATCGTGGGCCAACAAAATGTACCTGCAGCAGTTGAAGACTCTTGGACTAAAGTCACAAGAAATGACAGTGACTTCTCTCTATCCATTGAGCACATCCTCACTTCTCCCATAAAAGGGGTGGCATTAGCTCTGTGGTCTATCTTCTAACTGAGCATCCAACCCTGGTACCTTTGCTTCGTTTGTGCCAGGAGTCCCTTCTTGTCCCTTGCAAAATGCCAATGGAGTATGAAGTCATGCGGTGACGTTTCCTTCATGATTTGTGAGAAGCATGTTTGCAACTGTGTGAATGGGGCTCTGACTCGATTGTTAGTTGGTCCCCCCACTGCAGACCTCAGAGTCCCAGGACCTGCTCCCTTCTCTCACAAATATGTATTGGATTCTAGACACTGTGGTCTCTGTAAGTTGATGAGGTTGATGGCTTTGATCTCAGTGCTGGCTCTTCCCCAGACTCATCTGATGATGCTGGAGTGGTGTGTCAGAATCTCTGAGGGGAGGTCCCAGCACCTGTGCATTGACAAGGCTCCTGCTAAGATCAGAGGGGCTGTAAGCCTGAGCACTGCTGTGAAATCTTAAGCAATGAGCATCTCTCCCTCAAAAGGTCTCAAACTTGTTTCTGCTCATTTGATACTTGGAACAAGAAAAAAAGAGAGGGAGAGAGAGAGTCAATTAGAGGTGACCCTTTAAGGTCAGGGACCACATTTCAGCATGTTGTTCAAGGCATGTTTGTGACGGATGCCTCCATTTTAGAAACGGCCAGTTTTCTCAGCATGAAGCTCTCGTTAGGAGAAAATGATCAGAAGCTCATGGAATGTCCTTCTAGAGAGGTTCCCACCTGAAACCCCCATGCGTTGAAAAGATGCAGAATTACAGCAGAGGCTGATGGCCCCGGAATAAGAGACAGCTCAGCAGAGAAGTCGTCTTAGCTCAGGAATGGAAGCATTCCTTCCCCACCGGCTTCAGCTGCCCCTAGCGACTTCTTGATGTGTAAGTGTGGGATACAATTCACATGAGCAAACAAAGTTACAGGGCTGGCCTCGGTGTTCAGATGTTAATCCACATAAGCCCCCGCGGTTCATAACCATGACGTTCTGGAAACCAGACACCATAGATCATTACATAGCAATGCCAAGCAGTAGGTTGTGCCCTGAACTCTTTCCAGTCTCCGGGTTCAAATCCCAGAGGCTGACTTTTGTCCTAGTTATTTTTTTCCCCCTTTTGGTGGGATGCCGTTTAACCTCCACCTCGCCTCATTCCCTTAGGCCAGGGTCATCTTTCAGCAAAAATAGAGGACACACTTCAAGTGGCCGGTGTTTATTTTTCAGTTGTCATTTCCAGTTTACCTTGCTGAACTTGATCTTCAAGGGAGAAACAAATAGCTACTGAAATCGGTCCAGAATTTTTTTTGGCAGGCAGTAAACTGCCATAAACCAATCAGGTAGGAAAGATACTTGTGTCCACTAAAGAATAACATACTTTTAAGAGACAAATTACACTCACCCTTGGGTACATAACACAAAGACTGGGTTGGTTAAGCCAACAAATGAAACTTGAACGATAATGTCCCATCTTTTGGCTGCAGGGATAACATAGCTATGACAGATGGCTTTCCCGGAGTCCCTCATAGTTCCTTTGCATGAAGCAAACCTTGCTTGCCTTGGTTGCCTTATCTCTTCTCTGCCAACTTCAAAAGCCTGGAGCAAGCCCTCTCCCAGAAGGGTAAAATTTCCCGGGTGACAGATCCGAAGAGCGAAGAGACTTGAGGTCAAAGGCAAAAAGAAAACAGTCTCTCATCTGATTAATGGTTTGAATTTAATTAGTGGGAAAAGGCTCAAATCAGACAGTCTGTGACTTGGTCAGGCCCCGGGTCCCTTCTTGGAAGATTGCAAAAAACCAAAAGGGTCAGCTGGTCTCAGGAAGGCCGACCTTGCTGAGAGGTCTGCCGTTTTCACACTAGTTTAAATAGCGAGTTAAATATGAGTTTGAATAAGCAGGTTGGTGGTGTTCCAAGCCCACAGTGAAAAGGGTGGTTTTCAGGGTTGTACATGTTGAGGTTTTTGCAAATGAAGCAAAGTTTTGAAAATATAGCATTAGCACCTTCTCATCCTTTGACTCTTTCACCCTGGGAAATGTGAACAGTTTGGTTATAGAGTTTCTAAGATGTCTGGATTTTAACAGCCACAAAAAGATTCAAGTAGGGACATTGCCTTTCCTGGATTAAGTTAGATTATTTGCAATAACCCGTGCATTTGTTCATTCATTTGTTCATTCATTCATTCCACAAATAATCTGTGGCTATTGCTGTAGGCAGCAGTCTAGGTGTCAGGGGTGACTGATTTGAACAAAGTCCTCCTGAGAAGGAACTGGAGGCCCAAGGAATGAAGTGACATGGCCAGGATCACACGGAAAGTGTGTGGCTGTGTTTGGATAGGCATCTCATCTCTTGAAGTGCAGTCAGCACCCACACCATTACACTGGGGGTCCCAATGGTACTCCACTTAAGAAAACTAAAGAAAAAAACCTTGTATTCCTAGGACTGTGATGTGGGTGCATGCTGGGAAATCAGACCCGAAGAGTGTTAGGGTTGTGTCTAACATAGGAGTCATTAGGTCATGAACACAAACCGTGGGTGCTCTCCTACTTATAAAGTGCATCACCAATTCCATAGCTCCACTTCTGAATTCTTAAGAGTCATTTTGTATTGTCTTCCTAATTCTTGATTCTTTTTCAGTGAGTTAAGCGTGCCTGGTATTTGAAGCCCCAGTTATGTGAGGTGTTACCCAGAGGCCTTAAACAGAAGCTAGTGACTGTATTCTCTTCCTTCTGAATTGATTGATTCTCAGACCTTAGATTTTATGTAGTCCATCTCCCCCTTCCCCAGCATTTGAAACTTTCCACCAAGAGTTCAAACAACTCTTCAACTCTTCAAACAACATCCTCAACCCAGTGGTCACCTAACTTCTGTTTGAACAATTCCCCTGGTGAACAGACCACTTCTTTCATTGGGGCATTCCATTTTGGGCCACTCTTATCATCATCAACTGTATTAATGTAAGAAACATAATCCCCCAGAACACCCATTCCATAGTTCTACATCTGCCCTGTAGTTGGCTTAATTGTACGAGTGTCGTTTTCGCAATGAGACCAATGGTTGCTATGTGGTCTGGATGGATCTCCCTGGGTGGGCCTGAAGTCTCCCACCAAAACAGCCCCTTCTCCCCCAGGGATAAAGAGTGGGCTTTCCAAGCCCCACAGGGAATTGGGGGGCTGGCCCTGGAGTTATACAAACCAAGCTGCTCTCAGCTAATAATGGCACCAGATCCGAAGAGTGCCAAACGCCGGATGAGGTCATCGCCATTCCAATCCCATTTAGCCTTTCCCAAACACTGCGAGAAGCCTGCCCACCAGGCAAGTCACATATTAAATGTCAGCCTAAAAGGGCCCTAAATCAAGTCAGGTCAGGTATTTAAGCTTCCTAAATCTTGGCTGCAGCTTTGGATGTTGGCGACTGGCTTTCGTTTCCTTCAGAGGGCTTCTGATGGTTTTGGCAGTGCCTTTGACTTCGTCTCCAACATCAATTCTTCCTGAACCCCCCAAAAGGAAATAAAGACGCACAAAGCAGGTATTTGTTCTTGTTCAACGATCTGGTCACTCAGAAATGAGAACTTGGGCCCATAAGCCCAGCTGTTGCCCTTGAGAGGACCTCATGTTGCCAACACCAGCAGCTCCCCCAGCTACCATGGGGGTGCCCCCGGAAGTGGGTCCTTGATCGCCGAGGAGGCAAAAGGTCTGGCCCATGGAAAGCTCTGGCAGGACAGGTTTAGCTCAGCCTGACGTAGGCATACTGAGCCCCAACTCTGTGTGAGGCTGGCCAAGTCGGGGGAGGATGAAGAGCATGTCGTTGGGGAACTCGTGTGCTTGGCCAAACACAGTGACCACCCTCCCCCTATAAATAAGCTTTCCTTCTGCAGACTTGCAGTGTTTTCTCATCTGTAAAATGGGTGGATTGGGCCAGAAGATCCTGCATGTTGCTATTCAAACACATGCTCTTTGGGACAAGTGGGTTAGTTGGGGGATGGGCACCAACCCATGCAAGACAGTCTGTGAAACACATGTGCACATAAGTCAGCACTAACCAGGCTGAGATGCCCAGTGGACCCTCAGGTGGCTGTCTCGATTGCTGCCATCACTACCACCACCACCACCATCATCCATATCTAGTATTTTGGGATGTTTAGATAGATAACATTCAGGATGGTTAGTGGCCCTTCTCGAGGTGACACATTATCTCTCACTTGGTGAACAAAGAAAACGTGTTTTATGTTGCTGATTTTGGTTTTCACCTTGACAATACCCCATTGCATCAAATTCCCACCCCTCCTCCATTAGCACATGGGTGTGTGCACACAGTTGATAGACAATGTAGAAAATGGTGATGGAGGAGGGTGTCTCTTCTATCATTGAATGGGTGATTCTGAAGGCAGGATGCAACATGCAACGTAAACTGCAATCAAGGAAGCAGACAAATAACCATGTGTTTTGACTCCATTCTGTTACCTGTTTGTAACTGTCCCCATTTGCTGAACTGAGGTGCCAAGCAGCCAGTGAACTTTCTGCACACTGGCAGGCAAGGGCATGATTTCTTCCTCCATGTTCTAAGCCGGTGTGACGTATTCTGACAGAATTGTATGCATATTTTTTACATCTCTCTTCTACTTCCTGCTTGCCTACACAAAGACCTTTCAGACCATCACATAGAACAGAAGGAAGAATTTTTCCAATGCGTGTGTATATCCAGACATCAAGTTATAGACCTAAAATATATGTGACTCTTATATGTCAATGATATCTCAATGAAGCGGTTTAAAAAAGAGGAAGAGAAAGCTGGTGATAGAGGGAGAAGAAAATATTCTCAGAGCACCCGGTTCCCATTTACTTCTACTGAAATCTAGAACAAAAGCAGTTTGGGAGCGCATTAAAAATCTGTCCAAAGGGTCATGGAGTGAAATCAAAGTCTGGAAACTGCACCGGAAGTCCCCACATTCTCGGGATGGCTGCACAGTGGATTGTCCAAACTGGAGCCCATTCGAGAACCCAAGGAGACATTAAAACTAATGAGCAGACATAAATTAATTAACAGTCACCTCACCTTCACTGCCCCAGCCCCACTGGGACTTGGGGTCATTCCACAAATATCAGACCTTGCCTGCAGCTGATCTGTAACAAATTCACTGAATGATAAATGAGAAAAATGAGAGGACAACCCAAGTATGAGGTACCAGTAGGTCCACAGTCCTCACCTGCTCTTTTCTTGGGAAGGTCTAGCCTTCGTTTGTGATGATGTTCTTCCTGCTTTGTTTGTGCACTAAAGATCTCTTTCAAATAAATCAGTTGGTTGTAGGGGTAGGTCATACAGAGTTGTTACTTTTGTTCGTTTGCTTGTGATTTTTCAAGTGCTTAAGTGACACAGTAAAAGTTGATGAGATAACTATCTTATTGCCTCTTATTAGTTTGTAACTTGGAATCCCCCTCCTTGCAAATCATTCGAAAGGGCCAACCTCCTTGAAGTTCCCCAAGAGCAGCACCCCCCCAACACACACACACACACACACACACACGCACACACACACACATTAGCGCCTCCCCAGCCCTCCCCCACCTGCAGTGACAGCTCTTCCATCATCACAGGTACTGGAATTTGTCTCAGAACCATCTGGCATACATCACCCTGCAAAGGACATCCCCACCAAGGGAGCCCACGGCCAGATTGCTATCTCAAGACCCCATGTTGTGTTGCTGTTATTTTTAAAGACAGCTCATTCAGCCACTGCAGGGAACTAATTTCTTTTCAACAAGGCTGTGGCCCCACCTCAGGCAGCACCCACCCTAAACTTAGGGAAGCCGGGCAGAGATGGGGGAGGTGGGGCTGGTGGGGGGACTCTGATTAGCACAATTTCTAGGATCAAAGTCCTTGATGACCTGAAAGAACTCAGGCTGTTACATTATAAATTGGGCTTTAATTAGAGCCTTGTCAATCAACTTCTATTCCCTGCCTTGATTTAGGCAAATGGTCCTTACGTTGGCAAGTCATTAATTAAGAGTTTTGGAGAACACAAGCCCAGGTTTTTATGTCAAGCAGAGAAGCAGATGTGGGTGATTTTCCACTGCTAGAGAAATTTTTTTTATCCCTCTTTTGGAGAGCAGAGATACATTGCATTTACTACAGGGGGAAAAAAGCTCCAGAGATATGGTGGTTTAAAAGTCTCGAAGTATCTATGTCTTGTTAATTCTGGGGCAAAGATGAAGTCACAACTTAGTGTAGAGCCTGAGGTTTGTGTTAACCACCTGACTCGGAGTTCTAACTCTGGCACCAATAACCTCGGGAAAGCTATTTAGCTCCTCTGAACTTCTTTCCACTTCTGTGTATAATGAGAGGAGTGGCAGTATCTAGCTTGTGGAGTTGTCATTAATATTAATATTATTCTTTCATGCAACTACTGTTTATCAGTCACCTACTATGTAACAGTCACTGGACCAAGTTCTGGGAGCCCCATTGTCAAAGCAAATAAATCCTTCATGGAGTTCGCATGCTGAGCAGGAGAAAGGGGGAGAAACAACAACTCAATGAACAAATAATACACGATGTAATGCCCAGTAGAGGTAAATGCTATGAAAAATTGGGTAGAGAGTAAGGAGAAAAGGGTGCAAATGCACATTGAGGGTCAGCATGATGCTAATAAGTGGTCAAATAAATGATGATGGTGGTAATGATGGAGATGATGGTGATGATGGTGATGATGATGATGATGGTGGTAGTGGTGGTGGTGGTGGTGATGATAGAGATGATAGAAATGGAGATGATGGTGGTGATGGTGATGATATTTGTACCAATGATGAGAATGACAATAGTGATGTCAATGATGATGATGATGGTGATGATGATGATGGTGATGGTGGTGACAATGGTGACGATGCTAATGATGATGATGATGTTGACGATGACGATGGTGGTGGTGGTGGTGATGATGGAGATGGTGATGATGATGATGGTGGTGGTGGTGGTGACGGTGGTGATGGTGGAGATGGGGGTGATGATGGTGATACATGTGGCAATGATGACAATGACAGTAGTGATGTCAATGATGTTGATGGTGATGACGATGATGATGATGGTGGTGGTGGTGGTGGTGATGGAGATGATGGTGATGATGGTGATGATGATGATGATGGTGGTGGTGGTGGTGGTGGTGGTGACAGTGATGGTGGAGATGGGGGTGATGATGGTGATACATGTGGCAATGATGACAATGACAGTAGTGATGTCAATGATGATGATGGTGATTCCTGAAACTCCTTGGCACAGCATCTATTTCCATCCTTGGAAACAACCCTTCAGGGATCCTCGCTGGAGTGAAGGAATGCCACAACCATGCCCACTTTTTCTTTTTTTTCAAGTTCAACACTTTCCCTTAGATTTGGCCAAAGATTTTGAAATAAGCAGTCAGCTAGACCTTTATTAAAAAGCAACCCACATGCACAGCCCAAGAAAGCATCCAAACTAGAAAAGAAAGGGGTTCTTTGTGTTTTGCTACTTGGCAACGAGCTCGTCTTAAATCAAAACAAGACTGATTCCGTGTAGATAGGAACGCTTGGAACCAGCTCTCCGCACGGCCCTGAGCCACACGTGGCTGAGTGCCCCTCAGCCACACCTGTGCCTTTTATTAAATTCTGGGAGGGAAACTCTTGGGCTGGGCTGTTCCATTACTAATTTAGCTCTGCAAAGCAAAACAGCAATGAGGAATGAACTTCCCTTGGCCCCCTGGCCCTTTACGATTAGTGATCATCGCTTGGCAAATTAAAAATGATGGTCATTTCCCTGTGTCCCAGTGGCAGAGCAGCCCTGTTCCAAGGGCGTTTCTGGCTTCATCCCAAATGTGAGGCCATCATGTTCGTCTAGTTTTGGACAAAATCCACAGATTTGCCATTGAGGCTGAAGCCAGGCTAATGTAGAGGATGAATCACTCCATCTCTCTCTCTCCCTGTCTCCAGGAGTGAAGGGGAGACGATACTAGGAGATAAAATGTCACCCTGTGGGGGTCCCAGGCATTGCCACTCCTGCTTATCCAGATACATTGAGAGTGAAAGCATCTTTCTAAATGAAGGGCCATTCGATCTAGGCTATTAACTAACATTATGCTACTAAGAAGGATAAAAAGAAAGCTCCACTATTGGGGATTTGGGGTTGCAGTAAAAACATTGCTAACTTAAGAGAGAGAGAGAGAGAAAAAAAGGAATTTGTGGGTTGTTCTGGGATAGCTCACAGACTCGAAAGGAGAATTCCAGAAAGAGGTCAAAGAATAGTCAGAAACCTGGACAGCTCTAGGGCGCTGGTGGGCAGTCTGTTTTCAGAGGCCATGGTCAGAGTGAGCAAATGCCCATCGTTTGGGTCAATTGACACCAGACTCAAATTCCAGGGAGGGCAGAGCCTGTCAGGGAGGCCCCACTAGAGTGAGCGATATGACCCCTCATTGACCATGGGGGATGTACAGGTCTGCTCAGGCTGCCATAACAAAATACCACAGAACACCACAGGCCGGGGGCTGAGATGACAGACGTGGATTTTCTCACAGTTCTGGATACTGAAGTCCAAGATCAAGGTGTTGGCGAGGTTGGTTTCTGGCAAAGACTTGCTCCTTGGCTTGTGGATGGCCATACTCTCATTGTGTCCTCACATGGCTTTTTCTGGGTGCATAGAGGGAGGGAGAGAGGGCAGGAGGGAGAGATAGAGAGGAGATAAGGGAGGAAGAGAGGGAGAAGGAGAGGGGGCGGGGGAGGGCTCTCTGGTGTCTCATTCTTCTTATAAGGACACTGGTTCTATCCAAGCGGGTCCCCACCCTTATGATCCCATTTACCCTACTTCCCTCTTTGGAGGCCCCATCTCAAAATGCAGTCACGTCGTAGGTTAGGACTTCAGCATATAAATTTGGGTGGGAGGCGCCATTCAGTGGATGACAAGAAAGCGGCACTTTGAACGGTAAGTCGGTTGGCCTGTGGAGAGCAGAGCTCGGCACACGTACTGACCCTCGCCTGAAAGATGAGCTGACCTGGGTGCCACAGACGTGGGGATGAGCGTGACCCTGGTGCCACCTCTCGGAGGCTCACACCAGGGGTAGAATGACTGCAAACAATTGCCTTACCACTGGGAGCCGCCGAGCTGAGGGGTGGGGTTACAGACTGGAGGGGTTCACTGTGATGGCAGGTGGGGTGAGAAGGGCTGGAGGGGCACAGGGGGCCCAAGTCGTAGGGAGTGAGTCTGGCCCGTGCCTCATGGATCCCTGGAGGGTGCTGTGTACTCGCTGTTGGGGACTTCGGCTCTCAGCAGCCTGACGGGGACCAGACATGACACCCCCGTCATGGGGCGGGGGGCTCCAAGTCTTGTTTTCATAAATCCCAGCTTTCCAGGTACCTAGACAGCCCCTCTCCCTAATGTCCCCCGCCCCGCCCCCTGGCAGCCAGAAGCATGTCCTCTCACCCTGGTCAGTGCTTACGTGTCCTGTGTCCCATCCTGGAATGTGGTGTCACAGGAAGTCCCAGTCCAAGATTCAGTGCCTGGGGCCATATGATGTACAAGCTTGGTGACTCTGGGAGAGTGGCCACACCTCTCCCAAAGGCGCTTTGTCATCACCACAGTGAAGTCAGTGGGGTGCGTCCTCCCTAACTCTCTAGCTCGATGTGGGTGTCACAACAGATTATGGAAGGAGACCCTTGGCTGATGGGCCGGGCGTGGAGGGACAGTATGTGCTATGGAGGCAGTTGCCATGGTGTCGGCCCCAGCAGCTTGGCAAGAATGCAGGAGGAGCAGACACTTTGGGGCCAGGCTCGGGGGAGTGGGGGGCGAACAAGAGTTCAGGGGTGAGCATGAGAACGCTCTCTGTCCGAGAGGCTGAAGAAGTACACCTGACGCCGCAGTGCGAGTGCCACGGGGGCGCCTGGCACCTGGGACGGACCCGAGAACTGGCACCTGGGACGGACCCGAGAACTGGCACCTGGGACGGACCCGAGAACTGGCACCTGGGACGGACCCGAGAACTGGCACCTGGGACGGACCCGAGAACTGGCACCGTTTGGACGGACCCGAGAACTGGCACCATTTGGACGGACCCGAGAACTGGCACCGTTTGGCCGGTGCGGGAATACCTCGCGGAGGCCGGGGCTCCCCGCCACTCGCCCTGCTCCACGCTGACTTTGCATCATTGCTGACTGCTGGCATTTCTCTCCCAAGTGAAAGGCCCAGGAAATATGAGCTGTGTCTCGATGCGGGCTATCCACGGCAGCCGGTGGGGCTGGGGGGGAAGGTCAATGTCCTGTTTGAAGGGTGAGCTCTCAGGGTTCACGCCGCCCACACATTCTGAAACCTGATCGTCCCCGTGTCTTTTATGAGGATGGAATCCTTGGCAGGTGATTATTTTTGCTGTCCTTCTTCACATCAAACATGCTAAAGATAAGTCACTTGCTAAGGGCCAGCTGTTGACAAGGGCGAAGACGACAAGCGAGGCTCCGGCTGCCCTCTCCACGCTCGGATTATGCTAGGCAGAGAGCTCCTTGGCCCCCAGAGCCTGGCACCAGGGACAGCCTGGCCCTCTGGAACGCCAGCAAAGTCTCTGTGCCTGTCTCTGGCTGGATGAACTCCCATTGACTCTTCCATTGAAATGTCCCTTCTTCCAGGAAGCCCCCCTGACACCAGCCCCTTTCCTTGCAACGCTTTGCCTTCTGGCCTGATTTATTAATCATCCATTAATTGTGTAGCACCCACCTTCCAACCCCTGTGAGCTTCCTGGGGAACCAAGATCTGCACCTCTTTGGAAGTCATTAAACCCGTCCCAGAGCCTAATGGTAGGGGATCGATCAGTGCTGACGGATGGGCTGCTCACAATCATCCAGCAGAATGCAATGGAAAAGCTGGGTTTCTGAGCAAATACAGGCACAGTCATCACTTCGTGCCATTTTGACCCAAGTGATTAAAATGAGAACCAAAACCCACTCCTAGATGACAGGCATTCCCCAGTAAGTCAGAGTCACGGGTTCTGACCTGTGGGTCACAGATATTAAGAATGGGGGAAGGAAAGGGATTATTTTAAGGGATCTGTGAATTCCTACTGGATCAAGTATTAGCTTTATTTAACTTTTCATTATGAAAATTTGCATATGTAAGCAGGCAGATTGTCTCGTGGGCGCCCGTCTACCTACCAATTACATTCAATCGTGTGAGGCTTTGCCACGCTGCCCAGATTTCACATCGATTCATTCCTGCATATTTACATGTACATCTTTTAAAAATAATAGACATTTTCTTCTAATAGTAGCAAAAGCCTCTTTAGAGAACATACTCCGCCTTGCCCATGCGAAGTGAATTATTAATGTGTTTTTATGAAGTGCATGCCATTATGACGATCCATTTTCTAAAAATTAAGAGTGTCAGGAATTCACAGAAGGAAATTTTGTCACGATCTATTTTCTTAATTCACAGACAGTAAAAGTACCATGGCCATCCTGAGGGGGTCCGTGGTATTTTTTGACATCATACATGAAAAGGACAGGAAACTCTGATTTAAACGTTTATTATAGCCACAGCTAGGATTTCTCCCCAGGGAAGCACACGCGCCTGACGGAATGCGAAGGAAACACACCAGAGAGGCTTCGGTGTCTTTTGCTTCATGTCGTTTCTCTGGCCCTGCCCCTGTCGGGCTGTTCCAGGAGAAAAACTGCAATCAGACAAGAGATGGCAGGAAGGTGGCACCTGGTGTGGCCGTGCCACAAAGTGTGTTCAGGGTGAGAACAGTTCACAATTGATTTTGGTTTCCAAACTGTTTAGAAAGCTGGATTCAGAGGTCCAGTATGTGGGAGATGTCACAGGTCACTCAGCTCTCATCCTAGTCTGCCATTTGCTAATCGTGTGACACTGCAGAGCTTCGGTGTTGTCACTTGCAAAATGAATATAAGAATTCTCACCTCCCTGGCCCCACTCCTCAGGGTGAAAGACCCAATTCAGATAGTCAAGAACAGCGTTTGCAAGCTGTTGAGTGCTGTGCGTGTTTCAAAGGGCACACGGACGGTCTACCTTTGTAAAGGGCGGCGCAAGGCAGACCTTTGGTCCTCTGGCATCGTGGAGCTTTAGCGAACAACCTGGTGGCTCTTTCCATCATCTGCTTTGCTCTTTCGCCAGCATCTCAGTGGGAGCTGCCCTCACCCCAGGCCGGAGCATCTGGACCCAGGGCAAAGGAAGCCAATCAATCAGGGGCTTTGCCCACGACACACGGAGCAACTGCGTCAGCAGATTGCATTCCTCGCTAAAGAGACCAAATGGCCATCAAACAGTTGGAGCCGAACCCCTGACCCCAGCACACAGCTCAACAACTGCTCACTTCAGGTGGCAATGGCATCTTCTAAGGGGAGGCACAGGCTTGTCCCTGTGACTGGTTGGTCCAACACAGCAGTTTTCAATCCTGGCTCCTCTCACTGTAGAATCACCTGGGAGATTTTTAAGGGCTCATGCCCAGGCCTCCTTCCAGAGATCTGGGTTGAAATCTTTGGCACTGGGGTCTGGGATTTTCTGGAAGCTCCCAGGCTCACTTTAATATGCAGCCAGGACTGAGAATTAGCCAGCTAAAGCAGTCAACTCTCTATTAACCGGAACTCAAACAACTGACACTCTCCAGCAACCGGTTCCTTGAGATTTTGCCAGTTGCTCAAGTTCTGGTTAACAGAGAGTCTACTTCCATTTATCCGGCATCTACCAATCCCCATGGGTGCCGGTTAACTGAGAGTCTACTGTAGATTGCTCAGATCAACCAACTTGCCTGTTCAAGTCAGTGAAAAATGAATCAAACAAATCAGTTATTTATTCAAACAAATAAACAAATAGTTATCCAGAGACACGTAGAGATTGACTCACAAAGACCAAACAACACCATCGCTGGTCTTTAATGCTCAGTGGAGGGGATTCCAATGGGATGAGTCACTGTGAGAACTTGGCTGGTTCTTATCCACATGGTTGCCTTGTCACCAACTAAAGGACAGGAGTTAAGCTTTGTCCCTGAGCCAGTTTAGTGTCTTGAGATTTGGGTTGTTTCTCTGAAGTATTCTACCAGTCATTCTGACAGTTGTTGAAGCTTTCTTGAACATGAGGAGCTGCATTGAGTCACAAGGACATATTGATTCCTAGGCCTTGGTCATTATCTCCAGGTGGGGAAGAATTAAGGGAATATATCAATTATAGCTCTAACTTATTGTATCTCCTTTGTGCCAAGCATTCTGCTAAGAACCTGACATGCATTCCCTCCTTTAATCACTATAGCAACTCTATGAAGGGGGTAGTATTATTATAGTCATTCTCTGTAGAGGAATATGAGGCTCAGAGATATTAAGTAACTTGCACAAGATCACACAGCAAATAGCAGCAGGGCTGGCATTCCAATCCAGCCCATGACTCCAGGTGGATGCTCCTGACCTCACACATGGCTGCTTTCTACAGTGGCTTCACCAGGACTCACATCCCCAGGCTTCAGCAGTCTGGGAGTAACGCCGAGGCTCTGTTACTGGGGCCATGAGAGAATTCCCCCTCCAATGCCATGTGCTGGTATCAGCTGATTATCAGCTCCATTTATGCTGACTCCAGCACAATTGGGGGGGGACAGTGGTGCACCCTGAAAACAGCCCCAATTGCTTGAGTTTGCCAATTTCCATGGTGTAAACACTTTCACCATGGCTGATTTCAAATTATAATACTAATGTGACACCCCTGAACTCAGAGAAGGAAAGCAGTGCCCACAGTCAGCTCTGACTGGCTGGTGTCCTTCTAAGTGGGCTCTGGGAGGACTTTTCTGGTTCTGTCCAGTTGAAGGTCTTTTGAGGACCATTCAAAATCATTTGACCCTTTTAAATTTTGGTTCATAGAAAGTTTTGTTAGACTGGAATCTCCATAATGGAAGGGATCATGTTCATTCTTACCATCATATCTGTCTATCTACAGTTCCTTGTTTTGTCCCATTAAAGAGTTAGTCCTCTCCAGCTTGAGAGAATGTTAGCTTGGCCATGGTGGTAGTGGTGGGAGGTGGAGGTGGCCAGATTGGGATGGATTTCAAAGGAAGCGTTGATGGGGTTTGCTGTTGTTGGATGAGGGCGAGAAAGAGAGGAATCAAGGCTGACCCCAAGGTTCTCCCCTGAGGATGGGAATTGGCTTTTGTGGTGGAGGGAAACACTGGGAAGAACAGATGTTGAGTAGGCTGTGATAGGCCAGTCTAAGGGACATTGAAGAAGCGGTAGAAAAAATGAATTAGAAGGCTCTGGAATCCATGAATTTTTGGAGGAAGGGAATGAAGCACTGGAGGTAGTGGGTGGTGATGAGATGCTTGGAATTAAAGAGGAGAGTATGTAAGTCACAGGTCCTCCCGCTCTTGGGTTTGACCATGGAAGGAAAGGGTAAGCGCTTTGGAAGGCTCTGAGAGGCTAGGGTGCTTAAAGGGTCACCTGCAATTGCGTATTGTTATCGGAACCAACAAGAATTAGGACAGAAGTGGGTTTGGAGAGAGTGAAAAATGTGACATACAGGTGAGGTAGTTTTATATATCAGAGGGCAAATGGCTGGGCTTTGCATAACCAGTGCTGGGAAATTGGTTATCTAACAGGAGAAATAAATTAGATTCTTCAGATCATTTACAAAAATAATGTCCAGATAGAGCAAAATTGTAAAGCCTCCAGAAGAAATGTGGGAGACCATATGATATGGGGGGTGCAGAAGGATTTTTTAAAAACAAGATAAATAATTCACAGACCATGAGGGATTAGATTATCAAATATGATGCTGTTAAACAAAAATAAAGTGAAAAGAGGGTCCTCATACTGGAAAATATAATTGCAATGCATATATGTGGTGAAGAATTAGTATTCAAATTAATATATAAAGAATGCCCATCAATCAATAATAAATGAAAAGTAATATGACAGGATAAAAGGAGCAGAGGGTATGAATTAACATTTCACAGAAGAGAAAACCCTACTGACCAGTAATCAGGGAAATGCCAGTTGAAACCAAAATAAGGTATGAGTCTCATGCATCCATTTGGAGAAATCAAACTGTGGGGTGTTCATTTGGAGATTGGCACCCCCACTCCAGAGAACAATGTCAGTCTCTATTGAAGTGCAGTATGTGTGCCCCCTCCACCCAGGGTGACCCTCCAATTCTGTACCTGAGAGGACCTGCCAGCCATGGACAGGAGTGCCCACTGCTGCTGTGTGAGTGGCCTCAAACACTCGGAAACAATAAAGACAGCCATCAGCAGGAGTGCTGGCAACTAAACTGGGGCACGTTCATTCAGCAGCCCCCTTCGGAGTTGGTGCACTTGGATCATAAAGCTACATTATCACCAGGGATGAATCTCGCCACATCGTGTGGAGCCAGCAGAGCAATGTGCAGAACGAAATGTGCAATAGGAAACCATTGATAGGCAGCATAAAAACATGCAAAACAGCACGTCCTATTGTTGATGGATGAACCCACGTGTGGCCAAAGTAGAAAAAACGTGCACAGGAATGATAAACCTCAAAATCAGGACAGAGGTCAATTCTAGAGGAGGACCAGAGAGAGGTAGAAAGAAGATTTCCAATGCATCTGTAATGTTTTCTTTCATAAAAATAATAGCCAAATAAACAATGGAAAATGTTGATGTTGGATAAGGCTGAATGGTAAGTATATGACTACTGATTACTTTATTCTCTGTGCTACTACGTATGCTTAACCATTTCAAATTTTTATAAAAGACCAACTGCTTCTTTCTTATTGACCTAGGCTTTAAGATTCTAGATCTTTCAGATTTTAGACCCAAATGAAAGATTTTTACATACTGTTGAATGTTATCACTTTGGACCCTTGCTTTCAACTTGCTAAAATCCATTTAGTTCAGAAATATGTATCCAACTACCCTCTAAATATCAAGTTCTCAGCTTGAGTTTTTAGAGATGCATCCGCCATCATTGCTTTCTCACCCATCTCAGGAGAACTACTTCTGGGCTTTGTGAATTCTACAGTTTGATGAAATGGTTGATCCTCAGGCAAGTACCGTGGACTCTCTGTTAACTGGCACTCAAGCAACCGGCAAAATCTCAATCACCTGGCATAAATGCTGGAGATTTTGCCTGTTGCTTGAGTGCCGGTTAACGGAGAGTCTACGTATTTATAAAGAGGGAGTAGGTCTGTTGCACAACAAAGTGAATATACTTAACACTACTCTACATTTCAAAGTGTTTAAGGTGGTGAATTTTATGGTATGTTTTTTTTACCACAATAAAAAAGAAAATACTGTGTAGGACAGAGTTAAGCACAAGCAAGCTACTAGAAACTTCTTCCCACATTAACTCTGTCCTCCTAACTGAGTCTATGCCTGTGTGTGGGTACATCTCTACACACTCCATTTCACTTACAGAAATGTAGCCCAGGTTTAGATGATCAATTCAGGGAGAAAAATACCTTGAAGCATCTTGAATTTTTAAATTACTTACTGAACCAGCAGAAAAACAAAATTGTTGGGCATAGATTTTTCTGTCTATTATGAAATGCAAGAGATACTGTTATGGAAGAAAGGGAACCTCACCACCACCACCACCACCACCACCAAGTCTTCTTTTAGGGGGAAGGTTTTCCCTCTTTATTTTCATCTGGTCCAGAAGCTTACACCAGGCATCCTGAGACCACCCCCGCCCCCCCCCCACACACACACACTAGATTTCCAGTTCTCTTCCCACTTAACAACAAGATCTCTCAGTGCAACAGTCCTTCCCTTAGTTGCTTCCTCTCTCCCCCTTTGTATTTTTATTTTCTTTTACCACTCATCTTTTCCTGTTTGTTTTGGGTTTTTTCCCCTTTGCTCTGCTGCTCTATCAATATTTAGTTTCTAAATATTTAGTTTCTAAAATGCTGTTCTTGTACTGTTCAGCCAGAATCACTTGTAAATTTCTTCATTCACGACAGAAGTCCTCAGCCCTGGCTGCAAATAGAATCACCTGAGAAGCTTCTAAAAGGTAACCCCAGACCTACCAGGCAAGTGGTCAGGTAAATCAGACTCTCAAGGTGGGGTCCAGGTGTGAATATTTGTCCAAAGCTTCCCAGATGGTATTACTGTGCAGTCAGGGTTGGAAATACTGATTGCACAGATATTAACTAAATCCTTCAGTGCACCAAGAGGGGGAGTTTTGTGTGTGTGTGTGTGTGTGTGTGTGTGTGTGTGTGTGGTGGGGGATGATAAGGAGGCCTTCCTGGAAGAGGTGTCATGTAAGTGTGGTAGGTTTGCATTTCCCAAAGCCCAACAGCAACATGTATGACCCCAGCTCTGGCGTGATGGGACCTTGATGCTCATCACGGTGATCGAGTCTGTGATTCCCCACCTTGAACCTGGGCAGGCCCGTAATTGCTTTGACCAACAGGATGGTGGAAACGAAACTGTCCCTACTGCCAGCCCTGCACTGAGCTCTGCCTCCTCTCCTGGTGGTTTCTGTCTTTTGAGCGACACGTCCACGTCATTTGAGCCATCTAACTTGTGAGCATGGACGTGCTTGTAGAATTCCCTTTTTATCCTTTTAACAACCCTGGAGTGTGGTAAAGGAGCCTCTTTCCTTCCTGAGATCCATCCCTAGGTGTCTTCCTGTTATTATTGTTTTCTTGGTTAGTCTGGCTGGAGGTTTATCAATTACATTGATTTTCTCAAAGTATCAGCCTTACATTTGGTTGATCTGCCATATTGCTTTCCTGTTTTCAATTTCATGAATTGCTGCTCAGTTTTTTGAAGTTATTTTTTCTTCTCCTTGCTTTAGGCCTACACTCCTCTTCCTTCTCTGGTCTCAAAGGTGGAAGCTTTGTTATTGATGTGAGACCTCAATGCATTTGATGGGGCCCTTCTCTCTAAGCACCCGTTTCACTGTATCCTGCAAGTGTTCAGGAGTTGCATTTTTGTTTTCATTTACCTCAGTGCATTTTCTATGTTGCTCTTGAGATTTCTTTTTGAACTCACTGGTGATTTAGAAAAGAGCTGTGTCTTCCTCTCTCAGATGCTCCTTCTCAGACCCCAGCAGCCATGAGGGGGATGCAAGCCGCCCGGAGCGGCTGCATGTGGGCACTCTCCTGGCAGCCCCAGCTGAGCCCCCAGTGGCCTGCCATACTCAGCCATGTGACTGAGCCCCTGGATGGCCGGCACAGCGAACTGCCAGGCAATACAAAGGGCAGTCATCCTTTGACAGCAGTCGAGAGCTGCCCGGCTGAGCCCGCCAACCACCGCATCGAAGCAGTCTCAATCAGGAGTGGCTGGAAGCCCTGAGGGTGGGCCACTAAGTGAGGCAGAGACCGGCAGCTGAAACAGCAAGTGGGGACCGCAGGGCAAGTTGGAGCCAGCTAGTTGAAGGGGACAGTTAGGGCTGTCCCAGCCAAGGAGAGAGGAAGACCAGCACCCGATTGGGGAGTGACTCCTCGGCAGCACACAGGGTCTGGGGGGACTGCCCCTGCAGGCAAGACACCCACTCATTCTACTTCTGGAACAGCAGAACTAGGAAGGGGACCCCCCCCCATTGTTTCAGTGTTGTACCTTACACCAAATGTTGATGGAAGCTGATGGAAACGTAGCATGCTGCCACATCTCCACCTCGGGTCTTCGCTCTTTGTCCCCCATGTCCCCCTCCCCCGAAAACCTACAGACTCGCCATGTGTGCTGGCAGGAGCTCGAGAATGGAGGCATCTTCCCCATCAGAGTGAGGCTGGGGTCGGCTTTGCTGCAGACAGTGTCGGGCCCGGGCTTCTAAAGGTCATTCTCCTCAGCTTTCGAGGGTTTTGTTTACGATCCAGTGGTGACAACCTCTTTGCTAAGTGGCACCCTTGTGAGCTATTCCCGAGCACCGGCACTGAAACGTGACTGTCCAAGACCCTCAGTGGCACCATCTGTAGGCCTCCGGCCACATCCATGCTGCTTGCTCTGTGGGATCCTTGCAGAAACAGGTTACCCTTTGTGAGAAGCGGCAACCCGGAGAGATGCAGACACGTTTCACGCTGGGACTTGGGGCATCACGGGTGCTGCACAGCTGGACCCACACGGCTCCATCCCCATGTTCTAGCAGAGCCACGTTCCCCATGCTGACTGACCCCTCCCAGTCCTACACGAAAGGATGGGGCTGACGCCACCCTGCATCCCAGGTGTCCTTACATCTCAGGGGTGGACCAAAAGGGTGTCACTCCCTCCCGCCAGAGTGACTGGTTCATGACCTATGGCCCAACATGGCCGGCCAGGGCCACAGACCTGGTTTTAGGACTTGCGTAGGACTGGAGCGTCACCTAAGTTTGCTGTTGCTAGGGGATCATCCTGCTGCTTCCAGGGGGAGCTAGAAAAAGAATGGAAGCAACAAAAACGAAGAGATGAAGGGAGACGGAGCCCTGAGGACGTAATGCGCCCCTGGATCGAAACAAATTTAAAGCAGTTCTCCCTCTGGGCTTTCCTGTTCGGATCCCCAGATGGTCCTTGCGACTCAAACCAGTTCGAGTCTGATTTCTGTCACTTGCAAACTGAGAGACTGTCGATAGTACCTCCCGTGTTGGAGATGTTCACTGATTGATCACCCTGCTAGTCATCACCCGGGTGACCGGACCTTCTCATTTCCCTGGGGCAGTCCTGGTTAGGCTGACCAGTTGTCCCATTTGAAACGGGACAGAAAACAAAGGTTCTGTCCCCTTCGAAATGGTACACACGGTCGGCCTGCTCTCACTAGGCATTTGAAAGAAGACAGGACCGTTGTTTCCTGTCCCGTTTCAAACGGTGCGTCTGGTCAGCCTAGTCCTGGTTCATGCTGCGGTCCTGGTGTAGTTAGCAACAGTGCCCCTTTCATTCTCAAAATACCCTGGTTGGATGATAAATTATATGGTTGCTGTTTTAGTTATCTGTCGCTGTGTAACGAACCGCCCCAACACTTGCTGGCTGACAACCACCCCGTCTTATTTGCACGTGACTCCGCCATGCAGACTGGGTTCACTTCTGCTCTTTTGAGGGTGGTCATCTGAGGCATCTGATGGGCTGTGCCCAGCTGGGACATGGGGACAGTTGTGCCTTTCTCTGTGCATCCCCTCACGGTGACCCCCTCTCCATGTGACCTCTTCAGCAGGTGGGCAGCCTTCACACATGGAAGCTCAGGGCTCCCAACAGTGCAAAAGCAGATGCTGCCAGGGCCGCTTAGGATGGAGGCCTGGAATGGCCCCCAAGGTCCCATCCGCCACCTTCTCTTAGCTAATGTGGCCACACTCCCAGCCTGGGCCTGAGGAGAGAGGGCTACACAGAACTGTGACTCCCTGCTGGTGTGCCTCGGGGACAGTCCCCAAAGCAAAGAAGCATCATGGTGATGCCGTCTACCTCCCGGGGGAGCCCAAACGAGAACCTGGTTGCCTCACCCTGGGGTGTGAGCACCCAGTAGGAGAAAAGGACACAGGACGCCCACCCTTCACTTCTTTGGCTTTAAGCCATTGAACGCTGGGATCCCTACTCCAAGCGCCACCTGGGACCAGCCACATCCCATTGCGCCTGGGAACTGGTTAGAAAGGAGACTCCCAGGCCCCACCCAGGCCCCGTGAGCGAGAACCTGCATTTTAACAAGATGCCCCAGGGACACAAATGAACCTGAAGGTATGAGAACCACCACTTGAGATTCCACACTGTCTCAGACAACCTGAAAGCAGGCTGGCACAAGGAAACCACAGAGCGATGGCAAAAACCACCCTGCCGTGGCATTACACACGCGCCAGCGCTCTTGCGATGCACCGATGGTCGGGCCCAAGCTGTCTGCAGCCAGAGGCGTGTCCCAAGGTGGGAAGCTCCTGCTCAGGTCCAGCCAGACAGGGGGGCAGCTTGGTTTCGAGCAGTTCTCATCGGGCACTGGCCCGTTCTGACCAGCCATGTGACCTTTGACCTTTACCCCCTGGCTCTTCTATCCCCCCTTTTGTAAAGAGAGAGAGGGTGGGCGGTTTCGCCGCACTCCAGGGCCCCTTCCAACGCTAAGACTCTGGGAATCCAGGAAATCCCAATTTAGATCTGCGGCTTCGGAAACTGGCAACAGACAGCGAATGGAATCCGGAAGGCCCTGGCCATTGTGAACGCCAAGTCTAGACGCTAGAAAGGGGGCCACTGAGGCAGGAAGAAGTGAAAGTCCCCTTTCTCAGCAGTCCACCTTCCAGGAAGCAATAACCAGTGTGGTCTCGACCGAGCTCGCCGAGACTGTGGTCTGGTTACCCTGGGGCAGGGCCAATACGGCTGTTATTGTGCTCTCGCGGTTCACGTCCAAATACTCACACCCAACCTAGTGCTTCCTCCGTGATAACACCGGGAGCAGGAGCTGCCCCCGTGTCATCCTGGACAAACAGGTGATGTTTATTTACAGCATGTAGAAGAGAGCCCTCTGACCAGCGATGCCAGCTGACAGCACCAGGGGCTGATAAAGGCGGCTTATCACAAAGGATTAGCCAATGTTATTTTCTCTTTGTTTGTTTGAATTTGGGTATTTGGACAATCGCTGGGAGCCCTGGGGTGGTCGGGGCCAAGTTTAACAATGACCGCAGCGATGGCTGCGATGGCTCCATGAAGATGAAACAGAATGAGCCGGCAGGCTGGCGCTGTGCACGAGGGAGAGCCACTGGCAGTGCCTCTTAGGCTGGGTTCTGATGGCTAGACACAAAGTGACGCTCGACCCTGGTGGCTCTGGACAAAATAGCAGCACGAAGCAAAACCTCCGTGAGCCCAGGACGGGCCTCTCCATCTGACTGCATGTTTGCATCACCTGGGGCACCGTGGCAACACGGGCAGCACACTGAGCAAGGAAATCTGTATCTCTGGGGGTGGGATTTGGGCGACTTTTTAAAGGCCACATTGAGAAGCAGCACCCGAGAGCAATGCTTCTCAAATTCCAATGTGCATTTTGATCACTCCTTGAGGCCTGAGGTTCTGCATTTTTGACACCCTCACAGACGTGCTCATTTTGGGTAACAAGCCTCAATGACTATTGTTCAAATGCCTCTAGCATTTTCCCCAAATACTGCGTAAAGCTAACAGACGTGGGGTGGGGAAGGGAGATCTCCTCTGTGGGTGGGGTGATGGTCAAGTTGCTATTGATGGGAGAGAGATGAGCATAGCTTGGAGCTGGGGTACCACTGCACCCATGTGACTTAGCTCACTCTCAGGCGGGGGACCCCAGGATCATTGGGGCTGGGTTTTGTGGGTGAACACCAAACATGGGTTGGAGATTAAAATCTCAAGGCTAGATTCTTTTAAAAACATCTTTATTGAGTTATAGTGCATATACCATAACATCCACCATTTTCAAGTATCTAAGTCAGGTTTTCATTCAGTATTTTCCCACAGTTGTGCAAACTTGACCAGCAAGTATCTAGGGTTAGAAGGCACCATTTCAGGCAACCTTCCAGTTGAAGCCAGAGGTCAGTGTCACCTACAGGAAGATCGCTGGCATGTATATCCTGCAGGGGTCAAAAGAATTGGGCCCTTGATTGGAAGCATCAGCCCATACATGAAGGCAGGTGGAAAACATTGATTATCACCACCTCTGGAAGCCTTCCATGATGCCCCCAAGCCAAATTACATTGACTACCTCTTTGTTTCCTGAGTGCTCTGCTCATATTCCACACCCATTAGCCTCCCTGGGACCCTGTGAGGATAAGACCTGTGTCTTCCACCTCTGTAGCCCCACGCCTGGCCCCGTGGCAGATCAGTGTGGGGTGCGGTGAATATGTGTGTGCTGAGAGCTTGCACCAAGACCGGACTCTGCTATGGCATTAATGTCTGGGAACAGGCTGGGTGTGGTTTTGAACTCCTCGTCCCCTGTCATGTTAGTAGAAGAACACTAAATTACCACCCACACGGCTTCATCTCACAATCAGCACTTCATTATCCACATTTACAAAACAGAGGAGGCCCCCTCCCAGGCCCATAGCCACCAGAGTCCTGCCACCCAGGCACACTGAGGATTCCTTCTCCTCTGACGGTAAAGCTAGAAGTATTGAGTGGAGTTAATGTTGGGGAAATTCCAGATGAATGTAAAGAAACAGAAACTTCTGGAAGCTGGAGATGCCTTCAGGGAGTGGGCCTCCATTACTGGAGGTGTTTTTTGGCAGTTGCTTCCCCAAGATGTTGCACAGGAGGGATGGGTTCCCTGGAAGATCTGGCTAAACCGTGCACTTCTGTGATAATAGTTTTCCTTTGGGTGAAAGATGAATCCTTATGAGACACTGACTATATGCTCACACATGAGGCTCAATTTGGGCAGGCTGACCAGGA
The DNA here is from genome assembly GCA_004026885.1 of Lyroderma lyra. Lineage (NCBI taxonomy): Eukaryota > Metazoa > Chordata > Mammalia > Chiroptera > Megadermatidae > Lyroderma > Lyroderma lyra. The sequence goes on from PVJL010002290.1 coordinate 157,160, forward strand.
AAAATGACAATGGCATTGGTAAAGTCAGGGGACCCCAAGAGCAAACTAGTTGATCACAACCACACCCATAAAGAACTCATACTGCTCCACTCAGTATTTAAGAAGTATTAAGGGATTTTGTTTAGGATGGCAACATGCCCCGCTAACATCTATATGATACGTCATTTTCTGAGACGAGAAAGACTGTGGGTGAAGCAGGTTGACAGGAGGAATCAGAAGTATGCGGAAAATGGACATGGACAAGGTCTCCCGTTGGTCAGCCTATGTTCTTCACCTTTGAGTGCAAGATTTTTATTTCTTTTGATCAATTTCCTGGCTCCTAACATGTACAGGGGCTGTAGCACCATGAAGGTAATCGCCCACTGGCCCTGTGGTTTGTCTATTTGGAAAATTCCTGAACATTTTCCCAAATAAGGTGGAAATCCATTTTTTTTCAAACCCCCTGCAGGCATTTAACAAATACACATGGTCAAAGTACTCACCGTCACTCATGGTCAAGCCAGTTCTAAGGCACCAAGTAAAGAGACTGACTGTGATATGCTCATTGAGTTCTGCCATTGCCATTGAAATCTTGTCCAAGATGAGTAAAGGTCACAGACACTTGTGTGACGTTAACGTATAAACTCTCCACCCAGTGATGGCAAAATGGGACATCTGCTGCCCACGCAATCCTTGGTACAAGATGGAACACCTTGTGTGCCTACCAGTTGCCACATCTAGAATATGTCCAAAGCATCCAACAGAGATATCTGTCCACTTATCTATATCACCTGTTTTCAACAGTCAAGTTTCTCATGAACAAACCAAAAATAACACCGATATTTTAAAGGGATGCAGGCCCTGCTTGGTGCTGCACTGAGTGCCACACAAGCCACCATGCGTGACTAAAGGTCTACCCCAGGTTGACTGGAACTCTGTTATACTGACTCCACCACCATTCATATGTCACCAGCCGTCAGGGCACAGGCAAAAGGAGTCATGGCAAATTGCACCCGGGAGTTTAAAGCTTCCAATAGGAAGATATGCCACCTCTGTACACATTTAGCTGACCTCACCTCAAGGGCACAGAGAGATGCAGTGCTACATGGGCCTGGAAGTTGGAGATCACCACGGTTACTCTCATTTTCTTTGGCCCAGATGCACATAGGCTGGTGGCTATTTTCAAGGTTGGATTACTAAATTCAGTGAATAGTTACAGTAGACTGCCTGTTCACCAGAACTCAAGAAACTAGTACTCTCAAGCAATGGGTAAAAAAAATTGAAAGAAATAATACTACGTTTATCTGGCATGGGTGCCGGTTAACTGAGAGTCTACTGCATTAGGTGCAAAACCCCTTCCCACATGCTTCCCATGAATTCATTCCTTCACTCAACAATTATATATAGAACACCGACCATGGGTTGAGCATCATGCTAAGTGATTTACAATCATTATCCCGTTTAATCTTCGGAATGATCTTATGAGATAGTGCGAGAATCAGGGTTTATAGCTGTAAACAACAGAACTCACCTTCACAAGCTTATGCAGAGAGGGAATTTATTTAGGAATTTCTCTTTTATGCTCTCTGCCAATGTGCTCCCTTGGGTCAGGCTAAAAGAGAGAGGGGAGCGTGTTCGGAGGGCACAGAAGACCTAGAACAGTCTTGTCTGAAGGCTGATTTCTAGTCTTCAGATAATTTTGTCCTTCCTTTTGTGACCAAACTTCCTGAAAGAGTAGACTACGACCCCTGAATCCACCTCCTCCTCAACCTCTCTCCTGCCCTGCCCCACACCCCTTGTTTTAGGTGCCCTCCTCTAGGCTGCTCTTCTTGACCCTCTTTCCTCTGTCTCCAGAGTCTCCCTGGGACATCTTATCTGTGCTTTGGACCTCACCTTCTGTTTTGTTCTCCGAGGACTCATGCTTGACTCCCTCTAGGACAGTGGTTCTCAACCTTCCTAATGCCACGACCCTTTAATACAGTTCCTCATGTTGTGGTGACCCCCAACCATAAAATCATTTTCGTTGCTACTTCATAACTGTAATTTTGCTACTGTTATGAATTGTAATGTAAATATCTGATATGCAGGATGTATTTTCATTGTTACAAATTGAACATAATTAAAGTATAGTGATTAATCACAAAACAATATGTAATTATATATTGTGAAATATTTATTTCTAATTACAAATAAATGAAATTTTGTCTTGAAGCATGGTGTAGCATGGGTAACAGTCTTAATATAACAACGGTAAACTACATTGCTACATTTTGTGACAGTATGCGTAAAAAACCAACGTCAGTGCGAAGGTTGCTGAATATAAAAAGACCGATCAGCATCCAGTTCCCATGGTACAGATATTCTTTTTTTTTGCAGTAGTTGATGATTTTACAGTACATGATTTTACATTTACCCAGTAATTATAATTCATGAAATGTTGTTTTTACCTCCAATACTACTGCTTTCAACACGGTAGCTGCTTTTAACAGAGTAGCTGCTTTCAACACAGCAGCTGCTCTCTACACATGTGTGACTGGTCTGCATAAGTATATTATGGCGCCAACCCTGTTACATACACCTGTATTTGTGCGGGGGTGTATGTGATGGGGTTGGCACAATGATGTCATCACGCCGGGCGTATCTGCATGTGGGCGGACCCACCTGGAGACGGATAGAGGAGCGGTGTCTCAGTTCCTAAGACCATCGGAAATATGTGTTTTCCGATGGTCTTAGGTGACCCCTGTGAGAGGGTGGTTCGACCCCCAAAGGGGTCGTGACCCACAGATTGAGAACCGCTGCTCTAGGACATCTCACGGGGACTGCCTTCGCATCTCCACAGACAAGGCCCAGCCGGATGGATAGCGTTCTCAGCCAGCCTGTTCTTTCTCTCAAGAGTTGTCTTAGTGAACGACATCATCATCCTTCAATACGGAAATGGAAACATTCAGTGTTATTTGGGAAATGTATTTTCTTATCAGAAGTGGCAATCAACAATTAGGGGGTGCTGTCCACTCTCTCCCTCCATTCTCTCTGCTGTGGGTCAGCTCAGCAGCTCATCTTTGCCTGGGTTGTTTAAAATGTTACAACTGGCCTTTTAAAAAGAAAAGAAACACTAAAACCAATAGTCCTCACTGCCATATATTAGACATTCTCATAAACGTTTTGTAAGTATTACCTCCTTTCACACGACACTTTGTCAGAGCGCCTGTAAACCTCCCCTTTACCGACAGGAATGGCCTTCACCTAACACAGGGCACAAATGGCAGAGGCAGGATTTGAACCCAGGTCTGTCTGACCTCAGGATGGCAGAGCCATTCACCTTGTAGGAAAGGCTAAAAATGTAAAAACAATTGAAAACAAAGTCTGCAAAGAATGTCCAGAAAGCCAACAAGAAGAAACAAGGAGGAGAAGAAACAAAAGGTGTGTGTTGGGGGGGGCGGGGGGGGGGACGTATAACCTTTTAAAACTGATGAAACATGTGAAAGGAACTGTGAGGTTGAATGTGGGCTGTTTGCAATCTCTGGGGCAGCAGCAATTCCCCTTTGTTTTCCCTAATGAGATTCCTCTGTGCTCAGCAGTCTGACAAATGGGTTTGGAATTACCGTATTTTGACAGCCTCCTAATTAGCCTTGTAGCCTCCACTCCCGCCCCATCCAGGCCTCGCTCTCTCTGGCAGCCAGGGACATCTTTCTAAAATGCAAATGTGACCTTGCCACTTCCCCTCTTCGCTTCACATTTTTCAGTGGCACCGGTTGTAGGCTGGAGCAAGTCCCAGCCGGCCCCAGGCAACCTTTGCGGCCTCCTGCCCTGCGTCCATCCCTGCGAGGAAACGCCTGGCCACCTCTGCTGGGCGTGGGGTCTGCTTTCCCACACCCCTCTGCAAAATCCCCCTGCCCTGACACCTCTCCCCAACTTGGGACATTCTTGGTCTTCTTGAGGGCCACTGCATCATTAACACCTCATTCTTTGCCCCTATGGCAGTGTTTCCACCTCTATGAACTCTGTTATACTGACGACCGCAATTCATAATCAGCTATGATAATCTTGGTGACTTCCAGAGCTCCAACAGGGCCCATGTCCTGTCCATCTGTCTATCCAGCACCTCTCCCAGGAATTGAATGGGAGAGGCCCAGAGAAATCAAATGACAAGCAGTTCAGGAAGAGATCTCTCGTGGAAGTACAGGATCCAGTAAAAAGGGTGTTAACAACCAAGTGTCTGTGGAGGGTAGGCAGGTCAGGGAAGGCTTCCTGGAAGAGGCGATGGGCAATCTGAAAGATGAACTGGAGCCTGTTAGCTGAAGAGGTGGGGAAGAATGTTCTAGGTTTGCCTTGTTGAGTATGAGTTGAGGGGACGGTGAGAGATGAGGCCGGAGAGGTAGGTAAGGTCGTAGAGTCACTGCTACAAAGTTTAGGCTTCATGATGGGAGCAGTGGGGATGCCTAGGGGTTTTTATTAAGCAGTAAGTGGCATGGCTGGTTTTCATTTCAGAGTGTCTCTGGCCACAGTGAGCAGTTTGGATGGGGAAGAGAGGTGACCTGGCGCCATGTGAGTTGTGCAGACTGGGCACTGCACAACTCTAGGAGTGCCACTGTCCCCTTTATGGGTGGCCTTGACACTTGGAAAGGGCTGACATCATCTGATGGCAGGATAATAAAGGAAAGTGAATTATATTACTACAATGCAAAAATATTTTAAATTTCTTGGTGGCTGGACACAAAATTACTGACATCAAGAATGATAGCATGAAATCCACAAATAAAAATAGTGATGACAAACTGAGTATTGTCACTTCAAAGAACATTTAATTTTTCTAACTGCACAAGGAAACTTGAAATGCCCCAAACTCTTGCAGCTCATATATGAAGGAAATTCAATAGCAGTTTCTCCAAATTTGACAACAGTCTTAAAAATTCTCACAACAGTTGCAGCTGGGATCTATGGGCTAGGTAGAAATTATTGTGAAACTAAAAGACTTTTTTCTGAACCACACACACCCCAAATTGTAACCAAATATGCCAAAGGAAATACTGAGCTATATTTCTATTTTCTCTATAGATAATGTTACCAAATCATTGTCACATAAAAAGATCAAAGAATATGCAGCCTCAAAAAAGGCAAAAAAAAAAATGTATTATAGATTTGTGTCAGGCAATCAGTAAAAGTACCTTGTTAACTTGTAGATTTAGTGATTTCTGTCGCATTCGTCCACTTTTAAAAATCTTCCAAAGTTGCTGTGATTTGTTTTCTGAATGCTCACTTTCTGTAACTACTTTTGCATTTGTAATTTTGAATTATTTTTCTTAAACTAGAGCCCCTAAATTATGTGAGGCTTGAGCCCAGGAAACCTTGAATCTGCAGGACGCAGGGGCCAGGAATATACTTTTGCAATCTCAGGCCAACCGGAGGTCATCTGGGGTAAGAACGATATGCAAATAGTCAGGCCTGCCTTGCTCAAGGCTCCAAGCCTGGCAGGCGGACTCCAGCTGAACTAATACACCTCTGAGGGTGGGTTGGCAGTTCTGGGGACCTTTGCAAAAAGCGGTGCGCTCATTAGTATTACTGGGCTCAGATCTGTGAAATCAACGCCTCCCACCCAGCGCCCTGTCCCCCCGGCCAAAATAACAGGCTCTAAGCTCGGATACAGTTGAAAGTGAAACCGCATGTTTTTTAAAGGTTCAAAAGCTCCTTTGAAGAAGGGCAGAGGGTCAGGAAAGAAGGAGCTGCATTTACGGAGCTTTGGCAACCTTTTCACGAGGAAGAGTCCCACTTTGAGCTTGTGCGTTCGCCCTGCGCGCTGCCCGGGGCGGGGACGCATGCGACTGGTCAGCGTTTCTGCCAACAAACAGTGGTGACAAGGGCTCGGCCCCCTAAGTTAGCTCTCAGGAGCAAGGCAAGCTTAGTGTTTTAGGGCTGGTGTAAAAGCTCCACAAAGGGTGGTGGGAGCAGGAAGTGGGGTGCAGCTGGAGGGAGGACCCTGAGCAGCAGGCCATCTGATATGACCACTGGCCAGGACTGCCAAAATGACTGCAGATGCTTCTATGCCAAGGGGGAAAACTCTAAATGCCATGAGCTCATGCATCTTGCCCCAAAACACTGTGATATTTGGGGGTGGGGGGGCCCCAAAGCATTGATTGGAAATCTGCTTTTTCCCAGGCACTTTCGAAATGTGATTCATCAAGTTGACACATTACTGGTGTTCAGAATTTTCCATCTGCTCTCACTGCTGTGCTTCCTAAAAGGCTGTTTGGAGGGTCCCCTGTCATCATTGCTTTCACACTTTAACGCACCACTATTGGGGCCCTTTTATCATTATAACAACAATAGCAATCATAATATTAACAGTACCTTTCATCTTGTGCTTTACAGTTTGTGAAGGCCTCACTACTGAAGCATTCCCCAAAATTCTCCTGTCAGGAAGGTGTCCATTGTCCATTTTACAGGCGATAAAACAGACTCAGGAAAAGTAAGGGACTTGTGCAAAGTCAAGTTAGCAAACAAGGGGCAAAGCGAGAACTGGACCCCAGATCTCATGTTCTAATCCCAACATTTTGGGCTCCTGGGGAAACTTCTTGGAATGTTTCCATTCCATTTTCCTTCCATCCTATTACTGAAGGGGTACCTTGAGTTCTGGTGATAGTATCTGTCTTAACTGCCTTGAAGCGATGCTGGTGGATTAAGACTTAAGTGTCTGTATCCCACTGGACGATAATATTCTGTAAGCTCCCAGCCCTTGGCCTTGGGCTTCTCTGCGCAGCAGGACTGGCTTGCCTGCGTTTGCCTACTTTTCTGGGCAGCATTGACCTTCTCAGGACCGTCCTGAGCCTCATGATTTAAAGGAGCCCAGGCACCTTCCTCACTTGTGATAGATTATTTCCATTTAGCATTTCCCACTATCTGAAAAGGGCTCCTTTATTTCTTTAGTTGCTTCTTTAATGTCCGATTCACTCTGGTGGATTTCAAGCTCTAGGAGGACAGAAAAGGTCTATCACAGTGAATCTTTTCTACCGTCCACCTCCATTCAGTCATATTGTAAGGGTAGGCGATATTTATGCCATCTAGAGATCTTAACCGGGGGCATTGATGAAACACTGGTGGGGAAGTGACTTTCTTGGGCATGAATTGACACTGTGCTGTGGGAGGGCCCAGGAAGGGATGGCCGAGCTGAGATCGAGTTTCTGTCCTTTTTGGCTGTAGATCCCAGGGCATCTTTGAGCTCCAGCTTCCTATTTGTTAAATGGGTCTGAGAGCAGTGCCACCTCACTAGGTGGTGGCTCTGAACACTAATTGCAAACCTGAAGATGCAATCAGCACCTGCCCTAGAGGACACGCTTGGTAAACAACAGCTAAAAGGCAAAAGGGAGGCGTGCCAGGCACAAAGCTTTGGGTGCTTTAGAAGGCCTGTGATGGTTACTTTTAGATGCCAACTCAACTGGGCTAAGGGATGCCCAGGTAGCCGGTGAACATGATTTCTGGGTGTGCCTGGAAGGGTATTTCTGGGTCACATCCGCGTTTGAATCTGTGGACCGAGTGAAGCTGATGGCCTTCCCCATCCTGGGTGGGCCTCATCCTGTCTATTGAGGACTTGGATAGAACAGAAAGACCGACAGAAGATGACTTCATTCTCTCTGCTTGTGCCGAGACATGCACCTACTAGTGCCTTTGGACATAGTCGTTCCTGGTGCTCTGGCTTTCAGTTTAGATTGGGACTTAATACCATACACCCCCTGACCTCTCAGGCCATTGGACTAGGACTGAACTACACCACCAGCTTTCCTGGTTCTCCAGCAGATGGCAAATCACAGGGCTTCTTGGCCTCTATAACCATGTGAGTCAATTCCTACAATTAATAAACATATGTACAGACATATATAATGATACACACACACACACACGTACATATATTATTGGTTCTGTCTCTCTGCAGAGCACTAATATGCTAGCTACTACTTAGCACTTAAACATAGCTGTCACATGACAAATATTATGAGCAAGCATGGCTCTACCATTATTTGTTGAGTGAATGAATGAATGCATGGAAGACTAGCAATCTGGGAAGCCTGACTCAGACGTCGATCTTCTTCTTATGAGTACATTGCTTCATGAGGAAGAACGTTAGGCAGGTTGTCAGCTCCAATGCCCTCAGGGACAGGCAGGGGATCCAAAAGAAAGAAACAGTAGGGACTTGGCAGTGACCTTGCTCCCCATCAAAGACACCTAAAGAGTTGAATGTTAAAAGTAGGGTGGTCGTGAAATAAAATAGACCTTCAGGTCATCCCGCAGCCCTCCCGTTTGAGATCTCTGACACATCGTACGCATGACACCTGCTTGCCGGTGACAGTTCTGAAGAAGGTTATTTCAGGTTCCCAATCCCTTATTTGGAACCATTTGGGGCCAGAAGTGCAAGGGCTGTCTGGAAAGTATCCAGCCATATCACATGAAAAAAATCGAGGCCTTTATGGCTGGATATTTCCCGGACAGCCCTCCAAGGTAGAATTCAGAACTTTTATGCATTTGGTAATAGGGTGCACCTACTCTGCCTCATGCGATTTCCCCCCCGCAGGTTTGGGGCATCCCTTATCGTCCAACGGTTTGCCTCTGAATGTGTGAGTATTCAATTACGGTGGCAGAAACAAACACGAAAGACATTCGGGGCAGTTTTTGTCATCAGATGAGGTGTTTTTTGTTTTTTTTTAGTTTAGGTTTTCACCATTTTGGCTATTATAATGGCTGAAAATGACTCGTGAGTTGGTGCTGCTGGAGTTTGGCCCGCTCAGGCGGGTCCCAGTGAATGGGTTGCCTCTAGTTCCCATTGGTCTGTCTTCCTTTGCCCGGAGGCAGATGCCACCCCTGCCCCGCCCCCATGCATGTCCACCGTGAGAAGGCGCCTCGCCTGTTCTTCTCTCATCACTGACCTTTCCATCCGGGCTTCTGAGACATAGGCGTGGTTTTCTGTTTTGTTTTTTTCCCCTTCCGTGTATCTTGGAATACTCCAATGCTTGTCTTCAAAGGCCAGTTTAGCTGCCAACCTAGAGGATCAGTTCAGATGAGCACACTGACATCAGATGAGCAAACGTGGGTCCCATGCCCGTCACCCAGAGGCTATGGGAACTTGGGCTGGAAATGCCTCTTCCCACTCCTGCTTCTGGGTATTTTTCTCTAAGGAAGAAAATAGCCCAGGGTGTCCGGCTGAGGATAGTAGATGGCAGTTGAATTCGGCAAGGAAACGGATGGCCCTAATGCATGTCCATCTAAAAAACTTTTGTCTTTGGCAACCATTTCTCCTGCAAGTGAAAATCCCTTTTGTCTGTGGGAAAAACCTCATACAAAAAAAGAAAGAAAAAAAGAAAGAGAGAGAGACAGAGAGAGAGAGAGAGAGAGAGAGAGAGAGACGGAGAGAGAGAGAGAGAGAAAGGAGAGAGAGAGAGAGAGAGAGAGAGAGAGAGAGAGAGAGAGAAAGAAAGAAAGAAAGAAAGAAAGAAAGAAAGAAAGAAAGAGCAAAGCCCAACAAAAATGCACATTGGCTCCCATTTATAATTTGGAGGAAGGAATTTCACACAGATTCAGCTCAATCTGAAAAAGAACCAATTACTCCGGGGCGGATGTGTTTCCCATTTCCTGTCGGCATTCATTTTTTAGGTCTTCGCTCAGCTATGTGGAGATTGTTTCATTGAAAGATGATTTCTTATCAAGGACACTGGGAGCTCAGCAACTTGTCGTAGAAACCTGGTTGCATGTAGGGTCCCCTCTCCCCTCACACACAGAAGGACCACTCCTGACTTCTCCACCAGCTTCCAAAGAGCTACCTGCCACGTTTGTGGCCCAGGAACCCACGTCACCTCACAGGTAACGTGGACTGGGGAAAACCATTAAAAGCAGTGCATGTTTTCATTTCTTCCCCACAGGCAGGAGGACAGCAATGAGAGAGAAGACGGGGGACCAAGTTCAAGAAAGGCAGAGCTGGAGCTGGGGCTGGGATTTCCGGCCACTCTCTCTGCTTTGCCTCTCTCCCGCTGGCCAGTCCCCTAGAAAATGAAGATGCTTTGGAATGAATTGCATTCCATGGAAAAATCCAAACTCAAGGTGGGAGGAATCTGGGGAGACTTGAAATGTTGGACCCCTTGGCTTGGTCGGTGTGTCTATCTGTCTCACGGGTGGCAGATGTCAGCGCAGGTTCTCCATTGGGCAATTTAGACTGAAGGATGACTTGACCAAATCCATGATGTTTGCCACTGATCGTCAGCTGAACAGCTGCTGAGCTGAATTAGTGGTGTAGGTGCAGCCCTCTTTGCTCTCGCCACCGGAAACCTGGTGGAGCTGGTTTAGGGGTTCATGAAAAAGTAAGATAACTACAGAAATAACCGTGAATGTTGCCAAGCGGTGAGCACTGGCAGGGATTGCAAAAAGGAACTTCCTTTACAGGAATTTTTCTGTCGATTCCCGTTTTCAGTTGACTATACCCCCCAAAAGCTGTTGGGGTCCTATCCCCCAGGTCATGTGAGTGCGACCTCCTTTGCAAACAGATCTTTGCAGGTGATCATGTTAAGATGAAGTCATTAGGGTGGATTCTAATCTGACATGACGATGTCCTTATGGAAAGGGGGAATCTGAACACAAAGGCAGACACAGGGTGAAGACACAGGGACATGCCATCTCCAAGCCGAGGAATGCTGGAGGCCACCAGGATCCAGGAGAGAGGCCAGGAGCAGATTGTCCCTCGCAGGCTCCAGGGGGAACCCACTGCCAACACCTTGGTTTCAGACTGATGGCATTCAGAGCAGTGAAACAATCGGTTTCTGTTGTTCAGCCCCCTCAGTGTGTGGCACAATTCCACTCTGTCTGAGGTGGGCCTTTATGATTTCTATTTTACAGATGAATGCAGTGCCAGGGAGAAATTTTATTGTGGAAACTAAGGAAGTGACTTTCCTGAGTTCAAACAGCGAGTGAAGCCTACTGTCAGGATTTGAACGCAACTCTCTCTGGCCATAAAGCCCCAGTTCGTCACAACAGCACTCCACAGCTCCTTATGACCTGACGTCTCAGGTGGGGCACATCTGCCTCAAACCCCTCAACACACAAAGGAAGTCAAGGGTGCCCCAGGAGATCCAGGAATTCATGCAAGGTCACTTGACCCATCGGCAGCCAAGGGCATGTGAGGACCCAGGTCACTGCCAGCACTCCACCCCCAACACCAGGCTGACCTCCATGAGCTTGACCGGAAACCACTCCGAGCCTGGGAAAAAGCAAATTTGGGTCTGGGGTTCGAAGAAGGCTCGAGGATGATCACCCCATCAAACAAGGGGACAGTAGGACCAGGGAGGGGACTGAATGGCGGCCATGCAGGCTTACGTGCCTACCACACACCTGTCTCCTTACTCTGGGCCATCCGGGACAGGAGGGACATGGACAAGATGCCTGCAAAAGGGAGGGCACGTGTCCAGAGCACTGGTTTACTCCACGGTGAACTGCTGCACGTTATACTTTCTGTTAAAACAATAGTCATAACTGACCTTCTCAGTCAGAACCACGTTCAGCTGCTGATAATAAAGACCTGAAATGCCAAGGGCTTGCATAGAGTCACAGTTTCTTCTTTCTTCCCATAGGGAGGCCATGGGCTGGTTTGGTGGCTCCGTGATATCAATATCCAGGGTTCTAGGCAGGAGGGAAGAATTTGACCCTGTGCACACACACGCTTAGAAGGGATAGAAGTTTTCTTAGGAAGTGGGGACCCCTGAGCAAGAGCAGGGACGAGGGGACATCCTGCTTGGCTGTGTGACAAGACCAAGGAGTCAGGGGGGATGTTAATTGAAGATTTGGGCTAAGCGTCAACCACTGATGGTGGTTGAGTTGATGAGCGTCCTCTCCAGACTAAGGTCCAGGAAAAGGGGAGACCGGGCCGGTGTCTGACCCACACACTCTTTGCAGTAACAGTGACAGACACAATACACAGGACAATGATTATACCCGAGGCACAGTCACCCCTTCCCCCACCCGATGACGAGGATTTTGCGATCGGCTGTACGTACCGCCCAAGAGGAGCTTGACTTCCCAGACTTTTGGTCACAAAAGGACAAGAGAGGCAGGTCTGGTTTCTGTTTTAGGAGAGAGGCAGGGGCGCAGCTACCCTGAATGAGGGGGGTGGATGGGACAGCAAAAGCAAAATTTAAAAATAGCTTGCTTTGGCCCATGTGTGCCCTTCGTGTTGGTTGATAGATGCAATGTAGCAACTTGGGTTATTTTTAAATCTGCTCGGGTGGCTGGACTCCGCTTCTCTGATGACTGCATGGCTCGGAGACCGGACCACAGGGGTGATGACTTCGGAGACAGACTCTCCGTGGGCCGGCAGACAGAGTGGGGTGGCTTCTAAATTCAGTGGGTTAAGCGGAAATGCACACAAGGCCAAGGGGACCCTTGGAAGTCTTTCAGCTCACCCTTTGATGGCAAGACGTAAGCCCTGAGGAAGTTCGAAATTCTTAAGTCACTTCTTTTGTTTGTCTATGAATTTTGGCCAAGGAGCCCCTTTCCCTGGGGCTGGTCTAGTTAAAACAAGAGGAAAGGAATTTAAAACATGATTTCTTTTTAAGCGCATCTAATCAAAGTCTGGGACGAGAACTGTCTGCACATTACAATTCCCCTGAACGGCTTTTCCCGGAGCGGAGCGGGGTCACCGTGCTGGTTTCTCATCCCTTCGAGTTACGCCTGCCCTCTCGGTCCCCAGTCCCTCCCTCCAGGGGCCAAGGGCGTCCTTGTACTCGTCTGCTCGATTGCACAGATGCACTTTGAAGACACAGACCCTCCGTGCATTTTCAGCTTGGGGGCTTGGCGACTTCTCTGCACCGCTCGTCTTTCTAAAGTGGGAATATCAAGGTGGGAAGAGGAGGAAAAATCAATAAATAGCCAGCTCTGAGCAGGCTGCTAGGAGAAGGCTGGAAGTCCCCAGGACGACAGGGCCACTGCTCAGTGGTGGGGGCATTGGGGCGGGAAGGCTGAGGCCCAGGCGGCAGGCACCGTCCACGGTGGGGATGAAAGCCTCACAAACAGCTCTTTGTCACATTGCTGGGGGATCTGGGACGTCCCGTGAGTTGCAATACACACACGCCCACTGGATTAAGAGCCGTCAGACTGGTTCCCAAAGCAAACACTGAGTTAATTTTTCCAGCATATTCCTTTCATGTCTGGGCTGCTTCAGGCTTTGCTGGGTCACTGGGCTCTTTGTTGCTGGCTCTGCCGAAGCCCCCGGCCCCCTCTGCCTGGCTGGCTCCTGGCTTCTCTCCCCTCTACACCCAAGTCCTAACACAGTGTTCTGTTTCACTTAAGGAGCAAGGAGAACCTCAAAGAGATTGGCCTTTGAAATCGGTGAGTCGGTGAGGAGGAATGCCCTGGAAGTTTCGGATCACGTTTCTCTAGGCCCGTGGCACGTGTTGGCCTGCAGAAGTCAAGTCCTCATTTCAGGACGTGTCCCAGAGTCTGCTGGAATGTGTTCTGAGTTTCACATCTCCCGTACTGGGGAAGGTCTGATTAGCCATACCACCCCCTAATTCTTCTTCAAGTGTGCCAGCGTCCCCCTACTCCTGCCCTCAGATCACAGCCACACTCCTCCATGGGCCGATCTGGCCCCAGCCCCACAACTTGCCCGCAGTGTCTTGGATTTATTTCTTACTGCCATGTTGGAAGAGGAAACCTATTTGCCATCTGTGTCTGATAGGGTCCAAACAGGAGAGTAGAAAATGCTCTGAATGTTCAAAGCAGAGAGAATTTAATGCAGAGAATTGGCTACAAAAGTGATGGGATTGCTAAGAAGCCATCAGGGGATAGGGGACAACCCTGAGGTGAGCACGAGCAGGAGCCTGCACTGTCACGAGGCTGGAATGGAGGGACTGCGTCACCTGGCAGACACGGGAGCTGTGGTGGAGGGAGAGGCAGCAGCCAAGGCAGAGAGGGAGGAGGGGGCCACCCTGCCTTCTCCCTTCCTCCTGCCTTGATTGTCCCCCCAAGGCCTGTTATTGGCTGAACCAGCTGCAAGTCTGGGAATACAGCCTGCATGTGTCAGCCTGCCTATAAGACAAAGCAGGTCAGGGGAGAGCGAATGGAAACAGGACCAATGCGCCATCTCTGGGGTAAGACGAGTTAATCCTTCATTCTGTATCTGAATTTCTCTTCTCTATCATCATCTGCATCTGTTTTTCAAAGCTCTATTGATTGCAAGTGACAGAAACTTTCCCAAGCAAGGAAAGGAATGTTGGATTGCCTGACTGAAAACTCTAGTGGTTGGGTTCAGGTAAGGCTGGATCCAGGGGCTCAACCATAGTAAGCAGGCTTCCATTTGGACCTTGTCAGCCCTCAGCTCTGCTTTTCTCTGTGTGGGTTCTGTTTTCAGGTAGCCACGATGGCCACGGCAGGCCTAAGACCCAACTTCTTCAAATTCTCAGTGTAAGAGGTGCTCTCTCTCAGCTACTAGCTCCTACCAAAGCCCTGGACTTGAGTCTTATTGGCCTGCTTGGAACACACACTTGCCGATACTTGAACCAAAGATTCTGGAAGGTTCTGATGGGCCAGACCTGGAGCCAGAAGAGAGGGTCAACCCCACCGAACTCACGACTAAGAGAGGAGAAGAGGGAGTAGCGATGCTGGGAAGACAAAAGGATCTTTGCTAATTTACGGCACTGCTATCCAATCGACTGGACGGAGCAACTGGTTGTATTTACCTATCTGGTTACATCATCTGCCTCTCTCATCAGAGATGGAAATTACCCATACATCCTGCTAGCATGCTATTCTGGTTCTCTTCTCACAGGTCTGCTCTCCACATAACCTAGGTTATCCACAGTTTCCCAAACTTTCCACATCAGTGTCCCATTTGTGCATCCCAATTATCCTAAGGAATATGCAAGGAAGAGATTTATCTCACCTTTAGGCAGGGGAGACAGAGGACTAGGGTGGTTGTGAGAGATGCCTGGGGCCACTCTGCAGAAATACCAATTACGGTCACGACCACCAATACGTATTGAGCACTGAAAAAACAAAGCAAAACACCAGAATCTAAATGCTCCTTGTATATTATCTCATCTAATCCTTGCAGTGACTCAATGAGGCAGGTATGATAACCTACTGTCCCTATGAGGAAATCGAGGTTCAGAGAAAGTAAGGTGCTTGTCCAAGACCCCAAAGCTGATGAGAGGTGGAGTCAGGAACTCTGACTCCAGAAAATGCTGGTTTTTATATGTCTTCTCAAATCCACCTGTTCTCTGCCTAAACAGCCCCATTTCCTTCAACTCTGTCTCGTGGGCTGGCCGACCATACACGCCCCTGTTGGCCCTGGACAGCTCTAGTGTATACGCATGTGCCAGCAGAATTACAGGTGGTTTTTTTTCACTCTGGGTGACACATTAAATGGTCATCCTAGACATAGTTAAAGCCACATCCCCCATCATTGTGCTGATCACTCCCACACTCATCCCCCACCCCATTTCTTCTAGCACCTTCTACCTGGATGATGGAGGCACTGCCCCAGCACACCACCCCAGCAGGGGTCTAGGAGTAGAGGAGACCAGCAAGGCTCTACTCTGCTGTTTCTTCTGAGTCAGCTTCCCCACCTGCAAGTGTCCACACACCCAAGACATCCAAGTTCCTTCTTTCACATCTGACTTTTCCCATCAGACTCACTGAATCTAAGAGTGGGGCCCTGGTTTTAATTTCTGAAACACAGTTGAGTAAACTGATTTCTCTTCAGGAATCAGTGACCTGGGGAGCTCTCTTAGCTAGAAGCTGTGGAGGTGACAGATGGAATTTGCCCCGAGAGCAAGTGGTAGGGCCTTGCTCTGTGGCATTGCATGCTTGTTCTAGGATGTCCTGGGATCGGGATTTTGCAGAGCTGGGCTGCATGAGAGCATGCCAAGGGAAGGAGCCACGGGAAATCTTTAGGTTTTCCTTGTCTGGTGTTATCTCCATTGGCACATCGGGGGCAAACTTTACAAAGTAAGAGCTGGAATGATCAGATTTTCTGCCTGACTTCACTTTTATAGACACTGCAGTGAGGAGGGACCCAGGAATGACTGGCAGGAATGGGACCAGGAACCAAGGCCCCCCAGCAAGCAGTCCCCTCTCCCACATTCCCTTTTGCTCATTCCTAGAAGGAGAAGGACACTGGGGTTCTAGCAGGAATCCTGGCACCAAAGCTTGCAGAAAGAACGTGAGCTGGTGCTTTTTAAAGGAATGCAGATTCAAAGAGCTGTGCCTTCCCACCGGGAGGGGTGAGAATCCATTCCACTGTGCGGCCACGGTAGGGCTGATGGCCAAACCTCCATCTCTCAGTTGGGGGAAATGAATTACAATCCAATGTTTCAAAGGCAATTCATTATTAAACATTCATGTTCTTCAACTGACCTCTCCTTTCTCATCTTCCATCACTCCTGTCCTCATACTTCATGTGCTAACGACACCCACCCACCCGCTAAGAGTTTCCTGAATATTCCACCTTGTTTCAGGATTCAGCACCAGAAGGCTGTCCTATCAGCCTGCAATGACTTCTGTTGCCTTTTCCCGAGGCATTCTTTAAAACCTGGCTCAGATTCTGCCTTCTTCTGGACGTTTCCCACACCCTTCCCCAACTCCAAGAACAACAATCCTCTTTGCCTCGAGGTTCTATGGCACCTTGCATGCTGTCCTTCAGTTGTACCTCCTACCTGGGTGTGTGCACATTCGTTGCCTCTACTGGGCTAGGAGGTGTTTGAGGGTGGGACAGGTAGGTGCTTTTCTCTTCTGTCCCCACTGCCTCTTACACAGTACATGGAAGACAATAGGCACTTGATAACTAGTAAATAAAAGCAACAAATACTGACATAAAAACTGAAACTGAATTGCTCGGTCAAGATGGCAGAGTAGGTAAATGCTATGCTCACCTCCTCTCATGTCCACCTCAAAATTATAACTAACCTACAGAACTACCATCATTGAGAATCACTTGAAGTCTAGCTCAACCGAAGCCCTACAACTACCATGGGTCACGATGTTTACAATGGTCAGGATGTGAAGGCAGCCTGGGTGTCCGACAATGGGTGAGTGGATGAAGAGGAGGTGGCACATATACACAGTGGAATATTGATCAGCCACAGAAGGGACTGGGTTCTAGCCACCTGCAGGGACATGGATGGACCTGGAGGGTATTGTGCTGGGTGGAGTAGGTCAGACAGAGAAAGACAGATGCATGTGATCTTGCTTACATGTGGAATCTAAAGAACAAAATAAACACAACAGGAACAAACTCATAGATACAGAGAACATTTTGATAGTTGTCATATGGGAGGGGATGGGGGGTGAAAAGGGGAAGGGGTTAGGAAGTACGAATCGGTTGCTATACAGAAGTCATGGGGATGGAAGTGTATAGCATAGGAATATAGCTAATAACATTGTAATAACTGTGTATGGTGTCAGATGGGTCCTGGATTTATGAGGGTGATAGGAGGAGGGATGTTGAGGGGCGAAGTGAAAAGGGTGACGGGTTGAGAAGTATAAATAGGTAGTGACAAAATAGTCACGGGGATATAAAGCAAAGCATAGGGCATACAGTCAATAATATGGAAATGGCTATACATCGTGCCAGGTGGGTACTAGACTAATTTGGGTACAGATGTCTAACCATTATGCTGTCCACCTGAAACTAATATAAAATAATATTAAATCTCAGCTGCAATTGAAAATTTTAAAAAGTGGGGAAAAGGTGAAGGGGAATAAGAGGTTCAAATTTCCAGGTATAAAACAAATAAGTCATGGGGGTGTAATATACGGACAGCATAGGGAATATAGTCGATGATATTGTGATAGTGTGGTATGGTGTCAGGTGGACTCATCCTGGTGATCACTTCTTTAGGTACACGAGGGCTGTCCGGAAAGTACCCAGCCATGCAATCTGAAAAATAGAGGCATTTAGGGCTGAGTTTTCCCGGACGGCCCTTGTCTAAGTGTTTAATAACTGTGGTGTCCACCTGAAACTAACATACTGGTGTATGTTAACTGTATTTCAATAAAAATCTTTTTTAAAAAAACAAACTGGTTGTCTACTCGGTGCTGCAGACAGTGGGGTGGCGGGTGCCAGTGCTGGCTGCACCTGGGGGAGAGCAAGCCTTTAAAAAGGACTACAGGGGTTCCCCGGTGGTGCAGTGGTTGGGCTTTGGCGCTCTCAACGCGGCCTGGGTTTGATTCCCAGCCAGGGAGCTACCAAAAATAAATAAATAAATAAACAAAAAGTACTGATGCTGGGACCCCACCCCAGAGGAGAGCATCATGGGAATTGACCAAAAGCTCTCAAGGTGAATTTAATTAGGGAAGGATGGAAGTGTTGTGCTGGGAGATACTAAGATGAGCAAGGCACGTTCCCCTGCCTTTGAAGCACTGACCTGACCAAGCTGATATTCTTCCCCCAAGACAGGAAAAGAGTAGTTCTCAAAGTGGGGTCCTGGCAGCAGCCCCAAAGCCTCACCTGAGAACTTGTGAGAAATGCAGATCCTGGAGCTCCGTGGAGAGCTGCTGCAGGGTAGGGCCACAGTCTGTGTTTTAACATCATCTCCAGGGGGTGCTGAGTGAGTTGGAGTTTGAGAACTGCTGCTCTAGGACTTATCTTTCCAAGTGTGAGTCACTCATGCTCCTATCAGGCATTCGAGAACGTGTAGATTCCTGAACTGCTTTTCAGTGCAAATGGCGCAGAGCCCTGGGAGAAAGGAGCTCACATTTTCCCAAGAATTTGGAGATGGAGTCACATTTTATCAACAGTTCCCCAATGGTTCTTTGGCTCATGGAGGTGTGGTAACCAGTGTCCCAATATATTTGAAACGATGGTTTAAATAAATATCATCCACCCCTCCTCCCCTCTCAAAGCATGGACTTTGGTGAATGAGGGGGCAGTGAGATCGTCAGGTCTGGCTGCTTCTGGTGCATGCATCTTCAGATCTCCCTGTACCCCCAAGACTTAGGGTGTCCTGAAAGGTTGCTCATTGCACTGCTTCAAAGTCTCTTTGGTTTGGTCAATGTCCAGCCTCCACTGGCACGTGGGAGTAGGGGGATCCCAGGAGCACCTCCTCCCCTACTGTCTCCCTGTCAATATTGCCTCTGCACCCTCCTATCTTAGGAAAGGATCTCTTCCCCCAGGGGAGACGGCCATCACCACAAACAGAGGACAAGTACGGAGTCATCCCTTGGGACTCCGAGTCTACCACTAGCTCCACCCCTGGGACCATACAGCGGGCAGATCTGCCACCACACACACATTAAATCGTCAGAAAACACGCCCTTGTGCGTGGGGGCAGGGTCGGCGGCAGAGCTGAGTGTTCGGTTTGTGCACATTTCAGCAAGCACAGGAGCTTTTCAGCTGCTAACTCGACAAGTGTAATTATATCCCCCGTTCCATTTTTATTCCGTGGGTAAGACCGTGCCAGACCCTAAGGGAAGTGGGGGCCCGTCCTGCCGGGGACAGCACAGGCCCCTGCTCCATTTCCTGTTGATGCTCCTGCCATGGAGACCGGGCCAAGCCGCCCTTTTGGATGAGCTAGCGGAAAGTTCTCGTCTCCAACCAGCTGTCCCCAAAGCACCCATTCTGCTCTGTACAGCGCTCGCAGTGGCTTGGTAATTGAAAGATTTTAGGCCTCAGGCTTCGCGTGTGGGCACGAGTAGGCCCGTGGGGAAAGACCAGTCATTTCCAGATTCAGGAAAGAAAACATTCTGGCGTCAAAGCGCCTGGTGAGCCCCACTGGGTACAGGGCATTTCATCCACTTCTTAACCACCCCGGGACCACAAAAGACGTCTGAAGTCGTCTTAATCACCACATTGCAGACTGGAGAGGCCCATGGAAGAGTAGCCAGGGCAGCGGTTTTCAAGTTGGGTTCCACGGAACCCTGAGCCACCTCAAGGATCCCAAAGGGAGAAGGGACTGCATATTGGGCAGGTGACCTTGGGCCGATGAATTCCCTTCTCCAAGCCTCGATTTCCTCATCTGTAAAGTGGAGGTAATCATTCTGCTTTGACACACTGCCTGGACAGTGACGGCTTGATGCTCTTGCAACTACTTCAATCCCAAGGGATGGTTTGGCAGAGGGGACAAAGGTGTTGCAGGAGAAAGGATGACCAGAGCAAAGGCCAGGCAGTGGGTGTGTCCATGCTGTCTTCTGGGACAGATGCGTCCACCCGAGAGGACAGAGCACACCCCCTGGCTTCTGACCACTGGCATCTCTCAGCCCCCTTAGCTCAGCCTTCTTTCTAGAACAACCAGACGTCTCCTTTGGTTTGCTTCAAGGTCATGTCCTCCCTGGACCCACACTGATCACGATCAGGCAAGGGGCCTCTCTTCATGATCTTCCTGGACTTAGGATGAGGACACAACTCTAGAAAAGAAATGATCTGACTGCCAGAATCATTCAAAAGCTCTGGTAACTGCAGACTGAATTGCTTTGTTACTCTCAGTGATGGTCATGGTGACAAAACCATCAATCAGGAGCATCATCATCATCATCATCTGATCACCTTACCCTCCTGTCACCCCTATGTTAGGAACTATTACTACTCCTATTTTGCAAACAGGGAAGAAAGTGAATTACAGAGTAACTTGCCCCAGGCTCCACCTCTTGGATCTGAACCCAGACTCCACAGCTGACACTCTTAGCCATGGATGTTTTTATAACAGTTTTAGTTATAAAATGGCTTGGGGGGCTACTTTAACAATCATATCCTCTGTCAGCCCCCACCAAGACAAAGTCGGTGGAGGGGCTGGTGGAGGTGGTGGTGGTGGCGGTGGTATTAGAGCCCTTGGCAGGGAGGGAAGCGAGAAATGACAGTCTTAGCTGTCCATGTTGTCCCTTTGCATACAATCTGGGTTCTTTTAGAAAGGAAGAAGAGGAAACAGTTGGGGATTGGAATTCCTTTTGACATTCAAAAAGATGACTCTGGTTTGCATTATCTAACATCTCATTGCGGCCCAACCTTCCCCACTGAGGGCCTTTCTGAACAAGGTCATAGTCCCACATTCCCTTTTGGACCACAGTATTAAAGCATGTATCTGGAGGGAGAGCCAGGGATAAGGAGGAGAGGAGTGTGTCTTTTATGAAGGCAAGAAAAATCTCCCTGTCCGAAGCTTCATCCCAGAACTAGGGCCCAAATTCTTTGCAGTGGTCCCTTGGGACACTTCTCCTAGCTTGTAGGATTGGAGGTGTGGGAGAGAGATGGTGTTCATTCATTAGAGTTGCTGGGCGACCCACTCCCTCTAAATTCTCCTCTCCCGTGAGAATCCTCTGGGCACTGGTGAATCATGTCTAATGAGAAGAAAGTTCTCCAGCATGTCCTGCTCACTGGGAGAAGACAGACCTTGTCACTTCAGAGAACAATCAGCAAGCCAAGTTCACAGTTTTGGGATCCATCTAGCACATCAAGGAAACTCGATGCTGTTGTTAAGCCCTTTGCAATGCCATCCCACGCAGACTGCAAAGTAGGCCCAGTGTGGTGGTTCATCAACAGGTGGCACACGTCTGCACTCATGTGTGCCATTGCTGTTTCCTCTGGAACCCTCAGATCCTTATATCCCTGTCGTGTTGCCTCAAAGACACTCGTAGCTCTGTGCCTCCCTTTCCAGGATGTCATGGAGTCAGGTCCCCAAGGGTGTCAGAGCTGGAGCCAGTAAAGGCCACAGGGTCCACCTAATGACATAGGATCTTCAATCTTGTCATCACCTTCGTAAAGCAGGGGCGGGGGAAATGCCACGAAAGCAAATCAGGCCCCAGGCACACCCTCTGTCATGTTCACTTATAAAGCCCTCCTATCTCCTCTTCATAGGGGCAGGCTCCAAATATGACAGGAAATGCATTCCATAGCCACCGTGTGCCCTGATGCCATCGCTGCACCTTCACTAGCAGGTTGGCTCATCACAGAGGGGCTCCCTGGGGTCACAACAAGAAATGAAGGGAAGATCATGCATTTCTTATTGGCAGTACAAGTTGGAGCTTCCTCTTCTTACTATTCTCTCCGTGTTAATAATGTGCTACCAGGCCTGGCCTGGGTCCAGGAGAGAGAAACTGTCGCACATTTTATAGAGTGTGCCTTGCCCTCAGGTCTAGATGGCAACCCCAGCCCTGAACCCTTTACAGATCTCAACGTATTAGCAGAATTGTTTTTAAAAACATCTATCTGCAAAATTAATTAAAATGTGCTTATTGGACAAGGTACATATTAGACAACCGTGCAGAGAGAGGAAAAGGTAGGATGGTGTCAGGTGCTAAAAATATCCTACAGACCCACCTAATGTATCACAATTTTCCAAAGGGTGGGCCCATTCAGCTGATTAGAGACAGGAAGCGGGGTTGGGGTGGCGAGTATGCATGTTCCATGTCTAGAATTCAGATGCCAGTGTCCTCGTTTTGGGGGTAACATGTTTAACGTAGATAAATCACAAGGAAAAAGGGAAGTGGTTGAGTTTATGTTGCCAAGGTTACAATTCTTGCAGGATTATTGTTGCAGCACTTTGATGTGGAGATGCTCCTTGGGCTTCATGCAGACTGAAGTTTCTGACTGTTGCCAATATCACCACCATCACCATCACCACCACCATATCATCATCATCTTCACCATCACCGCCATCACCGCCATCACCATCATACCCATCACAATCATCGCCACCCCCATCGCCACCATCATCATAATCATCATCACGGATGCCATCATTGTAATTACTGTGATTAATGTCAACAATCAGCCCAGAATAATTGTGTGATTCTACAGCTGCCTGACACAGGTCAGCAGGGGCAGACACTGGGGGGGAGTCTCATAAATGAGCACTTTTGGCTCCTCTTTCCACAGTTGTAGGTAACCAGGAGCCCAGTGTTTTATGCACCAGCTGTAGCGTCACCTCTGTCCCTGAGTTCTACCCAGAGCCTGACCTCACAAGTCAATTACAGCTGTTTTCATTGTGCTCATCGGCTTTCAGCACCCACCCTGGCCCAGCTTTCAACAAAGGGTGGATTCCCATGAACTCTGTTCTTTATTACCAGCTGGTTCCGATTAGAGATGAACCAATAAAATGAGGAGTAATACAGTCGCAGTGTGTTCCTAAATGTAGCACTTTTCCATGTGTTTTGATTTACTGACTGACCAATAAAACCCAGCCCTTCAACAAGGTGGATGCCATACCTCACATGTTTTGCTTATTTTGGTTAAATGCAGCTTTTTAGAGACTAAAAAAAGATGGGAGTGACTTAGGTTGATAGTATCTGCTGGAAAGAGTGGGGGGAGGAGAGAGGGAAGGAGAGAGGGGGAGAGAGCTTGTGTAAATTGCGTTCGTTCGTGTGAGAATGTGTTTGGGTGCAAATACGTGAGAGTGGTGAGCGAATGAGTGTAGGTGTATGTGTATGTCATGCTTGTGAAAGTAGGTATGTAAATGAGTGTGTGTGAGTGAGTATGCATGCTTGAGTATGTGAATGCTTGTAAAGTATGTGTGAGTATATGTGAACGTATGAGCATGTATGAAGTGTGTGATTGTATGTAACAGTGTGTGTGTGCACGCATGATGTATTGAATTAAAAGCTGGGTGTCCCTGACAGGGCCCTAGGTCTTCATTTCAGAGCATCTAATATTTCTATACAAACACTTCCTGTCAGCGCTCTTGGTTAAAGGGACTTTAAGAAGAATATAAAAAGAAATACACAATTTGGATGTTTCCCCCTCATGTTGTTAGCCGGGTTCTTCTGTCCTAAACATCTATTTTCTACCTTCCTTTTAGCTCCCCCTGAAGGTAGCCAACACTCAACAGTTTCCCTTGACCTTGTGCTGCATTGAACTGTTGATTAATCAAGCAGCATGGTTTTTCTATTAAGTAGACAAAACCCACCCAGCAGCTTTCTGGTCTGAGAGAAGTTCTGTCAGATTCCAGTTGGAATGGAAAACAGTGTCTTAAACATGATGAAATGACTTTGGAATATTAGCATAAAGAAGCTTTGGGTGCCACTCCAGAGACTCTAACTCAGTCTAGAACAGGAAACAGGGTAATAAGAGAGAAGATCCCTAACTAGGTTGACCAGATGTACTGTTTTAAATGGGACAGAAAACAACAGTACCGTCCTGCTTCAAATGGTACCTCTGGTCAGCCTAGTCTCACTGAGCTAAATCCAAGGTTTCAGTAGGCTGACCACACGTACTGTTTGAAACAGGACAGTACCGTTGTTTTCTGGTCCATTTAAAATGGGACATCTGGTCAGCCTATTCCTAACCCATGAATTTCCATGCACACTTCTCTTCTTGCATCTGCACATTCCACGGGGGTGGCCTGCTTGTCTGAGACGATGCCATTCATGGCTGGATCTGCACCCCCTCCCTAGTGCTGTGTTAGCAGTCAGCTGGTACACAATAAACATTTGTGCACTAAGTGCATGGACAGGGAGGGTGTGGGGAGAGACCTGGGGGGGGGGGTCTTCTAAAGGAGCTGAATTTGAGTCTGGTATTCTGGATTCTGTTCAGAAGGAGAGAAAAGGTGATTTTAAATGAGACTTGGACTTGAGTGTTGTAATGACAAAAGCGGAAAGGAACTTGGAGACCACCCAGCATGGTCTCCTGCAAAGCAGTGAGCACTGTGCCTTTAAGAATGGGAGCTTTTTAAGCTATAATCTATCATTCATTCATTCATAAATAAGGCAGAATGGTGAATGAGTCCTTGCCCTGTGGCACTTACCTTCCAGGTGAAAAAGCAAAAATCAACAAGTGAAGAAGCAGAAAGGTCACTGGAGAGTGTGGTGGGCACAGAATGAAACAAGCAGAGCACTGTGTGGGGTGATTAGGAAAGGTGCCTCTCAGAAATTCCTGGTTAAGCCAAACCTTAGGAAAGAGAGAGGAAGAACATTCCAGGAAGTCACGACAAGCAAGTGCAACGGTCATTCCAGGGTGTAACCAGGTAGAGGATCCAAGTCATGGGGAGCATGAAAGGGCTTTAAGCATGACAATCAACTTATCTGAAATCTGTGTCCCCCCCACAAAGTGCTCAGGCCTATAGGAGTGTGGGTGGTTATGGCTGCAGGGCCAACGGTGGGATGATGGGGTGGTCATCAGGCACTTTGGTTTGTTTGGACATGACAGTCCATTAAAATTTAATAATGCAGGCTTTAATGCAGGCTTTTTCTCCATTTCTCTTGAACTTAGCAAGTTTTTGCTGGCATACAAGGAAGGAAAAACAATCCGGTACACATATTTCTTACTTGTAACTTTTGCAAAAAGACAATGTGTACAGGAAATAACTGGTAGCTTCCTTTTCCAGTGGGTCACTGCAGCAGTGTGGACTCCCATCTTACGTCTGATCACAGCAACCCCTTTCCCCACCCACCCCCTCCCCCACTGAGAAGTGACTGAATTGTTACTTTTCACTAGGAGAATGGAAATAAGGTCAATCTTCCCATTGGGCTAACCTGTCCAAAGAGTATACTTTACTGTTTTAAGGTAGTTCAAAGGTAGTTGCAGGGAGGTAAATCCCTCTAGAAACTGCCAGGAGTTTATTTAAACTCCACAGAGTACGAAGGTGCAGATGCAGTGATTCAGTCCTGGGTGGAGTTCCTGGGTTAATTTCTTTCCAGTCCCACGTGACAGTTCGTTCATCGAATGGAAGCACCAGAGCACACTGAAATAGCCAGAGTTGTCCTGTGCCATGAGCAAGCTTTGTCTTACACGTCTCCCCAAATAGAACAATGTCCTGGGAGTAGGGCTCAGGGTGTTATGTCTGCTTTAGGAATGTTTTAATTTCCCACCATTGCTGGTAGGACCACCATCACCCAAACATCAAGGGGTGGGGCTGTTTAACTTTCTGTTGGACAGTCAATATTTAATGCCCACCTGCCACGTGTCAGGCCAGGAACAAGGCAGGAAATTCCAAGCTGGGTTAAGATCCTGTCTTGAGTGATTCATGCTGGGGAGCAGGGAACCCTCTTGGGGGGAAGGGAGGACCTGAGCTGGTGGTTTGTCACTTGTATTGTTTAACTCTCCTTATTATAAAAGTTTCCTTTGCAAGCCTAGGAAACAGAGATGAGCAAAAAGAACATATAAT
Organism: Lyroderma lyra; assembly: GCA_004026885.1. Lineage (NCBI taxonomy): Eukaryota > Metazoa > Chordata > Mammalia > Chiroptera > Megadermatidae > Lyroderma > Lyroderma lyra. The sequence goes on from PVJL010002290.1 coordinate 183,190, forward strand.
AGAAATCACTTAAAATCATGGTGATCGTATAATTTATAATCCAAAATGGGACACTTTGGCAATGAGAGGGGACACTATGAATAAAGGCAATAGGAGAAAGGAGGCACAAAGCAGGGCTGACGGGGCAACTGGGACACGTGGACACTTTAGTTCTAATGCTGCTCCCAGAATTCACCACTGTTGACATTTTGGGGTAGGTTCTTCTGCAGCCCTGGGCAGTGAAAGATCAAGAAGGAACATTCTGCTACTGCTTCAGTTCTTGAGAATTCCCCAGCCCAGCAGCTACCTTAATGTCACAGTCCTCCCAACAAAACAGAAATGGTATAAGGAGTTCTCAGAATGAAGTCAAGGGCATGGGCATTTGAGGTATGTGGACATCTAGTCCTATGCTGCACTGGGGTGAAAGCCAGGGAAATGGCAATATACTGTGCTCAACAGCCAAGCTTACCCTCCATTGGTCCGTCACTGTCTGATACAGAGCGCGGTTCCCTGATCCCTACTTTCATTGCCTCCATCAGATAAGGTTTGTAATTATCGAAGGTGATGATGATGGAGGTGGTGGTGGTGCTGCTGCTGCTGGTGACAATGGTGATGATCATGGTGGTGATGACACTGATGATGGTGAAGACATTGATGGTGATGATGACGATGATGGTGATGACGTCAATAGTGATG
>PVJL010002290.1:183964-206743 GCA_004026885.1 Lyroderma lyra
ATGATCATGGTGGTGATGACACTGATGATGGTGAAGACATTGATGGTGATGATGACGATGATGGTGATGACGTCAATAGTGATGATGATGATGGTGACGTTGATGGTGATGATGATGGTGGTGGGTGCTGCTGCTGCTGCTGCTGATGATGACGACAATGGTAATGATCATGGTGGTGATGACACTGATGATGGCAAAGACATTGATGGTGATGATGATGATGATGGTGATGACGTCAATAGTGATGATGATGATGGTGACGTTGATGGTGATGATGATGGTGCTGGTGAGACTGGTGGTGGGTGCTGCTACTGCTGCTGCTGATGATGATGACGACAATGGTAATGATCATGGTGGTGATGACACTGATGTTGACGAAGACATTGATGGTGATGATAGCGATGATGATGACATCGATGGTGATGATGATTATGATATTGATGGTGCTGATGATGATGGTGACATTGATGGTGATGATGGTGGTGTTGGTGATGATGATGGTGATGATGATGATGGTAATGAAAGTGATGGTGGTGATGATGATGATCATAAGAAGGTGATGACTAAACCTTATATAGAACTCACAGATGCCCGACCCTAGTGTATAAGCCTTTGAATATATCAACTCATTTAGTTCTCATAATTACCCTGTGACTGAGGAATTATGATTATCTTCATTTTACAGAGGAGAAATTGAGACTTAAAGGGTGAAGTTTCTTATTCAATCTCAGGAGTGACTGACATTTTAGGAAAGCTCATTCTGGGGGTAGCAACACAGAGGAGTTAAAGGTTTTGTTTCTTTGGAAGCAGTAAACATAGGTATAAAAACTTGTTTTTAGCTCATGTGGAAACTGAAGGTCAACAGGGTCTCTTTGCCTTTTCTTCTCTTTCTTTTTTCCCTTTTTATGTATTTATTTTCAAATATTTGAGCCTCCATTTCACTGGCAGCCTGTGAAAAATATTTGTCCCTTTCGAGGTGCTTGTTCACCCTGGAAAACTGGCCACCATCCAAATGCTGTGTTTTTCAACTATCAGTGTAAACGAAGGATTCACATTCTCAAAACAGAACACAGTTAGGCATTGTTCATTTGTTAAAAACTCTTTAAACCTCGCACTGTTTACTTCGTTGCTTTTACCTTGTTTATTGTACCAAAAAATACAGCACAAACATCAAATGAAAAACAGACAAGACAGACGGAATGTGTTCAGGATTTTCCATAGGTGCTCAGCGTTTTCTGATGACTTGGCAGACCCAAGTGATGGATGAAGAAATGACCCATCACAGTTGGCACAGCATTGTGGGGCAGGCATCAGAGAGCTCAGAGCTCCACCTAGAAAGCAGACAGTCTGCTCAGAGCAGCAGGCTGGGCACGTCACGTGACTGAGCTTGTTGCTCCGTGTGGCCATTCCATGCAGAGTCTTCTCCAACCTTCATGGTCCTTTCAGGTGGCCACTATGCTAAGTGTCAAGGGTAACACTGGGGGGGAAGTTGAAATCTGGGAAACAGAGGGACTTTCATTTGAGGCAGGGAATGAGCAGAAAATAAATAGGTAGTTACACATCACGTGGGACAATCATGGTGGTGTATGGCGGAGCCCGTTCCAATTTATCTTCCTTTTCCTAAGCACAAAAGAAGAATTAATATGTTTCTCCATCTTCCTCCCAGTTAGGCTGGGGCCAGGTGATTAGTCCTGGCCAATGAATGGTGAGCTAAGTGACAAGTGGCACTTTGGATCAGAGGCAGGTAAGGGCAGGAGTGCATACTCAACACTCTGTCTACTCCTAATTGTGTCCGAATTGGAGCCTCCATCAGCCTGGGTCCCTAATTGATGATGGGGATTGGGGGCCCTGCTGAACTTTTTTTTTGAACCAGTAGCTCAAGTGAGAAGTACACCTTGGTTATGTGAAGTCACTGAGGTGTTGGGGTTAATTTATTATTTGCCCATCTGGGCTGATAAAAAAGGGGCAAATCACACGGTGATTTGGGGTCAGGGGAAAGGGTGGTGGGAAGAGATGGTGATCAGGAAAGGCATCTCTTGGACGTGAGAGGCAAACTGAGCCCCGAAGGAAGTGGCCAGGTGACAAGCGAAGGAAGAACATTTCAGGCAGAGGAAACAGCATGCCAAAATGCTGAAGAGAAGAGAACTTTGTGGATCTAAGAAAACGTAGAAAGGTCCAGCATGAAGAGAGTGGACAGTGCAGGCACAACTTATAGGGGAAAGGAATTGGGACCTTGTATGTCATCGTGAGAGGTTGGACTTGATCCTGGTCTTAGCTCAGGCTGCCATAACAAAGAACTGTAGACTGGGCAGTTTAAACAACAGACATGTGTATCTCCCTGTGCTAAAGGATGGAAGTCAGAGATCAAGGTGCTGGCAGATTCGGTTCCTGGTGACATCCCTTCTCTTAGTTCATGGAGAGCCACCTTCTTCTCCCTGTGTCCTCCCTGTGTCCTCACAGGGTGGAGAGAAAATGCTGTGGTCTCTCTTTCTCTTCTTATAAGGCCATTAATCCCATTATGAAGGCCCGACCCTTACGACCTCATCTAAACCTATTCACATCTCAAGGGCCCATTCTATGGGCATTAGGGCTTCAGCATATGCATTTGGTTGGTTGGGGGGTGGGACACAATTCTACAATATCATGGAAACCAGGGAGTATCACTAAGACTCTCTAAGCAGGAGGGTGACACAATGGCATTGCATGTCAAGGGATGACTTGAGCCTCCGTGTGGCCAGGAGACCGGAAAACCAAAACTGGAGGGAGAAACCCCATTCCATTCTTTCACCCATTCACACCCTTATTTGAAATGAGTTATTCCATTAATATTTATTTCATTAATATTTATTGAGGACCTACTAGGTTCCAGGCACTGTTCTGGGCACTGAGGATGCAGCAGTGTGCCAAACAGACCCCTGTCTCCATGGAGCTCACACGTACACGTGGGGGTGGGGTTGGGGGCACTGGTGTGTAGTTGTGTTCTTTCCTATGTGCATGTTGTACGTGGGGAAAATGTTCAACACACTTCAAGCAACCCATATTCCGAATAAAAGTCTGACAATATAGTCAGGGATAGTCCCTTGAGGAGGTGGGATACGATCCCCTTCCCAATGCTCCGCAAGGGGTGGGAATGAACACAGGGCACCATGGGCTGCGTGCAGGGACATCGTGGGCAGCAGGTCCAGAATAGCACGGGCTTCGCCGGAGGTCCCTGAGGCACTGGTGTCTAAACGTGTTTGAAACATGTCAACTGGTTTGTACTTACAATAATGTGTTTTAAGTAAAAAGAAAGAAAGAAAAGAAAATACACAACCAATACAAACAATTGTGCTACTTAGCATAAAGTCAAGCAAAAGGATAAAGAAGAAGATGCCTATTCGAAGTTGACTCCCGGAAAACATCGATCGATAGTAATCAAAGGTGTCACAGAGGAGTTGGTTAGAGCAAAGGCTGGAGCTGGCAGCCATCATGCAGGAGGGAAGGGCGCCCTTCCCAGCTCTCCAGCCCTCCCTTGCCTGTCCATGAAATTAGGACTGTCTCCATTGATCACTAAGTGACCAAATGCCATCAGTGTTGCTGTGACTTCCTGTCATCCAGACCAAACCCATTTTCAAAACGCATCCTGCAGAGCATCTGAGGGAGACTCACCCCCCTCGGATAACAAGAGAAAAAAAACTAGGGAGAAAAATCCAAATTGGAGGATGCAGGCAGTCCCCATGGGTGGTGGGTCTCAGACGAGCAGACGAAAGCGGATGGTGGGCGTTCTCGAAGAACGTGGGGGGCTTGGGTGCTCTGTCTTGGACACGGCAGCCCGCAGTGCCCGGGGAGGGCAGTTGCCACAGCAGTTCCACACTGTCAGGTGGGGTCTGTAGCTGCTGTAGAACCCACAGTGCGCCGTGTGCAAGGCCGGGGGCTGGGCCCCGTGCCCATGGATGGTACGGATGTCATCAACGTGCGCTGTTTATTTTTGGCTTTTTCCATTACACGTGGAGCCAGCTATCAGGCCAGACACATTTTGCTTTTTTAAATTTAGCCCGGTTGGCGACTCCATTATTGAAACGGGGCCTAAAGGGAGGGCTGGTATCTGCATTGACACAGAAGTGCCAATTGTGTCCCTTTGATGCCAAGATAAAAGTGGTTTCCAAAATGAAAGGGGAGAGAGCACATGCAAAGCAGAGGTGGGAGGTGGGGTCCCCTGCTGCAGAGGCTCCTGGGAAGGCAGCCCCGGAGCCCATGTCTGCATGAGATGGAGAGATGTCTTGACCGCCTTGTAAAGCTTTGCACATCTTTCCTTCTCTGGTTCCACGACGACACGTGATGTGGCGGCTGAGTCTCTGGTGTGTAAGACGGAGATGTCAGCTTCTGGAAGGCACCACCAGCTCACCCTCCAGCCCCAGGGCCTTGAAAGGTGTTACTGCCTCCTTAGCTGTGTTGGCCACCCTGACATTCATTCAACAAATGTCTTGCTGACACCTCTTACACGCCGGATCCTGCGCTTAGTTTTGTAGACATAACAGAGAACAAGATGGACCTGATCCATCCCTGTAAAGTTTCCAGTCTAAGGGAAAGGGAGCATGTGAGCCACAGAAGATCTCAGAGTGAGGGTGGTCTGGCTCATCACCCAGCTCTCTTGGTCTCCTCTCCCCCTGCAGCTCCCCTCATGGGCTGACCTTCCCACACCGGACCCTGGCCTAACAGGGTTCCCTAGGGTCAGTCTCTGGCTCTCCTCCTACTCTAGCTGAATCAGGACCCCCATCCCACTTGCCATTGACTCCCAGACTTTTACTGAGCATTCCCGAGTGATCATTTCCAAAGCCAGAGCGCAGGACTCTCTCCTGAGCTCACGCTAGCCATGGCCCCTGGAATCCATCCCACCCACCTGCTTATCGCTTGGGCAGCCAGCCTTGTGTTTGGGTGGGTCACTTTCTCCACCTGCAAATCCTCCCCCACCCTTTGCCCAGGTGACTGTCACGGCTGGTCTAGGTCTGCTGGAGCATGGTACTGGCAATAATTACTTTATTTACTGCCTAACCGCTCCCCAGGACCTCAGTTCTAACAAGGGCAGGGGTCTGTTCTGTTTTGCCCCTGCTATCCATCGGTACCTGGTTGAGAGAAGGCCCTCAGCCAACCATGCTGGGCTTGTTTTACTTGTTTCCAGACTCTACTCCACCAACTCAGACGTCATGTGTGCCTCGTGTCTGGCGAACTGCTCAGCACGCTGTTTGCCTGCAGATCACTGGTTCTCGTTGTTGTTTTGAGCTTTACTGTGGGACCATATGGTATTTCTTTATGCATTGCACTGTGGTCATTGTGAATAGTGCTGCAGTGAACGCGCCCATCCTGGGGTGCTGGAATTTATATCCTTCTAATCGGTTGCGTGGACGAAGGCTTGCACAGCGTGGGTGTGATTTAAAGCTCTGCTCTGCCCAGAGTAAGTCCTGCTCAGTTTTTGTTAGCCAGAAGGGACGTCCATCCTTTCAGGAGGTAGTCATTCCTGCAAATATTAACACAGCCAACGCAAGGAGTAGTTATAAAACTGGGACACAGCTTCCACCATCAAGTCCAAGGGCGAGCCCCCCTGGCGGCTGAGGGAGAATTACATCCTCTAAAGCGTCTTTTCTAGAGTCCACCCTCTAGTCCCAAAGGCTTGTTGGGCCACGGCTGAGGTGAGCCTGTGGAGGCAGGGTGGCCCCTGCCCTTTGTGTGAAGTGGGAAGGCGCAGATGGAGGAAGGAAGAGGCCAGCTCTGGGCCCCACTTCTGGGGGACCCACAGCTCCTCCCCAGAAGTTCGAGTTTCCACCCAACTCTCTCCAAGAGGGCCTCTTCCTCAGAGGCCACACGCTGGAGCCCACCTAGCAGCTTCTGCCGTGTGCACGTGTTGGTTTTATTTCTATTTTTAATTTGAGCCAAAACTTCCTTAAAATAAGAGGTATCACTGAGCATTTTGTACTTCCAGCTTCCCTTGAAATGCCAAGAGATTGGGTCACCCCAGGCCCGCATTTCAGCGTGACAGCAGCTGGCGGAACTGAGCAGCAGCATTTTGTTGTCGGCGGGTAGTTGTCCAAACGCCAAACTGCTTGACGGTGGCATCATGACATCCCTGCAAAAACCTTATGTGGGTTCAATTCTAGGTGTTTGATGAGAGAGAGACAGAGAGAGAGAGAGAGAGGACAGTTTAATAAGTGCGGGCCTCTGCCTGCTGCCTACCTGAGTGGACTTCCGCCCAGAGAGGAAATCAGAGCCCAGCCCCTTCCCAGGCCCCGGGTCCTTGCAGCACGAAGGCCAGTGCAAGTCGCCATGGACAGATGGACCCTTTTGTGCATAGGAAGCCTGTTTACTTCGGCTGCTTCCACGTGAGAGCAGCAGCAGCTACGGGCAATGCAACTGCTTCGTTCGAGGAGGACTTTCCTACACTTTCTTAGTTGGGGCTTACACACTGATGATAGAACATAATTCCCGCCAAAGCGGCACCTCTGTTGAGTGATATTAAACATGTTTTTTTTTCAGCAAGCTTCTGTACCAAACCATTCCCTGACCTTAAGCTGGGGTATGCCCGCCCCCAGCCCAGTGCACACACTTTCCCTCAAGAGCATCCCAGGCAGGGCTAGGTGGCTCCTTCCTCACAGGTGCCAGGCCCCGGGCCCAGCTAAGGGGACCCAGGCCCCATGGAGAGCAGCATCAGACCCTTGGGGTCAGCAGGGTGACAAGGTCAGCCCTCCACTGTACACACAGGGTGCCAGCTCCTTCCCAGAACAAGGCAAAGGAGTGGCCTGCCCCCTGCACTGTCACTCTTAACCAAAGGGGCCTGGCAGACACATGTCACTCACTGTCGTCTGATAAGGAAAGCTGACGGCTGCTCGGCAAACCCAAAAGTCGTGTGTGTGCTCACAGCACTTTGCACACACACACACACACACACACACACACATCCCAGGTATGGGAATGCACATGTGTTCACACGTGCGTGTCCTCCTCAACTCTCTGAACACGGAGCACATGCACATTAGGTGGGAATGGCATTTGGTCAGGGCTCAGGACCTGGACGTGGGTCATTGCCACACTGCTACCAGAGAAGGGTCCACTTGGAGATCGAGGCTGGCCCTGCCATCTATCGGGATGTCCTCGGGGCCACACCACTGAGCCCTGACCTCTGAGGAAGATGCCACTGGCCGTGGCCACCTCCACCCTGTCCAAACCCCTGAACGAGGAAAAGCTCGGGTGGAATCTCACCCTTCCCCCACCCCCATTCCCTTCCTTCCTGCCTCTATTTCCTTTATCACACAGTCAGCAAACGTCAAAGGAGCAGGAACTCCCACGTGCTGGGGCGGAGAGGGACGCAGAGGAACCCAAGATGAGCGCTGGCCTCTGCCCTCAGGGAGCTAACGGAGGAATGGGTGGCGGAAGCCTCTCTATTCCATCTCCGCACCCGCCTCCACTGCCCGGGGCAGCCGGCGTCGGCCCATCTGGCACCCGGTGAGCCGGCCAAACCCCGCTGAGTCTGTGCTGGGCAGGCCCTGGCGTGGTCGCTCCTGAGCCCGAGGCCACACCCTCTGGCCACCAGCACCTGGTGACTACGGCCTGACGGTCAGCCCTGAGCCAGGCAGGCAAAGAGGGCCCCAGAAAGACAGCTTAGAAGCACGCGTTCAGCATTTACTAAATGGCCCTTTCAGTCCAATGTTCTCCGTGTCTCAGCAGAATTCCACTTTTCGTGATTTATGCTGACAGTGGTACATTCCTCTGTTGCTATTTAAGCCCCTGAAAGTGTGGGAGGGGGAGACCTAGTCAGAGCTCACGGCGGCGTTGCCTCCCTGCCTGCCTCGCCCCCCACTCTGGTCTGCTCTCCGAGATGATCTCTGCCGACTGTGAGCAGCGAGCCCAGCTGGGCATGGTGGACGATGGAGCCCAGTGCCCGGCCACCTTGCAGCCTGGAACATTCCAGATCCCCTTACATAACTGTTTCCTTTCCCAGTGTTGAGTTGGGAGTGGCTGCCATCCAAGGACTGGGACACAGTTTCCTGTCTCATTTGAGGGAACTTTGAGACGATCCGGACAAGTAGGAAAGGGGCACAGCCACATGTGTCAGTGCTGGGCGGGGGACATTGAAGGTCAGCGGGTATCTCCAGGTAGAGACACACGTGGGTGGGGGCGTGGCTTCTGTCACCATTGCCTGTGTGTGTGGCCTCCCGCAAGGCTGACCCTCTCTGAGCCTCAGCTCTTTCGTTATAAAATGAGAGGTTTGGACAAGCCTGGGGGTTTTAAAACCTTTTAGCCATAGAACCCTGCTCCCCAAATACAGCCAGTTGTTTTCCTCACACGTTAACGGATACGTCTGTGTGGGTCATCGGGGAGGCAAATGCCAAAACGGAGGCAGGTGTGGGACAGTGTGTGGTAGTGTCAACGTGACGGACCAACAGGAGAGGGGGAGGGAGGAGGCAGGAGAGCCTTCTGATCGTGGTGCGAGCCTGATCTGTGAAAGAGACGGGGAAGGAAGGAGCAAGGGGTAATCCCAAAAGGCCCTGAAAAGCTCTCTGTCAGGCCGATGGGGACCCCTGGGCAAAGGTAACCCCTCAAGGACTCCCCTGCTGATAGGAGCAATGCTTGCGCTGCGCTTGGCCATCAGCTGGCTGCCTAGGAGCCGAGGGGGATCCCCCAGGCGCCCACGGCAGGAGGCCCCAGCTGCCCTCCCTCCCTTGGTCAGCTCCCTCTTACAGGGAAATCTGAGCACCTTGCCCCATAGGCTACCACTATGGAGTGGAAATCTGGTTAACTCCTTTCAAAAGCGTTTAGACCACATCAGGTGTCCAAACTTTTGCCTTCCCTGGGCCACATTGGAAGAAGAATTGTCTTGGGCCACACATAAAGTACACTAACACTAATGATAGCTGATGAGCTAAAAAAAAAAGAAAAAAAAAGTTTCCCAAAGAATCTCATTATTTTTTATTTTTTTATTTATTTTTTTTATGTTTTAAGAATTTATGCTGGGCTGCATTCAAAGCCCTCCTGGGCCGCAGGTCGGACGTGCCTGCTAAATTTTGACTGTGTTTATCAAACATTTAAAAATTCAGGACTACCTACCAGTAAATTCCACTTCTATGGACTTACCTAATGGATCAATTCAAGCGTCTGTACGAAGAGGTAAACAATTTCGCTCCAGCACGGTTCTTAGGAGCAAAAGACTGGAAACAACCCACGTGGCCAGGGTTGGGAGACAGGTTACCTAAACGGGGTCATGTCCATGCACTGTGCAGCCGGTTCAGTGTGTGCTGTCATGTGCACCGAGAGGATGAATTCCAAGAGAGATCACTGAGTGACAGAAGGGTAAGTGGGGGATGTGCCCCTAGTAGGTTGATCTGCATGAAAAGAGGAAGGGGTCGCCCGTGCACATGCTCCGAATCAGAAAGAAGACACCAGGAGGACATGTGGGAAGGTCGTGAGTGCCGGGGAAGGTGGGCTGTGTCCAGCAGAGCCCCCCACGCCCTTGCCCTGCTGAGGGCGTCTCCCCATGACTCATCACTCTGATTTGCTCTCACCGTGGAGCTGCTGATTGAAGTGTCCGCCACTACCGCGGGGGCGGGGACCGGGCTTTTGCCGGGGTTCATAGCTGCAGTGTGAGGCCCAGGGCGGAGCACAGATCACCCAGCGTGGGCTGAATGGAGTGAATGAAAGACGGAATACATCTCCCTTTCACAGCTTCGAAACCTGAGGTGTAGGGAAGTGAACAACACGTCCGAGATCACTTGGGCCAGGAAAGCAATGGGGGCTCCGGTCTACCGGGTTTCAGGGGTGGCACTCTGAGCTGCCAGGTCCTGTTCTGGAGAAGCCGGATCCTGCATTTCTGCAAGATCCGCTTTACAGTGATGTGGGGTTCTGCATTCATGGAGAAAATCACAGTATTAACAACACGGTTTCACAAAAGGCCTCCTTGTCCCGAAACAACTCTTTCCCAGTGGCACGCGGCGTTTCTTTGCATTAATGAATGACCAGGTTTGGGTGAACACAAACCCCTCGTGTTTCCCACGAAGGTGTTCTGCTTTTTCAGAAGCTCCGAAGGACTGAGAGAAAGTTCACTCTGAGGCCAGACGTTTCCACTTCATCTTGAGCATCTGATCGTTTCTTCCTCGTCTTCTGTTTGCTTTCTTTTTTTTAATTTTTTAATTTTTTTTTTTTTTTTTGCCTCAGATATCCATGTCATATGGAAGAAATAAATTGTGGTATTTATGGTGCATGAGAATGTGTTTATTCCTTAGGTTGTTATTGTTTAATCGGCATTTACACTTGCTTGAAATGGTTTGCTTACTCTCGCATCCACACGGCTGACAGCAGAGAGACAAACTGTTTATTCCAGGCTTGAGAACTTCAAAGACAGAGTCGCCGTCGTCGTGCGGGAGGTTCAGGATGCCTCAGAGAGGTTAACCTTCTCACGATGGTGCGGCCCAAACACCAGAGAGCAGCTCCTAGAGACGGGGGGCACACCGCTGTCTCCCCTGCCGCCCCCTCCGTCACGCACTCCTGCCACCCCGCACCCACGTGCATGCACCCACACTCTCACGCACGCAGACAGCGAAGACAGCTGTCCCTCCCGGTGGTGGGTTTCCCCCTAATTCCCTAGAACTTTCTCCTTGATTTCCTGTCCTTGGGAAAGGGAAATTTCTAAACCCTTTTGGGGTTGCTCATTAAGATACGGACGAATGAGAGAGCAAGAAGCACTTGAAGCCCACCACATCACCAAATATGGGATAAAAATGTGCCCTCTCCCCTCCCCCAAGGCATGACCACACCACTACCTAGAGCCCCAGGGGGGGGCGCTCCTCAAGCCCCCGCACACCCAGCTCCCAGCAAATGCTAAATTGGCTGCTGTGGCCACACAGGCTTCACGGTGAAACCCAAGATGCAAATGGGTTACCCTTCAAAAACAATGCAGGGCTTTCTTTAAAGCCTCCTGACCCGTCCCCTTAGTTCCCGCGTTGGCCTGATTGACAGGGCCCCTGGGACCCATGGGGTGAGGCCCCTATCAGAGCTGTGGCCTTTTCTGGGGCTTGGGGCCCCCAACAGATTATCGGGATGGTGCCATGGGGACCAATCTTTCAGGTTTTCCTGTCAAGGCTCCCTGCCTCCTTCTGGGGACACTGGCAGAGGGGCTGGGGAGCAAGAGCTCGTCCACCCGGTGGCCCCGTGAAGTCATCCCGGAGCCGGCCTCCATCTCTCCATCAAGCATGCATACCACTGCCAGGAATGTCCCTCATTTTTCATCCCGAGCTCCCAGCAGTCGGAGACAAGGCTGTGAGCCATGGGAGGGGAGCTTGGCCGCGGCCCCCGACCCTGAGCCGCGACTGTCATCGCAGATCTCTGAAAAACGAGCCCTGTCATCTCTGCCGCCAGCGGGTGCACAATTGTGGCCTTATATTTTCCCACAGCCACTTACCTTTCTGGACAGCGGCCCTCTGACGAGCAGCCCAAAGACCCCAGCATGGCGCACGAAGTGGAGAAGTGGCCGCTGAGTACCTACGAAGTGCCTGGGTGTGCTGCCCCAGCTCCTGAGAGAGGTCTCAGGGGATCCCCACAGCCAGGCTGGGACCAGCTCTTAGCACCACCCTACAGACGGAGGGACGGAGGCCCAAGACATGCCACAGACAGTGAGTGGCTGCCTGGGGCTCCAATCTAAGCCATTTGGCTCTGAACGGCAATTTCTGTCTCAGCCTGGGGTCCCCTAAGGAGCCACGTTGTTCTCATGAATTGTGTCATAGCAGCAACAAAGAGTGGCTGATGCCTGTGAGAAGGCCCAGAAGGCTACGAATCCGAAGCCAAGATCTGTGTGTCCTGTCACTCAACCCTTCCATCCCCCCAACTCTCATCCCACTGGTCTCCTGGCCTCGAGTCCCCAGAGCTGCCTGCCTCATGGTCTGCGTGCATGTCGGCCACCTATCACGGTGCTGCCCAGCCCCTTCAGTCATCCAGGCCCCTACCAAGTGTCCCCCGTCAGAGGGGCCTTCCCTGTCCACCTGAACTAAAACCATAACTGCCCCCTGTCACCCCCACCTATCTTCTTACCTGGCTGAGCTCCCATTAGGGCGCTTGCTTCTCCCCAGTAGTGAACACATCTGTTTACTTGCTTATGGGGTCTTTCCTCTACTGGGTTGTGGGTCTCTGGAAGGCAGAAATTTCCATATATTGTGTCTAGAGTGTACCCATGCCCTAGAACGGTGCCTGGCACATAGTAGGGACTCAATAAAGAACTGATGATTTCACAGACAAATAAAGAAGAAACAAGTGGTGAACTGATCTCATGATGGCATTTCTTCAGGACCCTATCACCCTCCCTGGTATCCCTCACACGCCCCCAGGCACAGTTCATGGGATCAACAGAGCAGCCTGACCCAAGCTGGACCAATCAGAAGTCAGAATCCCCTCCCTGAGAATGTGGAACTCGGACCAAGGGAGTTAGTGTCGCTTCAGGTCACTAGATATATGTGCCATCGTGAAATGAACTAAAAGGATAAGCTCAATGAAGATAAACAGGGAGGAGTCAGATGGGGGCGGCGGGAGAAAGAGGGGTGGGGGAGAGAAAGACAGGAGACAGATACATCGTGCGTTTTCCCCAGGATCTGGTCCCCACCTTTTCCGAATCCCAGTGTGCTTACAGATCCCCCTGTCTTAGCTTAAGCCAGAGCTGATAGGTCCGTGCACTAGCCAACAAGAACTAGCTCATGCCACCGGCAGCCCTCACCCCATCCCCCTACGTGCCCCTCCCCCTCCCCACCCCCTGCCACGTGGTGTGGGTAGAACAGGGTGTGTGCAGAAGGAGACAAGGATGTCCTGGCAAGCCACCCTGACCTCCACGTGCTCCAGGAAACCCGACTCGCACATGTGCATCAACTGAGGAGCTCTCTGTGCCGAGCGTTGCTTGTGCTGGGGACACAGTGACAAGCAGACGGGCAAGCCCTCAGCATTGTGGAGCTCACTTTCTACTGGGAAGAGAGTGAATTTGTAAACTCCCCGCCAAATAAAAACATCAGTTATTTTTCTGCGTGGTAGAGAGAGCCAAGCAACCGGGGAGGACCTGCCCTTGAAAACAGCGTGATCTGGGTGGGTGTCCCTGAAAAGGGAGCGTTTGAATAATCGTGTAAAGAGGTGAGGGAGGGATCCAGGTTCTAGGTGACAGGAGAGCACGTGCAAAGGCCCTGGGGTCGAGTGTGCCTGCTGATATGCTTGAAGGGGAGGGGACAAGGGGGTGCACGTTCCTGAAACCGGGGAGCGGCAGGGAAGTCACACAGAGGCCTCTCCTGGCTTTATGCGTAGATTTGTTTGGGCCTCAGGGAATCTTGGGAGGCAAGGGAGGAGGAGTGAGGACTCATCAAGGTCAGGGGTGTTTAAGATCACATGGTTACTGCATGGAGGGTCTGGGGTTCCAACACAGGCCCTCGGACTCCAACACAGCTCCTCCTCTCCCAGCCCGAGGACACCCAGCGGCCTACATTTTACGTTATCGTTCCAGGTGGTGACTGTTTCCACGGGGGCCGCACCCCACTGCATTCCCGCCAGCAGTGTACGAGGGTTCTAATGTCTCCATATCTTCACCAGCATTGGTTATTTTCTGTTTTTGTGGGGGTTATTTGTTTTTGTTTTTTAAATGGTAGCCATCCTAGCGGGTGTGAAGTGGCATGTCATTGTGGCTTTGATTTACATTTTCTCAATGACTAATGACAGCCAGCATCTGTTTTTTGTGCTGGTTGGAAACAAAAGGCTGCATATAGTCTGATTCCATTTATAAGAAATGTCTAGAACAGGCCGATCTACAGAGATAAAACGTAGATTAGCGGTTGCTGCGGGGCAGGAGGGGAGTGACTACGAATGGCGATGGGTTTTCTTTTAGGCGAGATGACAGTGTTCTGGAAGTAGATAGTGGTGGTGGTTGTATAACCTTGTGAATGTGCTCAATGTCATTGAACTGTGCACTTTAACATGGTTAGAACCGTGACCTTTATGTTAGGGGTATCTTTCCACCATAAGAATAAAAGCAGGTACTCTCACAGGCTGCTTGGGGACAGTTGCCCAACGATCATTTCACCACCTCCTAACCTGCTTCTTTTTCTGTATGTTGGCACAGTAGACTCTCAGTTAACCGGCACCCATGGGGATGTAGGTGCTGGATGAATGGAAGCAGACTCTCCGTTACCCGAAACTCAAGCACCCAGCACTCTCAAGCAACCGGCAAAATCTACAGCAACCAGCAAAAAGTGACAGCTTGAGAGTGACAGTTGCTTGAGTTCCGGTTAACGGAGAGTCTACTGTATATTTATGAACAGGCTTGGACCCTCATCAAAGTTTGCAGGCCTTTCCCTCAAGGAAAATGTCTTAGAATGGCCCCCTGGGGTTTTCTCCATGTGTCCTCGTCAGGCATCAGGGCCAAGGGGAGAAGCTGCCGACTGGGGGCTGCACTGTGCAAACCAGAACCTGAGGCATCCAGGAAGCACCTCTGAGGCTACCCCCAAACGCAGCCAGCACCCGATTAGATCAACGCCCAGCCCCGCGTGGAAGCTGGAAGAACTTGGACTAATAACAATAAATAGCTATTTAGTTACTTTTTACGGACACATTTGGCCTGTGTTGCAGGCAATTTTATGGGCAAATGCTATTTCGAGCGTTCCCAAATTCCCAAATTGCAAGTGAAACATCTGCAGGGCAAACATCTGGAATTTTATGCTCAAGGCTCCTTGTGTGCACTCTTGGACATAAATCTGACGCTGGCCCGAGACCTTGGCAGGACAGGCCTCGCTCCGATGTGCTTTACTCATCGGTAGACAGGCAGGTCCATCATTGTCCCCATGTCCACAGGGCAGGGCGCCCCATGGAAGGCGAGGCGTGTCTGTGAGGAAACTGGGGTTGGGGGGTTCTGGAGCTCTGATGATGTCATCTCCATCCTTTGGGTGGGCTGTGGTTGACCACACCCATCTCTTTCCTTCCTTAATTTAGGGCTGATGTGTCCCAGGTGGGCACAGGTACACGTATTGCCATCCCCTTTCCTTGTAGGTCTGCAGCCCCATGCAGGACACGAGCCCTGAAGATCATCTCAGCCTCTGCCAACCATTTTTTTCAGGGGCTGCCCATTGCCTGATGGTGAAGAGCCTCCTCCTCCTCACCAGGGCTCACCGGGCTTGCCTGAGCTGACTCCTGCTGACTTGCCCTCTTCCTACCTCAGGTCAGGAATCTTGTCTGTCTCCTTCATGAATTGGTCCCCCCACTGCTTAGTGCTGGGTCTGCCACACCATTGGTGTTTCACCATTGGTTAGGAAACACTTTAGTAAATTCATCAACGAAGAGATGCAGATTTTGAGGCACTGTTGATGAACGTGCTATAGCAAAAGCAAGCTATCTGCAGGATAGCACTACAACATCCTTCTGCCTTCCTCATACACTGGGCTATTACCTGAAGTCTCATGAAAAATGTTTGGCGTGTAAAGGATTTTTGAATGTAGCAAAACACCCATTCCCCTGCTAGCTTCACTCTGTTTTCACTTGACACTTCCTTTCGGCCATTTTCCCTGTGCATCCACAATTTTTATGATTGTAATTGGGCATGTGTTTATCTGCTTTTTGCAGAAACAGTGCATCATGTATATTTTCCCAAGTTTCTATAGGCTCTTACGTTAGCAGCTAAGTAATTGTATTTTATTATTCTAGAACATGATCACCATATTTCTTTATGCTAGAACAGGGATCAGCTAGCTTTGGCCTGTGGGCCAAATCCTGGCAGTTGTCTGATTTTGTAGTTTTATTGAAACATAGTCACACTCTTTTGTTTCCATATTGCCTGTGGCTGCTTTTGTGCTACCTGACAGAGCTGAGTCGTGGTGGCAGAGACCGTAGGTATGTGGCCCTCAGAGCCAAAAATATTTACTGCCTGGCCCTTTAAGAAAAAGTTAGCCAGCCCCTGTCCTAGGACTTTTAGATAGTTTCCAGTTATTAACAGTTAGATAACCTAGCAGTGAACCTCTTTGCACATTTGACTTTGAATTTCTGATGCCACTTTTCCTAAGATTTTAGAGGTGGAATTAGTTGACTACCAAAAATGAACTTCCAGTACGTCCTACTTCCCATATTTAGCCTGACCAGATGTCCCATTTAAAATGGGACAGAGAACAGCGGTCCTGTCCTGTTTCAAACAGTACATATGGTCAGCCTACTGACACCTTGAATTTAACCCAGTGACACTAGGCTGACCAGACGTACAGTTTTAAGATGGGCAGCACCGTTGTCTTCTGTCCCATTTAAAATGGTATGTCTGGTCAGCCTACTCTTACTGGATACATTTACTAGTCTGCCAAAATTCAGTGAACATTCTAGTTTCAATGCAATCAAATAAGCACTGAGTGTTAACGGTTAGCATGTCAGGGGTTAATGTGGGAAACACAGAAATGATATGGGAAGACTTCTTTAATTTCATTACATTAGATATTTAGTGATCAGGTTTATATTTTGGTGGTGTTTCTTACTTTCCCTAAACTCCAGGAATGAAGTTATGGTGAACTTTTTTTTTTAAAGAGATCCCCAAATACCTTGGCTTGTTGTGAAAAGCCTCTTCTAGGAAAGAAGAATTTCTGGGAAGAGGAAAGGGGGTTATTTTTCTAAGGAAATTAAATTTCTGTGGGGACAGCAAATTTCAGTGGGAAGCATCTCCTCAGTGTTAGTGAAGTTCGTTGGGGAAGGCTAACCAGTATTGCGTCTAGGAACCAACTGCTTTGGAAATATGGGATTTCTGCCCCCTATCCTGTTGATTCTGACCTCCCAGGGAAACTTCATCTAACACCTGAATCCCACCCAGACTGCAGGTTAGAGCCCAGGATCCCAGCGGGGACTGCTGATCAACCTGATGGCTGGGGCTGGGGTTGCTCTGTGCTGTTGGTTCTGATGAGAAATGACTCCGGGCTGGAGCTATGTGTGCCATTTGTATTCCCATGGCGTTACTAGAGCAGATAGGCACTTTCTAAGAGGCTGACAATTCCATGGCAGCCAACCAAGAGACCCTAGGCGGAGGAGAAGCAAAATTTCATGGTTTGCTTATGCTGTTCGTCAAGTAGACTGGGAAGACATTGTCAGATGTCACTCAACCCAGCCCCACCCAGCCTTTACCCTGTGTGGCCTCCTCGCCTCAACCTTGCTTTGCTCCTGAACACCGGGATAAAGGAAATCCCCTAGGAGTCAAGTTGTAAAAGAAAACATGTATCAAAATAGACCAAATTAGGAATCTTTATAATCAGGGCCAACATGGCTGGTTGAGATTTACCCCAGTGGATTTCAACCCCACCTGCGCATTAGAACCCCCTTGGGGAGCTTTAAAAAAAAATTGACATTCATTAGAAGCTGTCTTATCCCCAAGTAGTATGATGTCATTGATCTGGAGTGAAATTCCATCATTTACATTTCTTAAGGGCTCCCAACAGAGTTCAGAACCTATGGTCCCAGCCCAAAATTCTAGCTTCTCATCTGGGCACCTCGACCATCCCTTCACATTTCACCCCCTTCTCCATCCCACTCCTCTGGCCACACCAACGTTCTTAAAGATGTCCTGCTCTCTCCACCTCACCAGCCTCACTCACCCATCAGGATAAGCATCAGATGAGATAATAGATGTCAGTGTGGATGACATTTGGCCCAGATTTCAGGCACTGACATACCAGGATTTGGGTGCTGACTCAAGCACTTCATGATTTGGGGCAAACTTCTGCAGCCTCCCAACCTGTTCTCTTATTATTATGTTGTTGTGAAGACTGTGGGTGACATGTGTTAAGTCATGATGGACTAGATATGAACATTACAGCCTCAATAAATGTGGGAGTGCCCAAAACATGCATACACATTTTAAGCGATCTTATCTATGTATTACTTTTTGAAGTTGAATTGAATTACGGTAGCAATGTGTAGTATGATGTTCGCTCAAAAGATGGCATTAATCAAATAAGTGCCATTACCATGTGACAGGTAGGACAGTCTAAGAATGGCAGAAGCACAGTTGTCCTTTGAGGAGCACAAGACCATGTTGAAATTCGAGAACATTGTTTGAGTTTCTCCTGACTTAACACACCTTGACTTCTACCTATGGGAGGACCTTAAAAGACATGGTGTACCATAGAAAACTGGCTACTAGTGATATTTGGGGAAGAAATGGAAATGGTATGTGCTGTAATACAAGTGGACACTTTGGTCAACATCGCTCAAGCAGTAGTTTGCCATAATCAGAAGTGTCTGGATGCTGATGGTAACCACTCTGAGCACCTCTTGTAATTGTAGAAGTCCAACATGACTTGTATTCATCTTTTGTTATTGGTATATATTGAGTATTACAATTTTAATACAATGTTTTCCTTTCTTAAAATGTGTATGCATGTTTTTGGCACCATCTGTAGTAGTCTTAAAGAATGTATATTATTGTTATTACTATAGCATTCTCCCTGTAGAAGGAACCTAGCCCCTAACTTTACTGTCTGGTCAACATGCTTCTAGAAAGAGTCTTTGAAAACCACCTGCTTATGGCCTCTTCAAAGATGTTTGTATGTGGCCTCTATCTTTGATCAGCTTTAGGGATCACAAATCTTTATTGTTGGAAATTGGTTTGAATTTCAGAATAGCCCCAAATCTTTCAGAGTCAGTTCTGGTGATGCATTGATTGAACAAGCAAAGCTTGTGTTTCAAGTGAAGAAATGAAACCATTTTCACAATTGGATTCTGTAATCCCTGGGTGGATCTGAAAGTCTCAAACATCAAGCACGAGTCTAAAATGTTGATGGTATCTTTGCAGACTGGGGATTTCTACCTATTGGTTTGTTACTTAACAAGTGTCTGCCAGTCCTTTGCAAAAGGAGAATGGGGATAGACAGATAAATGATAGAGAGGTACATAACAAACAACTACTTGATTTTATTAGAAGCATTCCGAATCCTGAAAGAGCATTATGAGAAGATAATGGCAATTAGCTTTACGAAGCAAAATGTGTTGAGAGCCATGGTGTAAGACAGCGACCCTTAGTTAAATAAATAAAGCTTTACACTGAGACTGGAGGTGGTAGCTGAAACCTGGTCTTCTTGCTGGGAAATTAAGTTGTGAATCATTAGTGGACAGACTAAAGATGTGACACAATTATGTAGAGTTGTTCATTCCAGAGCCAATGTTAATCACCAACATCTAACAATCATCCTTCATAAAATAAATTTATTGTGCATTACCTTGACATTGTGTCTCAAACCACTGGTTTTCTTCAAGGCTGAGTGAAGCTAATTGAAGAAGGGCATTAGAGAAGTGGTTCAGAGCATGGGCCTTGGGGCCAAATGGGTCTGCAGTGAGTCTGGTCCATACAGTCTGTCTGTGTGGTCTGGGGCCAGGTCCTTGAACTTGGCTCATGGACCAATGAGAGAATCCTTGGCTTCAGTCTTGGCACTCCAACCGTGTCCTTTGTTTTATACAACTGTCCTTCAGTTTCTGTCTGAAATGGCACCATTTCAAATACATCTGCTTACTATGCTTTGCCCAAAGGCCAAGTAAATGGGTCAGCTCTCAAGCTGTCACTCTACCTGGCCATCTTAACATTCCAACTTATGTCCAGGTGTGTGGGTTTTTGGGGACCATCCTGCTGTGTGGGGCCTGTGCGGCTCTCCCAAGTCAGGGCTAGATGAGACATGGCTGCATGAGCAAGTTTAGCCAGAACGTTGAAGTGAGGAGCTCTCGTGAGTCCAGTTGTATGACCTTGAATGAGCCGCGTAACTTCTCTGAGTGTCAATATATCTTTAATTATATGGATGCAACAGTGTCTGCTCTAACCAGGGGACAGGGTGTCTATGACAGTCAGCTGACATCTGATATTTCCTGATACTGACACTAGAATGTTATATTTTGTCAGGGGTTGCAGGGAGGGATGGGCCCCTTAATGCAGGGATCATGTCCTGTCCATCTTCACACCTAGGACTGACCAGAGGAGGCCTCAAGTCCATCTGGCAGGCCTGGTTCCAGATCATCTCCTATTTTGTAACTTCCCTAAACCTCTTCTTTTCTCATTGAAAGACAAGGATAATAATGATCCTGGGAGAATTAATCAAATCTGTACATGTTATACTTGCATGGTATCTGCAGGTACCAAGTGCTCAGTGTACATTAAGAGAATCATCATCACGATCCTCACCATATTACTAACATCACCATCATTATTATCATCATCACCATCAGTATTATTTTCACCATCACCACCATCGCCATCACTATCATCACCATCGCCATCATCACCATCTCCATAGTCATCATCACCATCAGCATTATCATCACCATCATGCCCATCACCATCACCACCATCACCACCATCATCATCACCATCTCCGTAGTCATCATCACCATCATCACCATCATCACAACCACGATCATCATCTCTAACTTCCACCACATACTTTCCATGTGCTGGGAACTGAGCTAAGCAATTGTGTAAAGTGACTCATGTAGCCTCCCAGCTCACTCTGTGGGAACTATGGTCTTTATTCCCTTGGTTCTGAGGCACGGAGAGAGTGAGGAACGTGCTTGAGGCAGACCCAGGCAGGAAGTGGCAGAGGCAGGATTTGAACCCAGCATCTGGCTCCAGAGCCCATGTTCTGAACTGTCTCTCTTAACTAGGCTGAAAGCCCATTTAAAGCTAGTTGAAAACATGCCACAGGATGCATTTAGGCATAGAAACTTTTTTATATGCCTGAATAAAATTAGAAGATTTCACAGTTAATTTAGCACATTGGACCGTTATGTTGGATAATCCAAGTCAGCTATTCTGTTTCATCTTGCTTGAAATTGGCCGATGCTGTCATTACAAGGGGCTAAAAACGAAGAGGAAAGCCTTCCTGTGTTGTCTTATAGCCAAATCAGCTGACGCTTTTCTAATATCTGTAATTAGTAACTGGAAAATTTGTCCTAATCTCCATGAAGTAAAGTTTCCAAGGAAGATCTTTATCAGCAAACACATTTGGATGTGGAGATAAACAGCCCAGCTCACCCCAGATGCCTTTGTGGTTGTTTGTGTTTTAAGAACAGGCATGGATTCATTGGAGCTGGGCATTTGGGGTGGCTGGCTCTCGTGGTTTGCTGTTTTTCTCTTTCCATGGGTCAGCATTTCTTCCAGGTGGGAGCGGTACGGGATGCAGGAGCGCAGGCGCATCTGGGCTGTGAGCGGACCCGCTGGGCCAGGTCCTATGAGAAGACGACAGTTCTTTCAGACATTGAGAGAAGCTTCCTGGTGAAGGTTCCAGAACAGTGATCACGATGTTGACTTACCTGGAATAAGGTCACCCTCCCCACCCCCTTGAAGGTTTTCCATCCTAAACCTTTAGGTCAGAGATGTTCTGGGAAGGGGTGTTGGGTGCGCCCCCCCACCCTTGGATGGGCAATTACAACCTCTAAAATGTAGAATAGAAAAAATATTGCATTTTACAATTTACATAATGTATGGGGGGAAAACTCTTTTTACATAACTTGAAAATACAGAGTGACCAAATATTTTTGGTTACTGGAGGTTTTTAAATAGGATCAGGGTTATGATTCTTGTAGCCCTTGGGGGAGCGGGCGTGTGAATCACTATGTAAAATGGGATGTGTTCCTGTGTCTCTCAAAAGGGGATATCCGTCTCAGAAGGTCAAGAAGCACTTACTTGGAGAATAAGCAAAAGAATTAGTTAAGAAGAAAAAACAGTTACTTTGCATTTATCCAATAATTTATGTATTTATTCAAAATATAGGAATATCACGCCTGCTGAGTGACGAGAACCAAGCATGATCATATCTAAACTCGGGGAAATTACAGCTCTGACTTCGGGGGTTAGGTAAGGTCCTAGCAAGGCGTGGTTGGGTGGTAGCTCATCCAGCCAATCACGTGGGCATGACCTTGCTTCTCTTTGAGACTGACATTCTCATTGGAGAGAACTGTGAGCATCTGAGTTCTAGAGAAAGATTACCGTAGATGATGCACCCTTTGTGGTTGAGTTTCGGAGTCACTTCTCAGCAATATCGTTTTATCGCCTGTTCCTTCTGCTATTGCACAACTCTGTGCAGCATGCCAGCTTTTCTGGCTTAGGTGTTGTGTCTCTTTGTGATGTGCCCCTCCTTGCAGCTGTGGAAGCATCTATGTGTAGTCTTTTATGGATTTAAGAGGGAAAAAAATCGTATTTTCTGGGCTCTGCCACTTGGGAGATGTTCTCTCATAAAATGTTTTCTCTGTTACTCTTCTCTGAGGCCCAGACCAATGAGGGCCATGTCTAGGGTCATGTGGTGAGTTAGGAGCAGCTTTCTCTCACCATGACAGTGAGACTCACTCATGCATAGCTTCTGAAACTCAAGGCTGGGGGCAGGGTGGACATTGTGCATAACTTCCTAGGTGGGGTTTGAGCCCAATGTTGCTAAGTTTATTAATTTTTCAAAAGGTGAAGTTTTTCTTTATAATGAAAAATTTTCTCATTTCTAAAAAACCTGCGTTTCCAAAATGGCATGAGCTCAGTTGAATACTATCAGACAAACTCAAATGGAGGGGAAGTCAATCCAGTCTGCCCTCTTCCCAAATGCACAAGAAACAAACAACCAAAAAAAAAAAAAAAAAAAAAAAAAAAAAAAAAAAAAAAAAAAAAAAAAAAAAAAAAAAAAAAAAAAAAAAAAAAAAAAAAAAAAAAAAAAAAAAAAAAAAAAAAAAAAAAAAAAAAAAAAAAAAAAAAAAAAAAAAAAAAAAAAAAAAAAAAAAAAAAAAAAAAAAAAAAAAAAAAAAAAAAAAAAA
>PVJL010002291.1:0-206455 GCA_004026885.1 Lyroderma lyra
ATTACATTATTTTTAACAAAGAAAAGATTTTATAAATATCTAGCATTAGATTGCCCATAATTTGTCAGGACTTTGTACCATATGTTACCTCTGTTGAAAAATTAAAAAATAATCAAAATGACATTTTAAGATGAGAATGTATGTACCTTTTATCTTCCCTAAGAAAAAAAGCAATGTATGGTTACTCTAGAATAATTTGAATGTACAAATAATAAAAAACAAAATAAAATCACCTAAAATCTTACAACTTTGACAAAAGAGAAGCTTTAATATTTTGCAATATGTAAAATCACCTCAAATCCTACTGGTTCAGGAAAAAATATAACTAATACTATCTTTTAAGGTATACTTCCAGAATTTAAAATTTTTTTCACTTAAAAACATTTATACAAATAAAATCATACTGTACATGGCATGTTGTATCTTATATTTTTGTTTAACACCAAATAACATACATGAAATTAGAATAGTGAACTTTCATTGTGAAATTAAGAATAATTAAATAATATCAAAAGCTTCTACATACTGGCCCTGAATGAATACAAGAATTGTGCAAAAAGTTTTATATATTGATATTCTATGTTATTGAATATGCAAAAATCTATGAAGTGAACACTATCTTATTTCTTTTATTAATTTTTTAAAGGCTCTAAGTGGTTAAACCAACTATCTAAGGTTACATAGCTTGTAATAGGGAGTGAAGGTGTTTGAGTCAAGTCTATTCGCAATACAAAGTGTGTGTTTAAACTTGGAGCTGAAATTGCATCCCCTAGTCAAAAAATTCTTGGGAGAATGAGCCTTATCTATATCATTTCTTTCTCCAAGTCTGCAAATCTAGACCAGGTTAGCCATAAATTATTTCATACCCCACCAAAGCAACTTGATTCTTTTTGCCTTGCTCTTTGTTTTCAATTTATTCCTATCACTACTACCTATTTCTCAAATATCTGATGACTTTGCATATGGCTAATACCAGGAGACAAAAGTCATGTGTCAGAAGACAATGCTGTTTAGACTAAATCCAGTAAAAGCATGATGAGAACTGCTATTTTTTAAATTTTACAACTGCATTTAATATTGGTTTGTATGTTATTCCAAAACATTGGTAAAATTTTAGATTAGAATTTTCAAAACTATTAGGCCACTGATTCCTTGCAAAGTCCATATAAAATTCCTTCGTGTTTTTTTTTCCCCCTTCACTTCTTGCCAACTTAAATTTAGAGAAAGAACTGCTGTTGCCAAATCGTGAAATGTGCTTGGGCAGGGTGATGGGAGTTAGATTATGAGCAAGAAGAAATGCTGCTATTTTTGTCAAAACAAATACAGTAAGCATGACTCATCAAAAATAATCTATTGTGCATCTTTTATGCTATCTTGTTTGCAAAAATTGATTAATTCTTTAACACTCACGAATAACATAGACACTTTTGATAAAACAGGGGAGAAATTTTTTACCCACTTAGAGAATAACTTTGTGTAATATTAATGTAAACTAAAGGTACAGACTTAGGAATGAAAACATAGCAAACTGAAATACAGATCATAAACATAGCCCCACAATGCCTACCGGGAGAGAGCACATCATCAAAAGCCAGTTTGAAACTCACTAAAGGGAAGTTTTCCTTATGGTTTTTGTTCTTTCACAGTCACAAAGTGTAACATACATGGCCAAGTTTAAGTTGCATCCTCTAGTAAAAAAGCAAATATTCTTCTGGAATTTTTATTGTATTGAACAGAGAACATGTCCTTTTTTTAATATTGAGGATTTATTTTGCCATTTGACAATGCTGTAATTACACAAACTAGCTATGATGCCAGCATTCACAGAACCTACTCAGAACATGTCCATGTTGAGGATGAATCCAGGACTGAAAAGTCGCCGGATGAAGAGCAGTACAACATTGTCCCATATCCGCCCAGATTCGGAGTTACAGGTGGTGATCAGTTACTGCACTGACATTCCTGCACTACATTCTGAGCATTAAACTGGGCATTGGGGGTCAAGAAAAATAAAGAAAAAAAATCCAGTAACAGTAACATAAAGGCAAAATAGTATAAGAAAAACAAGTTTACATATAGGGCTAAGTCTCCCTCTCCTGCTTTACCTGACGACTAGAAACGTAGCAGCCCAGCTTACTTACTGCAGGGACTCAGAAGCAGACAGCTTGGGTTGCAATCCCAGCTCTTCCTTCCCCTTACTAGTTGTACGACCTTCAGCAAGTGACTCATGTGAAGGCAGGATACTCTGCCTACCACACTTGGCTATTATAAAGTCAGCTAGTTCATATGTGAGTGAACTGCCTCGGATAATGCACACCGTGTGCACTCTTTAGGTGTCTGTAAAATAAAATGACCGTGTACCCTGTGCTCTAGAACCTCTTTATGATTATACACATCTAATAGTTTATTCATTCACGTATTGCAAAAATAGTTACAGAATACTATTACTGTAATTGCCCCCTATCTTTTTTGTCTCCTGGGCCTAGAACCAGGAGATGACAAGAAACAATATCCATTGATGCATAGACATCAAGACGTTAACAGACAAGAAATCCAATGTGGTTCATCTACTTCTTTTATATGCATTCCAGGTAAAATTTTCTCTAATTATGTTATCTGGGCCAAAGTGGTAAACCAATACTGAATTCTGAGTCTTGATAGCTAGGGAAGCTAGACAGAAGCTGCTTTATGTATCCCTCAGAACATGCCAGATACTCGGCTCTGTCTGACCCGCTCTGAACACTCTGGCTCCAGCGACACTGGTCCCATTGCTTTCTCAGGACACAGTGAGCAATCTTCCACTTCAGATGCGCATTTGCTTCTTCTGTCTAGAGCACTCTCCTTCCCAACGCTGATCCCTACCCCAACACACGACCTGCTTGGCTCACACCCTCATCTCCTTCAGATCTCTGTCCAGAAGTTACCATCTCAGCAAGTCCCCCTTGGGATCCCCTTTACTCTGTCCCTCTTGTCCTGCTTTGTTTTCCTGCATATCACTTATCATCATGACATACTAAGTAATTATTTGCATATTTGTTACATTTGATCTCCTTTCTAGAGTATAATCTTCATGATGACAGTCACTTTATTTGTCTACTCAGAGAACAGGGGTCACCACATAGCTCATACCTAAATATTTAATAGAAGAATAAAAGGAACTATTTGCTCTACTTGGTTTGCTTTCCTGGCTACAAGCTGCATGGATCATACAACAATCTGGAGTTACCCACAATGAGCACTAAACATTAGCAATAAGCCCGTCTAGGGCTCAGACCTTGGATTCTAAACACCTTTACCATTAAAAGGAACTGAGATTCTATGGAGAACAGAAGATTTCAGGTCTGGATAAGGGAAATGAAGGAGAGACTAAAATAATGATCTTGTTTCTTTTTTCTTTTGTGACAGATAATAAATTAGCACTCAAGACTAATTGAACTATGTCAAAGGACACAAAGGTCAGCCTGAAGGGGCTGTCACTTACAAAATTTGGGGTAATTTGAGTATTAAAAAGAGATAACTACAATTCATCAATTGATGTGAATATACTGGAGATAAAACTGCATGAGTTCATGATAAAAAATGAGAGAGAGAAAGAAAGAGAGCAAGACAGAGAGAGAGAAAGAGAGAAAGAGAGGGAGGCTTGTCACATTGGAAGTATCTATTTCATCAATTCTTTATTGGTAACTCAGAGTAACTCTACTATTTTAGATGGAACTGTAGCTCATTCACAGCTGGTAAGAGTAGTATCCCAGCTAATGAACAGAAGTGATGATAGAATTACGAAGTTACAATTTTGCAACTCCCCCCAAAAACGAACAAGGATGATTGACGGATGCTAAAAATGTTGGGGAACTCTTCTAGAATAAAAGAGACTGAAGAGACAAAAATCAGACGTGCTGTGTGAACCTTGATTTGAGCCTTGTTTAAAAGAAATAAAGCCATAAAATATATTTCTAGAACAATTGGGATCATTTGAATACGGACTATGTATTAGATGACATTGGGGAATTATTGCTAATTTTCTTACATGTGATGTGATTGTAGTTATAGAAGAGAATATTTCACTCTTAGGAGTTCACGTAACTTACTTTGAAATTGTTCAGAAAAAGAAAAAATCAAGTATTTACAGTTGTTGAATCAAGGTATGGTGATTCAAGTCTTAACTGTACTATTCTTTTCATTTTACTGCATTTTTGAAATATATATATAGCAAAAAGTTGAAGTATCAGTGGTAAAATATAGATAATTTGAAATTGCCATAATAATAATAATAATAATAATAATAATAATAATAAAATCTCCTTGTATATAAATTAGAAAATGTTGATTAAAATTAATTGGTAACATTTGTAAAATATAATACCTTATTCAAGATTTCTCAACCTTCGCAATTTTGACATTTTGTATAATTACTGTGAAAAGCTCTGTGCATTGTAGAGCATTTGACAATATCACTGGCTTCTATTACTAGATGCTAGGAGTACTGTCTCCCCTCCTCCAAAACAAAGGTGTCTAAAAGCACTGTCCTATGTCCCCAGGGGTGGCAAAATCTTTTCAGGACACGAACCACTTCCTTCTTTTTTTTTTTTTTCCAATCCTTCAAATGGTCACTTTTCAGATGTTTAGAGAACAAAAATTAATTGATCTTTAATACAAACTGCATTTGTTAAAAATCCAACTCTTCCCATTAAACACGCATGCTGTATATGTCTCTGTTACAATAGTTGGGAATAGAAAGGGCTGTAAAAAAATGGCTATAAGGACCAATAAAAGTTATTTTTAATCATTTAATTTAAAAATGTTCTTCTGAGAAAGCCCCTGGCAAATATTTTTTAAAAAAATCATGTCTTCATCCACATTATTATTAACAGAGGTTATTATTTTTGTCTTGTAGTTTTAAGTTTGCTGTTTCCAGTAAGATCAAAATTATAATTTGGTCCATAATATATTTACACAGAAAAAAAGATGCATTCATTTGGAACAAGAAGTGTTCCACCAGAAATGTGTATAAGAAGCATTTATAATCTGTGATATTAACACACGCAACAACTTGGATGAATCTCAAAAGGTATTAAATTCAATGAAAGTAGATAGTCTCAAGAGTTAAATTATGTATGATTCCATTTATGAGAACCACTGGAAAAAAAAAGTAAAATTACAGTGATGGAGAACAGATCAAATTACAAAAGGACAGAGATAGGAGATTATGATGACAGGAGAGATTTTGGGGGGGGGGGTGGTGGAACTGTTCTATATCAGGGTTATGGTGAATTTTAACACATATATGTGAACTTGTTTTGTTGTGAATGAGAGTAAATGATTAACATACCATATGTAAAGAAAATATGTAAAAGAAAATTAATAACAATTCATAACCTAAATTTAAAAATACTTCTAGAATATATAATGGGAACTAATATAGCTTGGTTGGTATCCTAAGAAAGCAAAAATACATTTCATAAGTAAGTAAATAAATAAACAAACACACTAACAATAAGTGTAATTAAACATTGTGCTCCAATTGTCAGTATGAATACCTTGAGATTTGAAGATTGCCGTTGTAGATTGTTGGGAGGGAACAGCAGAGTTACACTTGCTATAAAGTTCCCAATTTGTATGGAGACGGTCACTGACCTTAAGAAAAGAGGGCCACCACACCAAGCAGGAGCACATCTCGGGCTGCCTTTCCCTACTCATGGGCTCCCTAAGATGGGTACGGCTGCCATCACATTCCCAGCAATACTAGAGAGAAAACAGCCATTTCCCTGCTACTAACAGCCCGTAAGTGTTTTATACTTAGAGCTTGTATCACCGTTTTTGAATGCTAACAGTCTACACATGTCCATTTAAACATGTTTGCAAACATCCAGTCTTCTGATTCCTGAACTACACATGGCATGAGCAGGACTGCATCCTCAAAGGGGAACAGCGGAGTGACACGTAGGTTGCACGGCATGTTATCTATTTCTAGGTTCTTCTTTGGTGAACTGGAATCCCCGCACTCCAGTGTCCAATTTCAGCGCTTTCAGCTGCTGATTCGGATCTTGTGTTGGGCCTAACAACCACAATGACAAGAATTTCTTTCCCTCTCCAGCTAAGAATTTCTAATTCCGCTAAGGAAAACAGAAAAAAAGCAGCATGGTTCAACTATTAATGTCAGGAATGTGAAAACTATTCATGAAAATGCTACTTTAGAACAATTAACTATAGTTCTTTATTATATTAAATTATTTTTGAAATATCTTTTGTGGTTTAAAGAAGTTTTGGTTGACCCTCGAGGTCCTAGAGAGGTCACTATTTCTTCCTAACTTAAAAACATCCTCGTACTTTAACTGAAAAAACAAAACAAAACAAAAACCAAAACCACAAAAAAAAAAAAACCCACACAACAATCCAGCAATCCAATCTGTCCACTGTTCTAGCAGGAATAGTACCTCTTACTTTCACCCTCTCATTAGAGCTTTACTTAGCATGTCAGATCTGTGATCATGATTTTGGCTTGCAAATAGACAGATGGTATTCAATTGCACACTTAGTGTTACATTTTCTAATATCGCAGCACAAAACGAGGCATTATGGGTTGCCCATCCATTTTCTGTAGACACCCAGGAAAAACAGCTTTCACATTTCCTCTCATATCATCTACTTCTGTGCAGCCAGAAGGTTGCATGCCACGCCTTACAATCTGTTGATGTGCTGCTTGCTAATATATTTTGATTTCAATCAAGGAATTAATGGAGAATTCTAGGTAATATTTTATAAATAGCAATGGATGATCGGTTTCTAAAGATTTAGAATATAGCTAATATCCAAACTACGTTGACCATTACTGACGTTTTTCTTGATTTTCAGAAGGTCCACCAGAATTTGAAATTCCTTATATTAAAAAAAAAAAAAAGCTTATAGAAGTCCCATTAAGCAGAAAATGGTCAGAATTAGAGTAGTTGATTCTTAATTTCTATGCGAATGTGTTCGGCTTCCCAGGCATGAAAGTTTTCATCTCTCCATTAAAATTAAATGAATGCAATGACAACGAGCTTCACAACTTACCAATTACCATTTATCAATATGATCCCTAGAATATCCTTTGACTTTCCAGTCCCCGTGAACAAAATCCGTACAAATGTATTTATATCTGTGGTGACTGCGGTCCCTCTATAGATTTCGTTTTTCTTGGACAAAGCCTCCATTCTCCTGCAAGGGCTTGAATTCTCTGAGTCACATGTCCATTTATAGAAATGAAGTGCTCATTTAACTGATTCTTTCATAGTTCACATTGCTGTTCCATTTACCAAGTTTAAATAACTGACCCAAAGTCACATTAGTAGTAAGCAGCAGGCTATATGTTGCTCTGCTTCCAAATCTTACACTTTTTAACCATAACATGATACTGCTCTGGGCTGATCCTGCTAGATATTAAAAATTCTTGCATAGTGATCACTGTACTCCTAACTATATCACAAAGTGCAGAAGATGGAGACATTAATAATTCAGTAATAATTCTAGTATTTTAAATTATTTATCTATAATAGATAAAATATATTTAATACTAAATTTATTTTTGCTATGTTAGAATAAGATCACCAATTTTATCCTTGAAGCTAAATTTAAAGAAAGATTTCAGGATAAGTAATTAGTGAATTTATAATCAATCCTTTCTCATGAATGTTTTAACATTACACTTTTCTTATGAACCTGTGAGACCGAATTTGCAAATATATCTTGGTATAGGGCAGATATTTTATGAAACCAAAGGCCCACTTTGTAGGGCTTAACACACAAGGAGGAATTATTCTTGATGCTTGAAAACTGTGCAGTATAGGAACGGCAACCACAGAGCACCCCTCTTCTAATGAACATGTACTATTTTAATCAAGCTCTAATTTAAAATCAGAATTTCAAAAACAGTTATTTACTGTAGTGGATAATTTAAAGGTTTAGTTTCATTTTTCAGTTTCTAGGTGACAGATAAATCATTAATTAACAACAGATGAAAAGCATTCTTGACAAGGCAATATATTAAGTGTGAATTTGAAAATTCCATGACAAACACATGCCCTAGTTTATCATTACTGAGGGCTGATCCTTGATTTAATCGGCTTATTTTAGTAGTAGTGTGGAATCCTCATCATTCAAATATCAAATGGAGTTAAAAACTGGCCCCAAAAAGACATAACTAAATGCCTTCATTTCAACAAATCGAAAGCATGTTCTTTCTAAAATAGGACAATTATTTAAAACTAGAGGAAAGTCTTGTGGATATTTAACCTCTGGTTACCAGTTTTCTTTCAAATAGAAACTGTCTTGTGCGGTGCTAAAAATTCTCCATCTCCTGTCCACTGTTTCCCAATTTGTCACATCTCAGCATAGACATCACACACGGAAATCTATTTCAAGTGAATATTCCTTGGCTTTTACCAGATTTTCTGAATCATCTCGGCAGGTGGCACTTGGAAGCCTGCATTTTGGGTAACTATGTATTCTAAAGCTTGAGAATCTCTACAACACTTCTAAGGATCTTTTATTCCTACCCACAAGAAAGAAGGGATAAATTAAATTGTAGTCAATACCATAAAATCTGAAAGCCCAATTTCAATTTCCAGAGAGAATTTGCATTGGCAGTAAAAAGTAATGACAGTCTTGAGAGATAAAGTATTTCATTCAAATATTTCATAGTTTACTAATATTAATCAAGAGGATGCTTTAGATACACCTGTTTTCTAATTCTTTCAAGTGGAGCCCTATGGTGAGCTCTAAATTGACCTTAATGATGGTGCCTTCAGGTTGGTAATTCTATTTACCCCATTTCACAGATGAAAAAGAAGTGATGACAGAGAGATTGTGTTACTTGTCCCGTAGATGGTGGAGAATGACTAACACTCAGGTCTGTCTGACTTCAAATTACTATACTACATCACTATAGATTGAAGAAGATTTAGTATTCAACAGTGGTAATTTTAGAGAAAATGTAAGGAAAGCAAATTGAAGCTGATGTGTATTGCCTAGTAATGTACAGCATCAAACAGATTAAAATGGAACATCTAAGTTTTACATAGAGTTCACATGAAGTTTATAGGTTCCCATAAGATTTAGTGAATGTTAAATTTGAATGAAGGTATTTATTTTAAATTTAGGAATGTTTAATTTTTCTTTAAAGTCCTTGCAAAAATAAATGATGTCCTTAATTATAACTTCTTTCCATCAAATAAACAAAGAAAGCAACTGCAACGGTTATACACACACACACAAACAGGAACACACAAGATAATGAGGCTAGTCAACAATCTTCTGTCAGATAATTAGTATTTTATAGTCACAATGGCAAGTTTAATCAACATATTCTCAACAAAAAGCTTGGTACTTAATGCATTTTGTGACCTTTGGGTAATCACAGGCATCCTTTATATATTCAGACATTTATTGGGCGCTCACAAATTGTTCACCTACCAAATATATACTGTGCCCATAGTATAATGGGGAAATGAATATGCATACTTAAATTGGATTTGTGTCAATTGTAACGATTGAAGTAAACACAACATTTTAGGGGATCTCAACAATAAGGCAGGTGAACCTAACTTGGGACTGTGATGCCTTCATCAAAGACAAGTGTTGCACTGGACTCTCAATGTATTAGTGAGATTTGGGGGCAAGAAGAAAATGTGGAAAGGATGCGGCATAAAGGCAGTTCTAGGAGCAGTAAGGAATATAGAGATGTGAATAACACTTTTTTATCTTTAAAAGAACTCTGAACTCTGTTGAGCACTCCTGTCTGTTCATGGTATAGCTCACTGCAGTACGTGGAAAAGCTTTAGGACATAGGATAGGCAAGTGAGTCAGAAGGCAAGGACACGACACAGCACATTTCTGATTAAGGGTGGTCCAGGCTCGGCCAACCAGATTTCTTCTCCCTTGAATTTAAATCTTGAGTAGAGGGATGCAGGTAGAGTTAATCTACCTGGTGACAGCACTGTGAAGAGACTACCCTTCAGTTTGTCTAGTAAGAGATGTAAAAAGTTGCTATGATTCCTTCCAGTCCTCACTCAAACTGTCTCTTCTCCAGGACATACTCCCTGCCCTCGTGCTTTAAACCGCTCACACCAATATGCCTTCCCTACTTTCCATTGGTCTACGTTTCTCCGTAGCATTTATCACCATCTAACATACTATACATTTGTCCTATTTTATCCCACCAGAATAAGCTTTGTATTTTAGTAGCTCACTATTTATCCAATGCACGTATCAGAATCTAACTGCATGAGTCAGTAAGATCCTGATTCTTTCAATTTTCCTTCAGAGTTTCTGATAGCATTCTAATACATTTTTCTTTTAAAAATTTTGGGAAATTTTTAAAATCTAGGAAAAGACAGAGCAGAGCTCTGTCTAGGATGGTCCCAGAGATCATGGCCTCTTGACCAGTCATAGAACATGGCTGGCATTTCTGGGTGGAGAAAACAGCTTTTTTAAACCTATGTTTGTGTGATAAGAGTTATTTTGAAAGTCCTACTTTTTAAAGTAATGTTCTTTCTTGAAGTTTTTATTAATGACACATTTGGAATTACCTCTTTTAGCACAGTATTACTGTATTTTGAATGCTACTTTATTATAATATTTTTGACATATTATGTATCATAATAATTGCTCTTTAAAACTACAGACCACAGGTAAAGTAAGTTAGTGTTTCCTGAATGAAATAATTATGTACGCAAATATTGGAACTGCATTATATGATTGTTAAAACATTTAATTCTTTATGCATTAAAATTTTTAACATCTAAACAAAATGGCATTAAAACAAAAACATAAACAGTAATAAAGTATAATTCTTCAGTGAATTTTTATTTTACTTATGATAGCATATATTTTTTAGGATTTTAAAGAAGACTTCTTCTTTGTAACATGAATCAAAATACTCCAGTGACATCCTACAGGCCTAGTGTAACTTCAAAGACGGATCATGTTAGAAAAAGCAGATCAGTGATTTGCTAAACAAGCAAAACAAAAATGTAGGATAAAAGGGAACAGTATGCTATAGAACAGTATAACATGACACTGTAATTTAGAACCGTCACTTTTGCCCTGATTTTATTGGTAGAAAACAATGAAGTATAACACTGTTTTCTATGAAGCCTCTATATTTTTTCCCCAACATAATTAAAAATTGTGAATATTTAAGCTATAAGAACTGGGTTATGTTCATTTCTTTCTAATGACATTGTTCAATTTAACTTTGTCAACTTCTGCTTTTACATATAACTTAAAATATCATTTTGTGATGACAGTGTTATACATTTTTTAATATTGTTGAAATACATAATAAGTTTGGAGATGCTCAGAAATTCTCAGACGGTTCTGCTGCAAATAATAGCATCAAATCTTGTTGGCTCTCTGTAATGTAAAGTACTTTAAATCTTTATATGTATGGAGCACCTAGGATACAAAGTGAGCTGCTCCCTTTTAATTCATAAATATTTAGAATTATATACTCAATTAGCCAGTTTCACAAACTGGTGATTTTAAATTTGCATTTGTATGTGTGTAAAACTTGAGATGATAATAAAAGTCATAAGGAATATACAAAATAAATCTAAAAATAAATTTAAAAGATACATTTTGAAAATACAAAAAATGTATTTATAAAAAATTATGTATACTTTCAAAAGGATACTTAATATTAAAATGCTGAAAGCTTATGTTCTATTACAACAAAAAACTTTATATAAAATTAAGATCTTGAAAAGTTAGCATAAGTTTAAGGAGCTTCCTTACATGTGAAGTATTTAAAGTAAAGTATTTTAAATGGTGAATGTGCTCTTTTAGTACTATTGTTTTCTAAATTTAGAATAACCAGAAAGGAAAAAGTGTCATTTGAAGAATAAATTATGCTATTATTTAGAAAGCACATTAATCATTAAAACAATAGCTAATCTTGACTGAGTGCCATTTTGGTTGGAAGAAAATACTTTATATATGATTTCAAAAAATATTCTGTTTAGCATTCATGACAATCTCATAACCACTCATTCTTTTACAATAGTCAAGGAAATATGGAAATAATTCCACTTGCTCATAGCCACACTCACATTTTGAATCATGTATTTAATTCCAAAGTACATGCTCCTAACCATTATGCAGTATCATTGTTACCAATGGGGTAACAGCGGGAAAAGGAACTGTAAATTAGAATTAAAATTGGATTTGAAAATAGAATTATTGAATTGACATTATCGAGGTATAATAATAATATCTGTATGTACCCTTAGAGTCAGAGCAGACTCGTATTTGTCTGCCTATTCTAGAGAACCAAATAATGTGCTATTGTGATTCTGAATACATTTCCTTGAGCTGACACTAACATCTTTGGGTGCAGAAACCAGGTGTTTTGCTCACTATTGTTAAAGTCTGGCATAATGGGGATGCTCAACGAGGTGTGTTAAATAATTTCACAAATTAATAAAAAAGAATTAATTTTAGGTAGTTTTCAATTTAAACATAAATTCATTCATTCAATCTAAAAGCACGGGCAACTTCTATTTAACAAGCACAAGGCTAGGTTATCACTAAACAAATAAAAGTAGTTACATAATATAAAATTTATGCTCTCCAGGAGTTCACAGACTAGTGGCAAAGAGAGGTAAGTGAAAAACTAAAAGTATAATAAGCAGT
The DNA here is from genome assembly GCA_004026885.1 of Lyroderma lyra. Lineage (NCBI taxonomy): Eukaryota > Metazoa > Chordata > Mammalia > Chiroptera > Megadermatidae > Lyroderma > Lyroderma lyra. The sequence continues at coordinate 12,667 of PVJL010002291.1, forward strand.
ACAATGGACATAACACTAATTACTTTATGGAAGTGTAAGGACTGGGGCATTTAACCTGAATTAAGGTTCAGGGATGATATGCCAGGAGGTGTTTGAAAGGGAATGCTGGCCTCCAAAATTCATTTACTAAACAAAGCAAATACATACCTAGAGAGGCAGAAGCATCTAACTTGAATTAGGTTCAGGGTTGATCTTCAAGGTGGGGTGATAGGAAAAAAGCTTCCAAAATTTGTTTGGAAAATAAACCAAGCGCACATATTCAAAATGATGATCACACCAGATAATTCAGTGTGTCCAAATATTTTGTGTTCCATCCTACCAGCTCGTTCGCCTCATCTTGGCCAAGGTCATTTCATCCATTTCTATAGCTTTCCCTACCCTGATGCCTCCCACGTTTGTACTTACTATTCAGACAGACCTCTCCTGGGAGCCAAACCTGTGTTTCCAACTCTCTACTCCATCTGTCCAAAACCAGCATTTTGTTTTCCAAAGCTGCTCCTGCATATCCTTCTCTCCCTCTCTAGAAACTCTGGAGGTCATCTGGCCTTGTTCTCTTTAGTCTCCTATATCTAGTAAGGTAATAAATTCTTGTGAATATATCTCTAACGACTTTTCTCTGGTCCTTAACTGCTCTTAGCTCACATTCTTGCCCACCTCTACGCTGTCCCCGACCACACCTCTGGCTGCTGCTGTGACCGCCCCTCCTGTTGCGCTCAAAGGACAGGCTCTGTGCTCAGTGCATGAAACGCTTTATCTTGAGACTTCCCTCAATCATTTCCTTATGTCCAATTCCCCTCCCTTCTAGGTGTTACCTGAAATATAGAGCTATTTTAGCTAGGTATAGATGAATGAGGTGAAATATATTCATGGACCCTAGCCTGGCAATCTTACAACCATCCCTGTGTTCTTGTGGGAAGGTCAGTCTAAATGAGAATATCAGCTATGCTTATTAATACCGAGCAAGACATTCTTCTTTTCAATTTGTAATTCAATGCAATACATATTTACCAGTTATGGCTATGTGCCAGGCTCTCTGCTTGATGCTTGTGATTTAACCGTGAAAAGAAGGACACAGCGCTTGTACTCACAGAACATAGAGCCTAGCAGATTCTATTAAGCAGAAACCTCTGCAGATGAGAGTTATGACTTCCTATACAGAGCCGCAAGGGCTATGCATCGATTTCTGTGGTTGGCCTCACTGACATAAAGAGCATTCTTAAATTAACAAAGGTGTGTATTTAAGAAAGATTTCTCTCCTCAATTTCCATTTCTGTCTTTCAGTACAATTCCAGGATATAAGTTTATTGACATTTGGTTACTATAAAAATGCAATTCCAAGCAGGAGAGTATTGTGTCAGTAAAGACAAAATAAGGAGGCATAACTAAATGAAAGCCTTAAGTTTAGAAACCTAATGAGTCTGTAGTACAATGTTTGAAGTGGTGGAACTAAATTTCTATAAAATTCTGAATTAACAGATCATTGAGATTCAAAATTGTGTAGCTTGGAATACTTTTGCTGTTATATTTAATCATGAACACTTTAGGTAGCAGAACATAGGGGAAATAGCATGGACTTTTTTTGGGTTCCATAACCCCAGATTCAGACAGAAACTACAACACATACTCTGCACATTGTTAGCAATTCCTTGGGGGACCTTTGGTGAACATCAGTTTTTTTCATCTGCAAAGCAGGGAACTCATGACAATTCATCTGGATATTTTTGGAAAGTTACTAAATTATTCTCTCTGTTCTGGTCCTACAACCCAACCCAAGAACAATCCAATATTCTAATGAAACAGAAAATACAAGCCTGTCAGGCCTTGTGGAAAACCCTTACATCCTGAGGATGACATTCAAATTTATTTTTATATTCTTGAGTCTGCACATTTCACTTTTAGTCATTTCCTATGTCCAGCTTATGGTCCAGTCCTACTAAACTCTGCCTTTCCCACACACCAGTAAGTAGCTTTGAACACACTGGCCCACCCACTGGAAACAACTCTTCTGTTGTCCACACTCATAGTCAAGACTGAACACAACTGGTGGCAGAGAAAAACTTCAGTTCTTTCATTTCCCTGAAGACCTCTGCCTGCTTCCTTGTCATCTCTATAGGGTGACTTTGCCTTCATTTCTTTTTGTTTCTTCCAAAATATGTAACACATGCCAAGCATTCTGCTAGATATTTTCAATACATTTTAAAATTATCAATGGTAAGAAGTTATAATGTGCTCCAAATAAAAGAAAAATAATGGTGGATTCCTAGTAGTATCAAAATGACAGAATAGTAAAAAGACTACTTCTTTGCTGAACAGCCAGAATTACCTCAATCTTATTTGATCACAAAGATGTGGTGTCCCACACTAATTACTGGTAATATCTTTTGAGTGAAATTCTTCATGTAATTGAGATTTCCAGCTTGCTTATTAGTCTTCTATATATTTCAAGTGTTAATCCTATCTGCTAAGTGAGAAAACAAATTTTAACTATCTCTTAAATATAAAAAAAACTCCAAATAAGTAGGAACAGTAAAGATACAGAAAGAAAAAGAAAAGAAATGTAAAGAAAAACAAGTATCAAAAAAGCTTTTGTCTAGCTGCTATGTGTGTGTGTGTGTGTGTGTGTGTATGTACGCATGCATATATGAATGAGATCAGACAATTAATTTTGTGAACTCATCCAAGAAAAGGTGCTGCATACCTCATTGCTGAATATCACTATGGTCACCTTCAAAGCACTCCCCTTGGGAAGCTACACACCAATGACAGCTCCTAGTCCACCCTTCAAAGCAATTCTGGGACTCTTTCTGGAATGGCCATTAGAGCTGTCATCATACCATAACCTTGCCAAGATTATGACACTTACCAAGTCCTTTGCATAATGCTGCCAACGTAAGTGCACAGTGGCAAGTGCACGAACTTAATTGTCAGAATTTGGGGATGACAACAGCTCTGATGGCCATTCCAGAAAGTGACAAGGCAAAGACAGCAGAAGCATGCAGACAACCTCCTGGGACAACAAATAAAGCAGTGTGGGGAGCATGTGCTCCAGACCACAAAGGGCTTTTAATGCCAAGTTGGGGAGGTGAAGTTTATTCCTTAAAAACCAGGCATACATGACATAGTTTAAACATGGAAATGGCAGAGGACTATGTTTTCATATTTTGGGATAAAGCATCTTTCTCATTTTCAGTGGGTACCAGGGGGCAAGAGAGTCAGCCACTTTTACACACAGTCTTGGCAGTTAATGTTATTAATGCAAGGATTAAATGGCAAAGAAATGTATTTTAAACCAAAACAACACCTCATGGGTTCAATAGATAAAAGTGCTCCTGTCAGAAATGAATCCCTTTAATTTGAGGAAGTGGTTTGCAAACTTTCTTTTTGTTTTGTTTTTGATACAACACAGTATGTGTTACTGTTGTTCATAAAAACATATAAAGCAAGTAAATGTAGAAGAAGGAAGCATTAAGTGCCTCAGAAGAGTGTATTCTTCTGTCTTACTCTCTCTAGTCTACTGAAGAACTCCCATGACACCTTGGGGCTGTGCAGACACAGTTTGAAAACCACTAGTTAAGACAGTTCATCTCTAGGAAATGAAGGGTAGCATGTTAGCCACCAATACCTCCAGGAAGATTAACACATTCAATAATCAAGAGGTTTAATAAAGCATATAAGTGGTTTATTTGCAAAAATAGAGCTATATGTATAATCATGTTGGGACATCATTTTGTGGACATGAAATTAAGGAGAATTTATTGCATTCATATATATTATGTTATGTATTATATGTATATCCATTTAATTTTGTTTTAAAGTAAGTTTCCCACTTGTACATATTTGAGACACATCAACGAACAGTTCTAATGCATCCAAATATAGTAGATTCTCAGGTAATGGGCACCCATGGGGACTAGTAGATGCCGGATAAATGTAAGTAGATTCCACCATTGCTTGAGTTCCAGTTAACTGAGAATCTACTGTATTGTAATTAGTCTTTTCTTCTAGTAGAATTTAATGTTAAAAAAAAAAGAATTTAATGTTAATTTTTGTCAAAAGGTATTTAGGCAACTGCACTATAGAACTTAGTTTTGGTGACAGGCAGTTACGAAGCATATATAATAGTACAAATAGGGTGTTGGCATCATCCAAGATTGAGGTACCTCTGAATAGAAAAATGCTGACAGAAGTATATTAATAATATATAGAAGTGAGATCTCACACAAAAGTCAATTACTTTAAATTAAGTGTTAGATGGTCTATATGAAAACAGCATTTGCATGTATGTGTAGAAGTAAAAATATATTTGACTAAATGAAAATGCAATGAAAAAAAAGTCTTGTAATTAAAATAGCCTCCATCTCCTTATTTGTTGCTTTTGAAATGATCAGGACAAATACATTCTAAATCTTTTAAAATTTGATAAGATACAATTTCAGCAAAAATGACAAGGTAGTTTGAACATCTAATGAGATGAAACTGAAACTCAGTATTATTCATGCTCAGCTCTCTTAAATGTTTTTGCATATATTAAGTCTTACGCTAGAACCATTTTAAGAAAGCAAGCATTAAAATCTCAACTTCTTGATGCAGAATCATCTCAGAAATGCATTTATGCCATTGCATAATGAGAACCACTTTTAAAATGTAATCATTTTCACAAAATATATTTTTTGAGAAATGATATGTTACAGCACCTCATTTCTTATAACAGTATTTCAACCAAAGCAAATATATTGCCTTTAAAATAAGTTAAAGTATATAAATAAGAAAAATGATCCTATTTAATTCTGTCCCTTTGAAAATAAAAGCTTGAGTCAATTTTTATAAACCTTTACCTTCACACTGTAAAACCAGCTTTTCTTTCTTCCTTCTATTCCACCAGAAACAAAACTAAACAATAGCTATGAAAAGTTAAACACAATTCCTATTATAAATGTCAAGATCAAATATCATTTTATGAATTAAAAATGTAGGAGGTAGAGTTTATGTTTGCCAACATTTGTACTTTATCTGAAATCCTAGAGTTTTTACACGAATGGTTATATCATGAACAACAACAACTAAAACAATGAGTGGTTAAAAATCATTTCAGTGTGTTTTCAAAAAAAAAATCATCTTCCAGAAAGGTGTCAGCAAGATCTTTACTGAAGGAGCCCGTGTCATGACTGAGTATATGGAATTTACTGACCCTTAAACTTTGAGAGACTGAAGTAGAATACATAATGTCAAAAGCTGCCCCAAAGAGCCAGTCACAGGATATTGTAAAAAGCGTTTATATCTCAGTGTACAGAGAAGTGAAAAAAAGGTAATAATTCTGTTGAAGAGCCCCAGGGCACTTGCATTTTGAGTCTCTGCCACAGTAAGCAGATCACCACTGGGAAGCAGATATATTCTGTAATAGCACAGACTTGCATTATCAGTGGACATCAGTGTAAAACAGGAGAGGTGACAGAATTAAAAATAGAAGTATAAAATAGGGAAAGAGAAAGTAATTCTATCTACTGCTTATAGTATGCAAAGGCAAGTGACTTTAATAAAATAAATGTGCATTTATTCAGGGCCACCTTTTAAAAGAATTTGGACTACCCTTACTATATTAATTCTCGGAGTCTTTATGGTTTCTTCTTCTTTTTTTTTTTTAGAACATTATAATGATGTAGCTAAAATAATTAAATGCCAGGACGTTTATATTCCCATAATGTAAAATATGCAAAGAAGTTCGTTTTCCCTTTTCATGTAATGATGACATGACTTAATTACAAAGTAAACCTTAGTGCTGAAAGATGCAATTTGAGGATAAAAATGAGGTAGAATCTGGTCTAGTTTAGACTTAACCATTTTCTAGATGGATGACTGGTTTATTTTCAGGCAGCTGAAATACATTTAGTAGGTAACAGCTTTGTAACTCGTTATATTTATATTATAAATCATTTTGACTTTTGGATAACACAGAAAATCATCCATCTTAATGAGTTTCTACTTCTCCTCTAATTGAAAAGCATATTAAATATAATAGTTAAACCTCCTGTATCATTGTTTGCTTATATATGGCACAAATTAAAATTAAATAATAAGAATTATGTTAAACTAGGCATATAAAATACAAAACATTTTTATAATCCCAGAGGACATAGTTTGCAAAGTTCCATAAAATGTCTTTTAACTCTACTCTCTCTGTGATATATAAGGGAAGTAACTCTATAATGTTCACCATATTATAGTGATAAATAACAGTATTAGGAGACATCTATAAATACTCAATACGACACTGTAGAAAAATTTAAATTCCTGTGAAAATAAGTGTTCACTATTTTGCTTGAAGTCACAGAGAATCCTAATGCCATCTAATTTCCATATTTAAAGCATAAATTTAACATGCATATTATCCATTTCTTACATCCTCTAATGCTGTACAGTTTTCCTTTCCTTATATTTCCCTTTATTAAAAGTTTGACTATATATTAACTTCTTAAGCAGTGAAGCTATTTAAAGCACACTTACTTGAAAAGTATAAAACCGGATCCCATTAGGAGGATGCACTTTAGGGGAGCCAGAAACGGTGCTCATATCCGAGAAAATCATTTCTGATCACAGAGACAATATAATCCACAAGCAGCTACAGATGCAGAGCAGAGAGCTTAGCGGACAGATAAAGCCGTGAATACATTGAGAGAGGCTGGAGGGTAAAATGAAATCTGCCCCATCCTTCATAGATACACAGTGATAGCATTTTGAAGCTTTCTCCTATGCTTGAAATCTAAGATGAAAGGTCATCAGCCAACGACCTTCCATGCAGTTAGTTCTTTAGAACAATGTTTTTAAAAAATGTAATACAGAAAGGAAGAAGCAAGAACCAACAATAAATGGAGCTTATGCAGAATCTGGCAGTGCTGTGGACCTGCCCATCTGTTCTCAGTGATAATCACCTCCCTCCACCACAGTCTAGCAGAGTGATTATGCTAAATATCCTGGTTAACCAATAACATACAGTTTCATTTCAGGGAAGCGTACACAGTGTAATTCAGAGGACCTCTTCTGACTAACCTGAAGCATGCTTCAGATACTGTGTAAAGCTGTATTTAGTAACAAATTATTTTCCTATCTTTCTTATTTCTGTATGTTTCCAAATCTCTTTGTTATCCTAGTATTTTCAACAAGATTTGCAATTTTTGGACAAAGCCCTATCTTCTAAAGTAAAGAGTTCTTTTTTTATATTTTTTTTAAATTTATAGATCAAAGCATATTACAGCAGACTAGGACACAGAGTTATCAAGCACACAATTCAGTAAGTCTATATAATAGTAGAAATATTATCAAATAAAATGCACTGAATATATCTACTTCTCTGAACTGCTAAAGACCATCATGAAATGAGAATAATCATTTTTCTATTTCCCCCATCTTAATTCAAAAATCATTAAGTTTCATAGTCAGTGTCTAAAAAAAGTACACTTTAAAAATCACAACTTTATCTCTCATATATAGAAAACTGTAAAATATCTTTTAAATACATAGATTTTTGACTCGAGATCCAAAATTATTAAGTACAAACATCCAGGCTGCATTGCAAAGAATGTCATTATTTATGTCTTTTAACACAAATTATTTAGCCTGTATAAAAGATCATATTCAGATGACTTTACACTTCTTAGAGGTAAAAATAAACGTTCCATTTACACATGGTTCAAAGGTGGAGACTTCAGGAGGACAGAGACAGGAATGAACCCAAAGTGCTGTCTTTGTGAATGTGCCTAAGATGACAGTCATACATAATCAAATAGCAGAAAGCATCTGCTTTGTACCTGAGGCTAGAAAAGGAATAGGATGGTGATGGGCTCTTAAAACAAATTATTATTCACTTGTACTTTGGACTTTCTAATTATGATTCAAATTTGTGATATCAGTGAGGAAGAAGCAGAAAAATTATTCCCCGTTCCTTAGATGAGATTTCTATGTTCTGATAAATTATGTGAGTAGGAAATGGTTTTCCTAGCAAACTGGTAAAAAGACAAAATATGTAATTTTAAAATAAATGTTTAATTTGGAGACACTTTAATTTATAGAAAAGTTGCAAAGACAGTACAGAGTTCTCATACATTTCTCACCCTGTTTCCCCAATTGTTAACATCTTACATTACTGTGGTCTATTTTTCAAAACTAAGAAATGAACATAGGTGTATGATTAACTAAACTCTAGTCCTTACTTGGATTTCACTAGTCTTTCCATCAATGACCCCTCTTTGTTCTAAGTTCCAATCCAGTATACAACATTTACCCTATTTTTCCATGTGTAAGATGCCTCCATGTATAAGATGACCCCTCCTTTTATAACTCAACATTAAGGAACCCTCTCAACCAGTTAGGATGGGATGACCCCAATTTTTGTTCTAACAATTTTAGACACCAGTATCATCTTCTACACGGAAAAATACGGTATTTAGCTTTCATGTCTCCCCAGTTCCCTCTGGTCTGGGGAAATCAGCTTTTCCTTGTTTTTGTTTATGATCTTGATAGTTTTCAGAAGACTATCAAGAAGTACTGGTTAAGGATTCTGTGGGATATCTCCTGCTCTGATGCTTATATGAACATTGGGTAATGTTTTCCTCATGATTAGACTAGGGCTATGGGTTTGGGGGAAGAATGTCACAAAGGTGAAGCGTCCCTTCCATCACATCTTGTCAATGGGTCCATGGTATCCACGTATCACTAGTGATATTAGTAAGCCTCCGTCACTTGGGTAAGGCAGTGCTTGCCAGGTTTTCCTCCTGCAAAGTGACTATTTTTTCCTCTATTTTTAAGTTAGTCACTAAGTTTAGTGCACCCTTACAGAGGTCATAGGGAGGGGTCAAATTAAGCTTTTCCTCCTGAAGGTGGGGGGTAGTATCGATATACCAGGGCTGTCTGGAAAGTATCCAGCCATGGAATATGAAAAATAGGGGCAATTACGGCTGGATTTTTTTCAGACAGCCCTTATGTTTTGATGCTCAAATTGTCCCAGCTTTGGCCACTGTGAGCTCCTTCAGGATGGCCCCCATTTCCCTTTGAAATGCTCCTGTTCTTTTGTTTTTTAAGCAAATGATTATTTTTTTTTAAAAATATATATTTTTCTTTCTCCTGTGTAAATCACCTAGTTGCTAAACCTATTATTCTCCTTAACTATAATTCTAATTATCACTGCAAGTTAACTTTAGAAATTATGCTTTGGGAGATCCAAGATGGCGGAGTAGGTAAACACTGTGCCTGCTTCATTCCATGAACACATTAAAATTACAACCACTAAATTACTGAACAACCACCATGGAGAACCATCTTACGTCTAGCTGAATGGGAGCTTTATAAGTAAGGATACAAAGAGGAGGAGGGCATGGTGAGACCAGTAGGAGGGGTGCAAATGAGAAAGGAGCCAAACCTCAGGTGGCGGTAGAGAATCAGAAGGGATATCTCAGTCACAGAGGTTCCCCACAAAGAAGCAAGGGACCCCAGCCCCATACCAGGCTCCCCAGCCCAGAGCACAGGTACTGTGAAGAGGAGCCCCACAATTATCTGATTAGGAAAAACAGTGGGGACTCTTGACTGTCTGGTTGGGATGGAAGGCTGTGGGAAACCCAGATGTCCTCTTAAAGTACCCGCGTAGACTCAGTTACTCTCGGGTACTCATCCTGGGCTCCAGGAGAGGGCTGGTGACTTAGGGGGCAGTGGAGGCATACCAGGGGCAGACTAAGGTGTGTGGCTTTGCAGCAAGTGCTGGAGAACAGTCACCATTTTTTCCTGGGTGCACCCTCCTCCCATGCAGCTGGCTGGAGGGTGCCATCTTTCCTGCGTTGTGCCTGCCCCACACGGCAAAATCTGAACCTAATTGGTCGGTTGAGCTATACTCGCTCCACCCTGCTAACTCCCTGGGCCCCATCTCACCCAACTCCACCAACGCCAAAGGCACTTTCTCCAGTGAGCAGCCAGCCCCCACCCGAATTTCAGTCTTCCTTGGAAAACCATTTAACCCTACCAGGTCGCTGTACCGATTTTCGGTAATTGCCAAATCTGTCGCTATACCGTTGTACCTAATTTTCGAAATGAAAGGTAGACCTATTTTCTACAATGTCTCCAAGTTCCATCTCATTCTAACCACTTGTTTGCATGTAACTAACATTTTTCTATATCATGTTGGTTTTTTCTCTTTAATGCTCAGGAGCCCAGGTATAGGGGACAGTAGGTTCAGGGAGTCAGGTCTGATAGGGTTAAGTCTGCAGGCCCCAGGCGTTGGGCCATTGGTGCGCTCTGAGACTTTTGCTGAGTAGCTCCAGGCACAGCACTGGCATCAAACCAGAATTTACAGGAGTACCCAGTGCAAGTGACCAGGGAGACAGTGCCAGGGCCCCACAGGGCACCTACTACATAAAGCTATCCAGCAATACTGGAAGATGTAGCAGATCTACCTAATACAAAGAAGCAAATACAGACAGGTATCCAAAATGAGGAAACAAGGAAATACATCTCAATAAAAGAAAAGCAGAAAAATTCCAGAAAATCTAAAAAAGACGGAGGTAAGCAACCTATCAGAGACAGAGCTCAAAATGATGATTTTAAGGGTGCTCAAGGAACTCAATGAAAACTTCAACAAAGACATAGCAAGTGTAAAGAAGAATATAGAAACCATAACAAAGGACCAATCAGAAACGAAGACTACTATAACTGAAATTCAGAATGCAATAGAAGGAATCACCAGCAGACTAGATGGAGCAGAGGATTGAATCAGTGAATTGGAAGACAAGATAGCAGAAGACATCCAGTCAGAACAGCAAAAAAGAGAAAAGAATCCAAAAAAATGAGGATACTTTAAGGGGCCTCTGGGATAACATCAAGCACAACAACATTTGCACATTAGGGGTACCAGAAGGAAGAAAGCAAGAAATTGAGACCCTATTTGAAGAAATAATGACCGAAAACCTCCCTAACCTGGCAAAGGAAACAGACATACCAGCTCAGGAAGCACAGAGAGTCCCAAACAAGATGAACCCAAATAGGCCCACACCAAGACACATAATAATTAAAATGGCAAAGGTTAATGACAAAGAGAGAATACTAAAAGCAGCAAGAGAAAAGCAACTAGTTACTTATAAGGGTGATCCCATAAGACTGTCCACTGATTTCTCAACAGAAACTTTGCAGGCCAGAAGGCAGTGGCAGAAAATTTTCAATCTGATAAAAAGCAAGGACCTACAACCAAGATTACTCTATCCAGCAAGGCTGTCATTCAAAATTAAAGGACAAATAAAGAGCTTCCCAGACAAGAAAAAGCTAAAGTAGTTCATCACCACCAAACCAGTGTTACAAGGAATGTTAGAGGAACTGTTTGAAGATGCAGGGGGCGGGGGAAGTAAACTTATGAATAATAAAATGGCAATAGGTACACATCAACAATTACCTTCAATTTAAATGGATTAAAACCCCAATCAAAATACATGGAGGGTATTGCACTGAGTGAAGGGTCAAACAGAGGAAGACAGATGCAAGTTGACTTTGCTTATAGGTAAAATCCAAAGAAGAAAATAAACAAGTAGAACAGAAACAGATTCATAGAAATAGAAAACATTTGGTTTGTTCCCAGATAGGAGGAGGGCTGGGGGAGGCGGTGAAGTGAGAGGAAGAGATGGGGAAGTTCAGTTTGCTCGTTACAAAGTAATAGTTACGGGGATGTAGGGTAGAACATGGGGATATAGTCAATGATGTTGCAGTAACTATGGGTGACGTCAGATGGGTACTAGATTTGTTGGGTGATGGGAAGGTAGGAGGGGTGGGTGAAAAAGGGGAAGGAATCAAGAAGTACAAATTCACAGTCACAGAATAGTCACAGGGATGTAAAGTGCAGCATAGGGCACACAGTCAATAAAATAACATTGTAATGACTATATATGGTATCAGATGAGAACCAGATGTATCAGAATAAGGACTTTGTAACTTATGTAAATGTCTCATCACTATGCTGTACACCTGAAACCAATATAATATTGTATGTCAAATGTAATTGAAAAAAATGAGAAAAAAATTGTTTCATTTTTCATAATTATTTATGCAGCTATATTATTTTATTTTATTATCCATTCTAATTTATTAGCTTATATAGGATTCATTCCAATGCTTCTCAAATTAAATAAAATAATTACATAAACATACCAGTTGTGGTAATCAGTGATGTTTGTAAGATATTTTGGTTCTTCTCACTTGAAGACACATCTTGGGATCATACTTCCACCTGTGGTTAGTGAGGCCCCACAACTTGTGCTCCCCAAAAAGCTGTGAGTGGAAACATGTCTCCAAAATAACTGTGAAGCTTCTTGGGAACCCAGGTTTTAAAGGACAAATGTGTTTGCCAAATAGATTATTATGGTGCGAATATAACCTCCATGTACTTTTATGCTAACCTGTAAATTGGCTGTAACATAATTTAGATAAGACAATTCACTAGATTTCTCAGTATTATTATATAGGAGCCAATAAACCTAGTTTTTCTGGTATATTACATAATCATGCTATAATCTTATATATTTGCTGAATTTGCATCCTCAGCAAACTATTTTAGCTAGGAATTTTGAAGCTCTTGGGCCAATAAAAATATGTCTTTCTTTTTTAATTTCTCATGTGGGGAGGGAAAGAAATCAGCCAAAATTAACGTTTAAAAGGTCAGGAAAAAGAAACTGTATTAATATATAATTAACATAAGTAGAGTATTTTATTTTAAATGTTGCTAAAATTTACCAAAATATACATTCTTTCTCAAACTTTCTTTTTCTGTGTAGGCTATTTATAATAATGACATTATTTCATTTTCCTGAAGACCTATTTGGAGACAACTTAACTTTATCTCTCTGCTTGAGAGATACAGAAAGGTGGTGTCCAGGTCTGAAAATTGCTAAAGATATAAAACCCTGTCCTGTCCATTGCAGTTGTAGAGAGCTGGTACTGTTTCCAGGCCCTGGAGGCATAATTATAAAAGATACAGTCTCTGTCCTCAAGAAACTTTACATTTGGTGGGAGAGACATCAACTAATAAGGAAGATAACTAGTAAGACAAATAAAATGTCATTTATTAAATGCTAATGACTGACTTAACCTGAAGTCTCAGTGAGGTTATCTGTGAAGCACTTAACTCAAGGAGTATATCAGAGTGACCCTAAAAAGAGCAGAAGACTGAAGGTTTCCCAAAGGGAAGGATCAACATGTAACTGTGCTAAATGAAATTAGTAAAGAGACTTAATCTGGTCAACACCCTATTTCTATGAAATCAGGCAAAATTAGAACATTCTCGTCTCAAAAATTATGTGAAAAGTAGAGTCATATTTTCATACTTTATCTTATTGTATTTTGACATCTTTTTTAGTTTTTTCAGAGGATTCCAAGATTATTTTGGCTTGTCGGCAACCTCATTTTTATTCTGATTGCTTCTGATTTATACTAAGATTATTTAATTATTAACTTGAAAGTATAAGTATATAGCACAATATTAATACATGAAACCAAATTTAATATGTTCATGGTAGCAGTCAGTTTCCAGGTAATGTGTACCACATGAAGGGTAAATAATATGTCCACTTAAACTGCTACACACAGACTACCTCAAAAATCTCTCAAGATATATTTTTCACAAGAAAAGAAAATTAAGGTTATAAACTCTAGAAAGTTTAATACTAGGTATTTTAACCACTTGATGTTTTACAGAAAGAAATTAGTAATAAATCAAGTAAAAGGATAACTAAATAGAACTTTGTTAAAAATGTGCAAAATAAAGTCTTGAAATCAGACACTTGTTCTTAGTAGACTAACAGAGAAGATTCCTACACGTTAACTAATACATCCTCCTGCCTCTGGACATAATTACCCGTTGTGCTTCTGAAATGTATGTTATCAGCTTAGTTTTATAAAAAGTTCAAAAACTACCTCAGAGCCGACTATTTCATATCCTGTCAGGAAGATTCAGCTGAAACATTACTTTTACATCACTTCAACATAATGTTTTAATAAAATAACTGTAGATACTCTGCTTCAAGACAAGCAATTCAATATCACTCTTCTTTCATTCATTAATGGACATTGGATAAAAAGCTCAAAAATTTGATAGAATGATAAGAATTTGGCGAGTGAAAGGAATACACTGAAAAGAAAGCGTCTTACTGCAGAAATAATAGGACAATGAGAGTGAGAGTGACAGCAAGACAGAAAGGGAGAGGAATAGGAGGAGGAGAAGGGGAGGGGAGGAAGAGGAGAGGGGAGAGGTATCAGGATTTACACCCTAACACTACAGGATAACCAAGAATTTTATAGCCAAGCTCCGTTAAAAGTCATGCCAGATGGAGTGAAATTTGCAGCCCAGATGGGCAATACATCCTAGTGAATCCATATGGATGGCAAATGGAAGCTAGTTAAGTATATTTCGCCAGCTAGATTATCTATCTATCTACTTACCTATTAATCTATCATCTATATATCTATGTATATAAATATGTATTGATATTTATACATCTCTATATCTGTGCCCTTATTCTTATAGCAAGAGTTCTATAAAATGCAGCAAAGGTGACCCTGCATAAATAGCCAAAACACTAAGTTTACTTTTATATCCTGTTTCTGTCTGTTACTTCTTGACAGTCACAGCTGAATCTATACAAGTTTGTAGGGTTCATTCATTCATTCATTCACACACTCATTCAACAAATCCTATCGAGGAGTGATGTTCTGCCAAACACCTGGTACAGTCAGAACAGAAGTGAAGGGAGGTGAGCCAAGTGAAAACACATTACATTTTGTAGTAAGCCAATGAGAATTTCCATCCAACAGGTGCAGTCAATCCTAGCAGTGAGATCTCCTGTTGGAGGATCCAAACAAACAAACAAAAACAATAAAAAAAAAACCTTCTGCCTTCGAGACTTTCTTCAATATCCAAGTGCTTTCTTTAGCTAACCATTCATTGAGGATGTCCCAAATAAATCAAGACAATATTTAGAATCTCTTGGGATCCCTCAAGATTTGTAACTATGCAGCAGCCCTACCCCCCCAAAAAAACCACATATTGAAATTAAAATTTACAAGGTTCCATTTGTAACAAGAAAAAACATTAAATGTGGCTTTAATTTACATGGCAATAATGTGTTGTATTTTTTTATGTAATATATGTATGTGTAGATTTAGGCATGCATGTAGATGTGTATATGTGTATGGGTATGATGTATTTGTGTGTGCATTATACAAATACACATACAAACATATGTATGTATGATGCCTCTATTTTTTATATCACATGGCTGGATACTTGGCAGACAGCCCTCATATGTGTAAGTCCACACATGTATTATATATACCTATAGCCAGGGGGACCAAAAAAAAACACCTGGAATTTCCTTCTGGAGGGTGGGCCCCTTGTAGAACAGGCTTCCCCTACTAGGTGAGTGTTCTAGGAACCCGTCTGCACCAGTGCACCAGCTGGTGGGGTGTGAGAGTCTGCACTCAGCTTCAGTGAAACGTTTTGGAGACTCAACGTGTTCGCCCTTTTCATGATGGCTGATTTACATAGTGTAGCATGCCACGTGACATCGCACCTGCCCACCCCATGCTGAGTGTTCAGCAGTTTTTGACCAAAAACAGCAGGATCCCTGTGCCTCACCCTCCCTGTTTTGCCAGATAAAAAAAATTCCCCAAAGGGAAACATCTTGCTGATGTGAAAGAGGTGAAACAAAAAACAGCAGAAGCACTAAAAAGCATAAAAATTTATGAGCTCAAAAACTGTTTTGACTAGTAGAAAAAGCATCTCAATGGGTGTATTGTATCAAATGCAGAGTACTTTGAAGGTGACTGAAGTTTAACCATGCAAAAGTAAATATGCAGATTTTTATAGATAAACTTTTATTTTTTTTTGGTTCCCCCTCATATACATATGCAAACATATCAACATATACTACTGTCCTCAGAACTGAAATTAGAAAATTTTTCAATGGCATCTTATTTCTGTATTCTTCTCTTTTACTTTTTCTTTGCTTAAAGCACATTTTCCACAAATGTTTCCATTCATGTATTATGATAGGCAGTGAAAACCTTTATTTAAATTACAAATATTAAATTGTATGAAATCAGGATACAGATTTGTCTTGTTTTGGTCATTTAACAGAAAAATATTAACTTATTAGAAGTATATAATTCTACTACTCAATAATTTCATTATATTTTAGTTTATCTCATGGTCTGAAATATATGTCAGCCTAGTTTTATAGAAATGACATTAAAGTTCTATGACAGGATATCATTTTCTTATCTATCACTCCGAATACCAGATGCCCACGTAATTTTTATAATAATAGCTGAAAGGGTTGCTGAGCTCTGACTTTTATAAAGTAAAAAGAATTAGTCGAGAAATAGTGGGTCCATTCTATGTCATGCAGACAACATATAGAGTACTATATGTTGAATTTAATAAACTTGGGTATAGGCAACACATTGTATAATATGAATTTGATGTTAAGTTTCACCTTTCCTCAGAAATTGGTAAAATTCTTAGTCATTTGTGAATAAACAAAATATCTCCGCTTTGAATAAACCTATATTCTTTACTTTACTGTCCAGTTTCCAAACATGTTCTCTGACGCTTTGCTTTGCATCAGAATTATTGTGTCAAGATACAAAGAATTTTCAGTTGCTAATATAGAATTTAAATTTTATTGTTTTCATCAGAAGCCATAATTTCTAGCTGCAGTTGGAGATGAAATATGCCTCCTTAGCGTGCAAAAGCTATCTTCATATGGAACTTCTTATCTCTTACTAACAAGGACCAGTACAATGCATGGCATAGAGTAGACATCCCTCAATATTTGAGAAATGCTTGAAACATCTTCCTCTGGCTTTTTTGCTTCTCTTTATAGATTGTGTTTTAATACTATTATCTCATCTTTACTTGCTGACTCATCCTAAGAATTTGAAAATGTTTATTCTTATTTCCAGACCTTTATAGTTAATACATAGTATATTTAACATTCAAACTTTGGGCTTGGGGGTACTGCTCAGTACATGGCAGGCAAGTTTTCAATTAATGAATGAATAAAAAAAATAAAGAAATCCAGATATGCTGACTAACAATAATATTGTTTTATTAAGTGATGTTACCTAAGTGATTTAGGAAATAGATTTAAAAAATAGATTTAAGAAGAGTATCCAAGATGACAGAGTAGATAAATGTTATGCTTGCCTCATCCCATAAACACACCACTATTATACCTAAATTACAGAACAATCAACCTGGAGAACCATCTGAAATCTAGTTGAACAGAGGTTTTATAGCTAAGGATTTAAACCAGAAGCCATGTCGAGACTGGTAGGAGGGGTGGAAAGGTGAAACGGGCTGGGCCTAAACCTCCATGTTGTTGCTGAAAATTGGGAGAAATATCTTGACCACAGAGGTTCCCCATGGAGGAACAAGGAACCCCAGCCCCAGACCAGGCTCCCCAGCTTGAAGTACTGGTGCTGTGAAAAATAGTGGGGATTCCGAATGTCTCTGTGGGAAGAAAGGCTGCAAGAAACTCCTATGTCCTCTTAAAGGGCCCACACACAGACTCGTTCACTCACTGGTACTCACTCTGGGCTCCAGCAGAGGGACAGTGACTTGGGGGAACACTGGAGACATATGGGAAGAAACTGAGTTGCGTGGCCTCTGGGGAAGCACTAGAGGGAGAGTTGCCATTTTCCTGACTGGCAAAGAAAACAGACACACAAGCCCAGGAAGAGCAGAGTCCCAAACAGGCACACAGAGACACACTGTAATTAAAATGACAAAGAGAAAGTTCTAAAAGCAGCAAGAGAAAGGCAACTAGTAAGTTATATAGGAGCTCCCAGGAGACTGTCAGCTAATTTCTCAACAGAAACTTTGCAGGCAGGAAGGGACTGGCAAGAAATATTAAAATAATGAAAATTAAGGTATCTACAACCAAGACTACTCTACCCAGCAGGGCTATCATTTAAAATCAAAGGAGAGATAAAAACCTTGCCAGAAAAGAAAAAGCTAAAGAAGTTCATCACCATTAAACTGGTATTATAAGGAATGTTAGAGGGACTTCAAGGTAGAAAAAAAAGAGAGAGATTGAAAACATAAATAATTAATGGTAATAATTATATATCTATCAATAATTACTTTCAATGTAAATGGATTAAATGCTGCAATCAAAAGACACAGTGTGGCTGAAGGGATAAGAAAACAAGACTCATATATGCTTCCTACAAGAGATGCACTTCAGATTGAAAGACACACACACAGAGATTGAAAGAAAAAGAAAGGAAAAAGTTATTTCATAAAAATGAAAACAAACAAACAAAAAGCTGGGAAAGCAATACTTATACCAGACAATGTAAACTTTAAAACAAATGCTGTAACAAGAGACAAGGAAGGACCCAGTAATTCCACTTCTTTGTATTTAGCCAAATAAACCCCAAATGTTACTTTGAGGGGACATGTGCATCCATTACTTACAATAGCCAAGATGTGGAGGCAGCCTGGGTGTCCATCAATGGAAAAGTTGATAAAGAGGAGGGGGTACATATAGACAATGGAACGTTGTTCAACCAAGGAAGGAAATGGGTTCTTGCCATCTGCAATGGCATAGATAACCTGAAAGTTATGGTGCTGAGTGGAGCATATCAGACAGATAAAGACAGAAGCAATGTAATTTCACTTATATGTGGAATCTAAAAAAACAAAACAAATAAACAAAACAAAAACAAGCTCATAGACACAGAAAACATTTTGATGGTTGTCAGATGGCCGAGAGGTTGAGGCGGTGGGTAAAAAATGGAAAGGGATTAAAAAGGTCAAATTGGTTGTTAAAAAGTGGTTGTAGCAATGTAGGGTATAGCTTAAGAAATATAGTCAATAATGTTATATTAATCATGTATGGCATCAGAAATGGTACTAGATTTATCA
The DNA here is from genome assembly GCA_004026885.1 of Lyroderma lyra. Classification (NCBI taxonomy): domain Eukaryota; kingdom Metazoa; phylum Chordata; class Mammalia; order Chiroptera; family Megadermatidae; genus Lyroderma; species Lyroderma lyra. The sequence goes on from PVJL010002291.1 coordinate 31,616, forward strand.
AGGTCATAGATGGAAGGCAGTTGGAAGACAGAGTGAAAAACTTGAAGGGATTAAGAAGTACAAATTACTAGTTACAAAATATTCATGGGAATATAAAGTAAAGCATAGAGAATATAATCATTAATATGGTAATAGCTATGTATAGAGCCAGGTAGGTACTAGACTAGTCAAGGGGATCACTTCTTAAATTATACAAATGTCTAACCACTATGCTGTACCCCTGAACTTAATTTAAAGTATTGAATGTTAACAGTAATCGAGAAATTACAAAAAGGGTGAGGTACGGGCAATAGTGGTCCAAATTCCCAGGTATAAAGCAAGTATGTTATCAGGATGTAACATACAGCATGGAGAATATAGCCAATAATATTGTGATAGTTTGGTATGGTGTCAGATGGTTGCTGGATGTATGGTGATCACTTCTGTGGGTATAGAAATGTTGAACAATTATGGTGTAAACCTCATATAATGTATGTTAGCTATATTTTTAATAAAAATATTAAAAATACACTTAAAAACACAGATTTCAGACTTATATGCATCCACCCATAGATAAACTTATCTGCATGAACATATTCACAGAGCACTGGAAGAAAAGTGACATTAAAAAACTGACTCCGGGTGGTGAGCACACAATGTAAAACACAGACCGGGGTGTCCAATTTTTTGGCTTCCCTGAGCCACATTTGAAGAATAAGAATTGTATTAGGCCACACTAAAATATACTAACACTAATGACAGCTTTGAGCTAAAAAAAAAAAAAAAAGAAAGAAAGAAAGAAAAGAAAAGAAAAGGAAAGAAAATGATCACAAAAAAATCTCCTAATATTTTAAGAAACTTTACAAATTTGTGTTTGGCCAGCTTCAAAGCCACCCTGGGCTGCATGTGGCCCACGGACTGTGGGTTGGACAAGTTTGACATGGACGATGTACTGTAGAATTGTACACCTAGAAGCTATGTAATTTTTACTAATCAATGTCACCCCAATAAATTTAACAATAAAAAACAACAGAAAAGTACATGCCAAGCAAACAAACCACATGTTCTAATGCTTTTACTCTAGTTCATTTTATTCTAAACACTTTATTTATATTATTCCAGAAGAAACAGATTTAACTGAGAAGAAAAGAATCATGATAGTCACCAATTCTATAAGATCACTTTTAGTATAACATGGCTATACTAAAATTTATTTGGATGGACACGCCGTTGACAGTCCTATGTCTGAGAAGGGAAGATTGAAGGACCAAGGGCAATAACAGGCAACACTGTGGTGCAACCTAAAGCCGTCTTTAGACTTATTTCTTACTTTTCAAAATTTCTGCTGCCACAGTTGCCATGGTAGCAAGTACATTATTTTCTCCTTAATTTTGCTTTTTCTAAGAATGTTATTTGGAAGACAAAACCACCACTATTCTGTTTTAGTTTTTATTAAGAGTAAGAATACAATGGCTCAATAGTTACCATTTATTGAATGATGGTATGTGGTGCTGCCTTTTACAAAGCCCTCTAGAGAAAGCATTCATGCCTCAGTTATAGATAAAGCAACTGAGCCTTAGAAAAATGATAACTTGTGTAAGATCACTAACTGATAAGAGGGAAAGTCACATCATTTAAAATCAGGTCTATCTGATTACAAACCCACACTGTAAATCAAAATTTCATCTTGGCACTGCTTTATCTGCCACTGATTTATCTGCAGAATAGGAAAAAGGAATTAAAAAATGCATGACTGACTAAATGATTTCATAAATCAAAACATTTATAGGTAACCAGTTATTCTGGGAAATGCATATTTTTATTTTATGGACATATTCAGATTTTCCTGATGTATCCGATGTGGGTTGTGAAAGACAGAAAAGAACATACAACAACCGAAAGGTCTTTGGTCCAAGCAGCTGATCATCTTTTTGGCCTGAGTCGCTGCAGGTGCTTGATTTTGTACATGTAGAGCTTGAAGTTTCCCTTAGTCACCTAAATAGAGGTGTGACACTGGCAGCTGAATATACCATTGTGGAGACCACGTTAGCATTCAGGCTGAAACAAACACACACACAAAATAGCTGGAATGAAGTCATCAGGAAGTGAAAGCCAATAGAGAGAAGAAGCGGTCCGGGTCCGAGCCCTGCTGCTCTCCAACGAGAAGAGGCCTGGGAGACTAGCTAGAGAGAATGCACAGGAACAGTCAGTGAAGTAGGGGAAGCCCGAGAGAGGGGTGTGTCCTGCGAGCCCAGGGATTAACATGAATTACGTAGGTGAGAATGATGTCTGCATCAAATACAGCTGTGAGATCAAAAGATGAGAACTGAGAACTGGCCGCTGGGTTTAGCAGTGTAAAGGCTGGCTTCAGTGCAAAACCTGAATGAAGTAAGTTTATGACGAAATGGGAGGAGAGGAATCGGCAATCTCGTATACAGCATTCTGAAAGCAGATTGCTGCAAAGGCACCTGAAGAAGTGGGACAGTGGCTGGGAAGGGAGAGAAATAACAAAGGTTGTGCTGAGGGAAAGATTCCAGTAGGAGATAAAAAATTGATGATGTAGGATGGAAAGAGCACACTTTCAAAGCAATGTCCTTCAGTAGGAGAAAGGAGACAATTTACGAGAAGAGAATGGCTTCAGAGGACAGGACACCATCTCTGATGACAGATGGGATGGCAGAGCATGTGGGTTCCCATGCTAGTAGGTGGTGGGAGTTTGAGCAAGTTCTCAGCAACTTAGGAAACAAGGACCCAGCTGAGAATCCCGTTGGGGGAGAACATTTTGAGCGATTAAGGAATGGTATGAAACAGTTACGTAGAAGGGAAGGAAAATATTAAAATATAGGCACTCGTCACTTAACGACCCAATTCCATTTCTACGACTAGGTCGTTAGTAAAGGAAATGGTCAATACGCAAGGAGCTGAGAGGCAGGTGTCTTGTGGTGTGTCATGTCACCATAGGGCATGTATTTTTCAACACATAATCACATGACACCACACTTATAAATGAAACACATAGTTGTGCGATTGTGAATGCGTCAGTATAGTCAACACTAACCAACTTCAGGAATGAGATAAAAATCTGAGAAAGCAGATTCCTGAGACTCACTGAGAAAGGGGAAGCCTCGTGCCGGAAAACTGGCCATACGTCCAAGCACTCATTGAACAGGTAGGTCGTTAAGTGAGGAGTGAGTGGCTGTATACACATATTAAAGAACATAGCTTAGACAAACAAGCCAATCAGTTGACTTTACCTCCTTAAATTAAAGTCTTTGGGTATGGAATAGTGGGCTGCAAAATCTACAAAGCTTTTACAGCATGGCAGAAAGCAGTTTAGAACCCATGTTCTCTGGAGGTAAGCAGTTCCACAGGACTGAGGGAGAAAGGGGTGAGCCACGCACATCCAGTTCATTCTCTCAAATTAGCTTATCAAGAACCCATTTCTTCCTGGGGTAGTACACGTGAGGCCAGAAGAATTACTGTATGTGGCCATGTATAATGCACACTTTTTGCCCAAATTTGTGAGGGAAAAATAAGGATGCACATTTTACATGGGTAGTACTAATTCCATATCTATATAAATGTTTTTCATTCTTTTATTTATGCTTATGAGTTGAATATGTAACTCTAGAAATCAGTAACAGAATTCACATGGAAAATAATACCCTGGAATACAATAATCAGTTTTTTATGCAAAAAAATTTATACATAAAATTTCTTGCACTTTGTGTTCATCTGTTTTGTAATTGTTACACAAAATTTCTTGAACCATAATATGTTAAGAAATAAATGTTAAAATTCCTTGTAATACAAAAAAATGAGTACCTAAATATAAACAAATACAAATTTGAACTAAAAAATTAAAATGAAAGATTTTTTTCCCTGAAAGTTTGGGCCAAAAACATGGGTGTACATTACATATGGCAAAATACAGTACTCTGATATGAGGCCTGCCACACAGAATGGAGAAAAATATATTCTCTCATTTTCACTATGTTTCCTTGGATATCATAAAAATAAATATAATTTGACTAGGTTTTTTTCTCCAATATATCAGCCAATTCTTATTATCATTCTCTCCATACCTAACAGAAAATCCAGTCTACTGGATTTTTTTTTCCTCTTCTTGATACCCTCTGGGTATTTGCCTAGACTTCGTTTGATTTATTCAGTAAAAACTTAGATTATCCAATCATCCAGCTTCTCTGCTACAACTTGAATTGTCCTGTCCCACTGGAGCACATGAGATGACAAATGCACTGAAAAGGTTCCCATCCCCAACCACCACAGAGCCCCCCACACTGCTTGGCCTCCCTTATCTCCCACCTGCCTTTCGCAGCAGCTGAAGAGATCTTCCTTCAGTCTGTCTGCAGCCTCTCCCAACTGCGTGCTCACTCGCTCTCCAAAGATGAGCAGTTCACACTTTTATACTGGAAACCTTTTTCTTACAAACTTACATGTATTTGCCCCGATCCTTATTTGTTTATCTCAAAGTTTGTGACTGCTACTTCTGCTTGAATTTTGTCACAAGGAGAAAGAGAAGTTTGCTGGCAACTTTAAATCCACGTGCCCATCTTATACGCCATTGGCAATGATTTGCAATTTCTGTTCTGGGACAGTCTCCTTTATGGGTTTTCCTTGATTGTTCCTTCAGAGCATTCACATACCATTCTCCAAACTTGGGTTGCTACAGAACATCTCCTGACATTATTTAAAATCCCAGACGGTTAGAGATACATAGAAGACCCTAGAGATCACTTCTTACAGTAGAATCCTCTAGGTACTTTAAAAAGTACCAGTGTTTAGGCCTCTCTTCTAATAATCTTGGTTTAATTAGTTTAAGGATGCCAAACTGGTATCTTTCTAAATTTCCCCAGGCATTTTTCAATGGGCAAACAAGATTATAGGATCATGAATGTAGTACAATTCTTTTATTTTACAGTCAAAGTGAATATAAGAGATTAAAATGTCCTGCACTTCTTGGTCAGACCACAAATCATTCTAAGCTAACTAGGACAGAGCTTCCCAGCCAGTGTGTTGTAAGTAGGTTACAGGTATGCCGAAACACCACTAAAGTCTCCCATTAAATCCTGGGACTTCCAGAGTCCTTGAGATACTAACTCCTAGGCTGGAGCCTCACCCTCACTCTACATCAGTGTGATGGAGAAATGTCACGATTTTCTATTTTTGCCATAACATGAGTGAGATTGAGAGACACTGTTCAGGTGTACTCTCAAAACAAATGGGCATTATTTTCTTTTTGAGAAGTCTGTCTTTTCACCTTTTCTCCATTAAACTCCACTTTTTATGCTGATCCTTATGGTTAAGTACAGGCCATATGACGAGTTTTGTGTTATTCCTCAGTCCGATTGCTAAATAAGGAATGAAAAGTTTAAACACCATTTAGACAGGGAATGACCTCAGTAAAACTTCATTTTGAACATATTTACAGTGAATTACTAAAAATATCATGGGTCACAACTTTTTATCTGGAAATGTGAACACCTAAATGACCATGGTCAAGTCACAGTTTTGTAGCTTGTTGATTGGGAGTCCATGCAGACCAGAATTAACAGTTTATTATGTCATGATAAACTATGGGCGTATATTAGTTTCTTCAACTTGTCTGCCTTGTATTTGACATTCACCATACATAAATAAATGAAAAATATATAAACATTAACATTTATAACAAAGGCAAAGATTCTTATAAATGCTTTGTTTTAATATCAAATGAGCATACAATCAGTAACATGATTACATTCTCTTGGACAGTATTATATAAACTGGCAGCCCTCGTTATACAAAATATTAGTTTGAACTGATTAGATGTAAGAAATGGAATATTTTAAAATTCTGAATGTATTATTATTAAATCATCAATTCAGTACATGGTCTCTCTATCAAACACATCCAAATTCAAATCTTTACTTCTCTGAACCTGTTTTCTTCTCTGAGAAGTGGGGATTAAAATAGGTTTTAACTCAGTGGGGTATTGTAAAATTTAAGTTAGAGAATGTATGTAAAGTGCATAGTACATTGTCACCTTTTCAGTCACTCAGAATCAAATTTAGTTTCTAAATTTCTATTTTTTAATCATTAATGTTACATTTATCATTTTCTCAATTATTTTCTGTTGTTCAGAATTCTCTTTTTACTCATACTCAAGATCCATCTCCAGGCTCCCTTATCTATGAAGCCTCACAAGTCCAGAATCTTTTTATTCCCACACAACTAGACTGTACTTCAGCTGTAGCCCTTATTAAGGTCTGCAGTAGATAGATTTATCAACAATGTAGAGTGCTTATCCACTCAACTAGGAGCTCCTGGAGATGGTAGATTGTGTACTCCACACAGCAAGATATAAGAGCTATAAACATGTGAATCAGAACATTTCATCTTCTTACTCTCAGCTCTCCAATAACTTCCTGTCACACACTGGAGTAAATCCAAAGTCCTTTCCATAGCCTATAAAGCTATTTTTGATACTGGCCCTCTCTTTCCAAGCTTCGTGTCACTATGCCCCTACATACCATCCACTGGCCACAGACTCTCCTTGCACTTCCCAGAATAAAATGTCAGTTAATACAGTGAAGATCTATTGAGCACCAGCTATGAGCCAGATGCTATTCTAAGCATCTAGGACACATTGGTGAACGACAGACAACACCTTTCCTTGTAGAGATTTCACTGTAGTTGAAGCAAGTACAGGAACCATCAAAATTATAATGAGTAAATTACATTGCATGTCAGAAGGGGATACGTGCAATGAAAAGAAGTAGAGCAGAGAAGAGGGACAGGAACTAGAGCAAAGGAAGGAGGGATGATTGAGTTGTGACTTTAAATCCTGTATCAGACTCTCCTTGGTATTTGTAATTGCTGGAGATTTTTGCCTGACTCTCTCCTGAGCATACCCAATATTCAAATGGTTCCTTCCATTCCTTATTGAAGGGTCTGCTTAAATGTCAAGATCTTTGAAAGTCCTTATCTGAAGATAGTGTAAGTTACATGTGCCTACTCCACCCTGCAACCCTCTAAATCAGCTTCATTTTCTTCATTTCATCTTCTCTATATACATGTACATATATACACACAAGGGCTGTCTGGAAAATATCCAGCCACATAATATGAAAAAGAGGAATTTATGCCTAGATTTTTTTCTGGTCAGCCCTTGTATATAAAATATTTATTCATTTTATGAGGAAATAGGTTTTTTTGTTTTATTAACTGTTGTTTCATATGCTTACAATAATTTTTGGCATAAAGTTGTTAACAAATACTTATTAAAGAAATAAATGCATGTAATACTTAGTGTCTACTAATGGTTATTAAATATAAAAAGTAGAGCCAAGAAAGAAGGTCAAAGATGGTGAATTAGGTAAATATTACTGCATCCCAGAATTACACCAAAATTACAAATAAATTATATAGCAGTCAACTTCAAGAATCATCTGAAGACTAATTGAACAGAACCCCTATAACTAAGGATACTTTTAAAAGGGCACATCTAGACTGGTAAGAGGGGTGGAGATGTGAAACCGACTGACCTTGAACCCACAGATAGTGTCTGAACACAAGGAGGATCACCACAGGGGTGGAGATTCCCCCTGAAGAGGGAGGGGTCCCAGCCCTATACCACAACCCCCCAGCCCAGGGGTCCTGTGCTTGGAAGAGGAGTTCCAACAACAACTGGCAGCTAAAATCAGCAAGTACTCTGTCTGTCAGTCCCAGTGAGATGGGAGGCAGATGAATCCCAGACACCCTCTTAAACGGCTCATGCATACACTTGCTTGTTTGCAAACACTCACCTGGTCTTCTGCAGAGAGGAGGCAACTTGAGAGGTGCCAGAGGCATACAGGGAAAAGTCTGAGCTGTGCAGCTTTGAAGTAAGGGCCAGAGGGACCATTGTCGCTGTATAGAACCTGACTTTCTTGTAGCCTACAGAAGGGCACTACCTTTTTTATTTAGAACCCTCCTTCAAAGGGCCAAATCTATGACCACATTGGTCTGGTAAAATCTGCATGTTTGCACCGTCTTTGTGACGGCCCAGGTCCCTACCCAACACTGCTAGTGCTGGATCACCTGGGGCATTACTGGATCCTGGGTGCCAGACCCACCCCACAAGCTGCAGTAGTCTTTTATAGCCTGGGGAAATTTGGGGGTGGGCAGTGAACCACAATCTAAACTGCAATCTCTCTTGGACAGGTCTTGGGGATCTGTGGGCCTGAGGCAAGCAGTGGCTGGCTTCAGTGTTCTCAGGGCATTTTGTGAGGTGGTCATGGGCTGGGCACTGGTGCAAGAACTGAATCTGTATTAACCTTGTAAAAACCATGGGCCACACCTTGTAACTCCCAGGGATCCCACCTCTTCCTAGAGCTGCATTACTGATAGCACTCTCAACACCAGCTCAACCAGCCCAGCCCTGGCATTTAAGAAGGCTCTTTCAACAACTGAGCATTACTGGCAGCTATCAGGTAGCAACAGGCCTAGGGGGACATGAATCTTTTGCTAAGCTGCTCCAGGCCCAACACTGGTGGCAGCCAGCCTCAGTTCCCAATAAGGCCACCCCCCATATGCCTCCAGGTCCAACACTGGCAGCAATGAACCACATAGCTTTGTAGCTCCTACCAGGTAGCCCTGGTATAGGTCACAGGCAAGGCTGAAACTGGCCTGCATGGGAGGTCTCCTTAAGGGACACCAGAAACAACTTATCCAGAGGCCAGCCGCAGACCATATCAGAGTACTATCTGGCTAGCTCCACAAATGGCACACTCAAAGGGTAGTTTCAACAAGCACAAAAGCTCACAGGGACAGATACCCGTCTGAAAGATCAACCCTCACACAGTGTTTCATACATTGTAGGCACAGCCAGTCCTCACAGTTAGTAAGCCTGAGTGTCAAATCCACCCACTGATGCAAGAAAAACAATTAAGGCTGAGCTACAACAGGAGAATACACAAAACACACACAAAAGATACTCCTAAAACATATGCCCAGTGATCGGGGAGACTATGTCCCTGGACTACATAGGACGCCTACTACATAAGGGCACCCAGCAAAGACTGAAAGATATAGGAACTCTCCATAACACATAGAAACAAATACATAGGCAGCCAGAATGAGAAACAAAGAAATACATCCCAAATAAAAGAACAGGAGAAAAACTCAAGAAATACAACTAAATGAAATGAAGGCAACCAACCTATCAGAAACAGAATTTAAAACACTGGTTATAAGTATGCATACAAACTTAGTGAGAATTTCAACACAGACATACTAAACATAAAAAAGAACATAGGAAACATAAGAAGAACCAGTCAGAAATAAAGAATACAATAGCTGAATTGAAGAATACACTAGAAGGAATCAACAGCAAACTAGATGAAGCAAAGGATTCAATCGGCAATTCAGAACACAAGGTAGTGGAAAACACCCAATCAAAACAACAAAAGAAAACATTTAAATAAAAAACAATTTTAAAACTAAAAATAGTTTAAGGGACCTTTGAGACAACCTCAAACATAATGACATTAGCATTATAGGAGTACCAGAAGGAGAAGAGAAAGAGCAAGGAATTGAGAATCTATTTGAAGAAATAATGACCGAATACTTTCCTAATCCAGTGAAGGAAATAGAAATACAGAGAATACCAATCAAGATAAACTCAAAGGCCCAGGCCAAGACACATCAGAATTAAAATGGCAAAGGTTAATGACAAAGAGAGAATCCTAAAAGCAGCAAGAGAAAGACCTCTAGTTACTTACAGGGGAGCTCCTATAAGACTATCAGCTGATTTTTCAGCAGAAATTTTGCAAGACAAAAGGAAGTGGCATGAAATATTCAAAGTAATGAAAAACAAGGGCCTATAATCAAGACTACTCTGCCCAGCAAGGATATCATTTAGAATCAAAGGATAGATAAAGAGCTTCCCAGACAAAAAAAAGCTAAAGGAATTCATTACTACTAAGCCAGTATTACAAGAAATGTTAAAAGGACTCTTAAGCAAAAGGAAGGAGGAAACAAAAAAATGTATATCCAAAATAAAAATAGTAACATGGTAATAACTATGCACCTATCAATAATCATTTTAAATGTAAATGAATCAAATGCTCCAATCAAAAGACATGTTGTAGCTGAATGGATAAAAAAAATAAATCAAGATCCATGCATATGCTATCTACAAGGGACCCACCTCAGATTGAAAGACACACACAGCCTGAAAGTAAAGAGATGGAAAAAGATATTTCACACAAATAGAAATGAGAAAAAAAGCTGGCTTAGTAATACTTATATTGGACAAAACAGACTTTAAAATGAAGACTAGAAACAAAGGACATTACATAATACTAAATGGATAAATCCAACAAGGAGCACCTAAATTATTTTTTTAAAAACTGACTGATATAAAGGCAGAGATAAAAAGAAACATAATCATAGTAGGGGACTTGAGCACCCCACTGACACCAATAGACATATCTTGTAGACATACAGTCAACATGGAAGCAGTGCCCTTGAATGACACACAAGACCAGATGGATTTAATTGATATTTTTAGAGCATTTCACTGCAAAGCTGCAGAATGTACATTCTTTTCTAGTGCACGTGGAATATTTTCCAAGGCAGACTACATGTTAGGCCATAAAACAAGTCTCAGTACATTTAAGAAGACTGAAATAATGTCAAGAGTCTTCTCTTACCACAATGGTATGAAACTAGAAATCAATTAAAAGAAAAAAACTAAAAACACACAAACACATGGAGTCTAAATAACATGCTGTTAAATAATGAAAGGGTCAACAATGAGATCAAGGAAGAAATCAAATGATACTCTGAAACAAATGAAAATAAAAACACAATGACCCAAAAATCTGTGGGACATAGCATAAGCACTTCCAAGAGGGAAATTCATAGGCTTACCTGTAGAAACAAGGAAAAAATCTCAAATAAACTGTCTAAATTTACATCCAAGGGAATGGGTAAAAGAACATCAAACACACCCCAAAGTAAGCACCAGAAAGGAAATAATAAAGATCAGAGTAGAAATAAACGAAACAGAGGCTAACTAAAAAAATACAACAACAATAAAAATCAATGAAATTGAAAAGTGGTATTTTGGAAAAAAAAAAAAGGACTCAAACAAATAAAATCAGAAATCAAAGGGGAGAAGTGACAATGGACAACATGGAATTACAAAAAGTTTTAAGAAAATACTACAAGCAACTATATGCTACCAAATTAAACAATCTGGAAGAAATAGAAAAATTCCTAGAAGCATACACTCTTTCAAGGCTGAATAAAGAAAAAAAAATCAGAAAATATGAACACAATGATTACTTCCAATGAAATTGAATCAGTAATCAACAAGCTCCCAACACACAAAAGTCCTTGACCAGGAGGCTCCATCGGTGAATTTTACCAAACACTCAAAAAAGAATTAACACTTATTCTTTTGAAATTATTCCAAAAAATTCAAGAAGAGGGATGGCTCCTAACCTCATTCTATGAGGCCACCATTACACTGATTCCAAAACCAGACAAAGACATTACAAAAAAAGAAAACTTTAGGCTAATATCCCTAATGAATATAGATGCAAAAATCCTGAACAATATATTAGCAAACCGAATTCAGATACATTGAAAAGATCATACACCACAATCAAGTGGGATTCATTCCTGGCATGAAAGCCTGGACCAATATCCACAAATCAATTAACATGATGGACTGCATAAACAAAATGAAAAATAAAAATTATAGGGTTATATCAATAGAGGCAGGAAAAGCATCTGACAAAATTCAACATCTCTTATGATAAAAACTCTCAGTAAAGTGTGATAGAGGGAACATATCTCAACATAAAAATGGCAGTATAAGACAAATCCACAGCTAATATTATACTCAGTGGAGAAAAGCTAAAAGTGTTGTCCTTAAAATCAGGAACAAGACAAGGATGTCTACTTTCACCACTTTTATTAAACATAGTATTGGAAGTCCTAGCCATAGCAAACAGAATAGAAAAAGAAATAAAAGGCATCTAAATTGGAAAGGAAAAAATAAAACTGTCATTATTGGCAGATGACATGAAACTACACACACACACACACACACACACACACACACACACATATACGCCCATCAATAGATGATTGGATAAAAACTTGTGGTACATTTATACAATGAAGTATTACTCTGCCATAAAAAGAATAAATTCTTATCATTTGCAACAACATGGACAGATATAGAGGATATTATGCTAAGTGCAATAGTGAGAATGAGAAAGACAAATACCAGAAGATCTCACCCATATGTGGAATCTGAAGAACAGTATAAACAAATACACAAAACAAATTGACTCATAGATACAAAGAACAAACTGGTGGTTGCCGGATGGGAGGTGGATTGGAGGAATGGGCGAGAAAAAAGAAGTGATTAGAAAGTACTAATTAGCAGTTACAAAACAGTCACAGGGTTGTGCATGGAGACTAGAGTCAGTGATGTTATAAAAACTATTTATGGTGTCAGATAGGCACTAGACTTACTGTAGGGAGCACTTCATAAATTATATAAATGCCTAACCACTGTGCTGTACACCTGAAACTAACATAAAATAATATTGAATATCAACTTTAATTAACATATATATATATATATATATATATATATATATATGTCACAGGATGTAAAGCACAGCATAGGGAATGTAATCAATGGTGGTGTAATAGCTGTGTATGGTGTCAGATGGGTAGTCGACTTATTGGGATCACTTTGTGAGGTGTATAAATGTCTAATAATTATGATGTTTTACAGACCTGAAGTGAATATTTAAAAAAGTGGAGCCAAGAAAACTGAAATTTTTTTCAACAATATTTTTATATATAAAAATTCTGCTTTCAATGCTCAGGATACTTTTAAATATAATAATGACCTGCAACCTTCTCTAAATGAAACTACTCATTCATTAACAATTATTAAGCATATAACGTTCTAAGGTTTGTATTAAGCACTGGGAATACAACAATTTAAAACATAGATATAATTATTTTTAAAAGGCATCTTTAAATGTTAAAAACCCTGTGTGTGTGTGTGTGTGTGTGTGTGTCTGTGTGTGTGTATTACTATAAAAATTAAAACACAAAGATTGTGAAGATCACTGCTTTATGAAATTAAGTCATCATTCAATAATGATCATAGAAACTTGATTTTTTTTTATTACAAGCTACTTACTATTTTCTTCTTTCTGAATTTAGAGTGAAGCAAAATATCTCTCCTTGGTAAAAGACTAGGAGCATCTAAATTGGTTAATGCTCTTCCATTCTTAGGAGCTTTGGCCTGATGACAATGACACTTAAGAGGTTAGGGAAAGAGACATGTAAACCATAGTTAATCACACATGTTAGATACATAACTTTCTAATCCCAAGTGGTCACAGAAGTCAGCAATAGTAGCCCACCAAAATTCCAAAGGATGTAATCATTAGTTTTGCTTTTCCCCACACCCTCTAAATTTCTACCTGGATATGGCCTGATTTAAGGGGAAAAAAGTGAACAGGACTACTTAATAGCCTTACTTGACATAAATTTACTGCAAGATATTAAAGAAATAATGCAACTTCCTTTTGGGGAATAGCAAAAAATATATTTTTTTCCCATAACAATAAATTTGGGTAAGATCTTTATTATTTTTGCAACTCAAATGTTAAAATGTTTTCTGGCAACTTTGGAGTTATTCGCAGAGGGATAAAAGGCAACTACATTGTAAAATCCAATCCATGATTTAGTTACTTTGTTGTCAAAGTTTAATATTCACAATACAAAATATAATTTCCCTTATGGCCACTAAGAAAATAAAGCTAACCATTTTAAAAGAAAACTGATTAGCAATAAAAATAAATTATTTAGATAGATAAAGAAAGAGGACAACACAGAAACATATCTGAAGTAAAATATCTTAGAACTAAATCTACAAATTATATTTCAAAGAAAACAATCATTCATGAAAGCTCCAAACCATGAAGGTTCATGTTGTTCCATTTTGTCTTTTGGATCCAAAGGAAACACAGAAATTATCAAAATCACTTGAAGAGTTTTCATAATCTGTACGTTTCAATGTACCAACTTGTGTTCTTCAATAGAATGTAACGAAAAGGTAGAACTACAAAATTATAAACAAACATCCAAACCTTCAGGTGAGAGAGAGAAAGACATAATCTGATGTAGGGAATGGCCATAAACTTCATGAACGCTTATGTCTACTATTGACTTTAAGCTGTGTTCTCTTTGTTATCTTACCATCATCCATAAAAACCTGCACTAATGACACCTTGGGGAAGGAAGGTGCAGGGGTCCTTCCATGCATGAGTTAAGGAAGGTCAGGCAGGGGACAGAATCCAGAGTTCAAGTTTCCACATGTTTGGTTTTATTTATACATTAGACATTCACATGGAGATGTCAAGTAGAGAGTTGGACATAACGAGCCTAGATTTCAGTGTAGAGTCCTGGCAAGAAGTATACGAGGGCGGAAAGAAGCCATAAATGCCTCTATTATGCATAGTATGTGGCTGGATACTTTCCGGACAGCCCAACGCATAGACAGAGTTAAGGGAGTAAATATAGGAAGAGAAGAGGTCCAAAGACTGAACCCTTCAGCATCCTCATACCAAAGAGGCCAGTGAAATGTGGGAGAACCTGCAGAAGAAGCTAAAAAGAGAGGCCGCTGGGATTGGGTATTTGACCAGCGACATAACACACGCTGAAGCGCATGACTGAAGCAAGAACCGTCTAGGGAGGCTAGCCTCCTCGTCCAAGCTGATGACCTGAACAGCAAGCTAGGTGGACTGAAAAGAGAGATGGTATTTTCCTGCCGGTGATCATCCGAATCCACTGTGGTGACCAAGAAAGTGACACCACATGATTCTTTTCCTACTGACTTAATGGAGGACCAGGATGGAAACATAATCACAAATGACACAGACTTGCAATTTGATTCAGGGCTGGACAACAATACCCAAATAATCTAGGAGTTCTAGATGTCAGTGCTCAGGGGTATAACATAGATTCTTCAAGTAAACTGTCGGTATAATCCAGTGATTGGTAATTACCAGTATAGTTTATAAACAGAAGAATATATTTTAAATAAAATTATACTCAGAAGGACAAGACACAGGACACATAGGGCGGGGTTTCTTTGTTTGAGGCCGAGGTGACAGAATCAGACTCCTGTTCTTCAACAGTCCCCGCAGAGCTATCCTTGAAGCATCTTGGGAAACATGTGAAAAATGCTGGCAGAAACTTGGAAACAGTTCAGTGATGAAATTAACTGGCATTTGAAAAAGTCAGGGAAGGTCTGGGAAAAATGGACCTGGTAGAATAGAATATGCCCAGGTTCTCAATGCTTTGTTTTGTTTTATTTCCCTGGTTATGACATCTTAGCTGCAAAATCTCTAAAACTACAAATGGCGTATTTGCGATAACTAGGGTCATCTAGCAGTAACGTTAAATAACATTTAAGGGAAGACAGAAATTTGCTAGTTTAGAAGACAAACTGATGTGAATAACAATACACATTATACAGGAAGGCTTATCTGTTTTAGAAATACATTAACTCTAAGGTAAGGGGTAAAATGGTGCATTTAAAAGGTTTTTTTTGAAGAAGAACAATTGGGGAGTTCCCTGGTGGTGTAGTGGCTAGGTTTTGGCGCTCTCAACACTGCGGCCTGGGTTCGATTCCCAGCCAGGGAACTAACCGCCCCCCACTAAAAAAAATAACAACAACAACACCACCAAAAAAAAAAAACCAAACCCAAACTAATGAACATATTGTTCCCCAATTTCCCTGGGAAAGGAAGGAGTTGCAATAAAAAGCAGGCATAATAATGAACCCACAATTGTGTCCAGTATCAGTCTCTTTTAGTCAAGTGGGAGATTAGCCTGCCAGCCAGCTGTATGAAGAAGGGTGAACAGGAAAGCAATCTCGTGGGGTCCCTCAAGAGGAATATTCAAGCTTATGCAGAGCTGTGAAACTTTCTGGAGATATGGAAAACAGTGAAAATAGAGGTGCTCAACATGCATGGAACTAATTTAAAAGAGTAGTTAAGTGTCATGAGAAATACAAACTTGTATTTATAAATGCTCATTAAAAACATTAGTATCTTAAGCAATTATAATGACCTCAAATGATACATCATTAACTTCATTCATTTATCATATAGAATTGGGGTGTTAATGTTTCTGTCTAAGGCTGAAAGATGCAGCACTAGTTTTCAAATGTGAGCACTTAAATGATCTGCCAAAGACATCAGAGTGACTTACATTTACACTGTGAGACTTCCACTGCAACCTACTTTGAGACTGCATATACAATCTACCCACTGTTATTTCCTAGGGAATGTGGGAAGAGTTTCTAAAGCCAGATTCTCAAAAGAAAACCAAATGCCCCGATGTTCTAGATACATCTCTGGACATTTTCTTATACAAATTCAATGCAAAAACAAAAACAAAAACAAAACGTGGAATGAAATGAATTCCCCTCCTACTAGAATTACGTAAATTTTATCACGGCAGGGATTTGGTCTTGCACCTTGCTGTAACCTCAGTGCTTAGAACAGTGCCTCATAAAATAGCCACTCAATGAACGCTCGTGGATCAACGAACACCAGTTGCCACACACAAGCCAAAGTGGCAACGCCGTTCCCTGGTGTCAGGAAAATGTCCACTTTAAACAAGCAACTTTGCATAGTAGACTTATAGACTGAATAGGAAACTGGCCCTAAAATGTATATTCACTCTATAGAAAAGAAAAAGAAACATTAGTGACTCCAAAATTTAAGTAATACGCTGTGCTTTTGGTGGAAGGGTATCCATAATGAGATTCTGACATCAAAACAAACTGTGGGAGTTAAAGAGAGGAGGGAAGCCTTAAAACACGGTTACGCAGCGTTAGGTTTTCCGCTCAGATTAAAGCCGTGCCAGACAGGTTAACATAAAACCAAATTAAAAAGTATACAAGCGGAGAGAACCAGCGAGTCGCTAAAATTCAGCGTGCTGGTGACCCAAGAGAGAGATGAGTCCTTAAGAGCACAGCGTTGTGAGCACGCGTGTGAGGTGGGAGAGAGAGCAGGAAAATCCTGCGTTCTAAATAACTCAGATGACCGCAGTGGCAATCCTGCGTGATTACTGTGCTGTAGGTAACATTTATGAAAATGAAATGTTTATGTAATAATTACTCATCCTTAGACTCAAACCTCCAGCCAAGATGTTACAACTTCTCCCTCATATACTCTCAGGTCATTCTGTTTATTGTTTCACTAGAAAGGTTATAACTGCATTCTTCACATTAGAATTATTTGCATACTCATCTATGTCAATCGCCAGTTTTCTTAAAGAACATGAACAGTGGATATTAAGCAGTAATATACTGATATCTGAATCATAAGATGCGCAGACAAATCGACAGTTTTGCTTCTTCATCTATAAATTGAGACTTAAACTTCATGACTGTAAAAACCCTTATTCATGAATATATGAGGGCTGTCCAGAAAGTATCCAGCCATGTAATAGAAAAAATGGAGGC
Organism: Lyroderma lyra; assembly: GCA_004026885.1. Taxonomy (NCBI): domain Eukaryota; kingdom Metazoa; phylum Chordata; class Mammalia; order Chiroptera; family Megadermatidae; genus Lyroderma; species Lyroderma lyra. Next base: position 49,161 of record PVJL010002291.1, read on the forward strand.
ATTTATAGTTGGATTTTTTCTGGAGAGCCCTTGTATCTTCTATGCTTAGAAGAAAGTAAAACAATATTTATTGAATGGTTAATTATAAATGTTCACGATTTTTGCATTGTTAGGAAGAAATGCAGACATCAGGATATACAACACACTATGTAGTGATATGTGTTAGTTATAAGAACTTATACAAGGATACTTAAATAATTAGGTTCCAAGTCACATAAACCAGGACCCAGAAAAAATTTTGCTTGGAAATTATTGTGTGTTAGCTAAAGATATCATGCTTTTGAGTTTGGAGTCTATTTTGAATAGGGAAGTGTGAACCACACCATTTTCCACCTAAGACAGGATGAAAATAAGACCATGATATTGGGGTTAAAGAAGGTAAGTTCTAAGTACTCTTTTATCTCGTGTAAACAATGCAGCTAGAATTGGGGCACTGGTCAAACAGTTGCATAAAAAGAAAACACACACACACACACACACACGCATGCATACTCCACCCCAAAAAACAATTTTCACTATTTTCTTGGTCAGAACATATGCTTTTAGAGTAAAGCATGTGTCATTTTACTTTCTACTAATTGGTTATTGTGATTAATCTATCTCGTTCTCACCAAGGATAAGGATTCCATGTGAAATGGTGAATAGAAAGGCACCATTGCAACAGAAGAGATGGGTGGGCTGGAAAATGGATCTTCACATCTACAAGCACTTAACATCAAAACACATTCTTCTTAGGGTAGCTGGCAATCACATGCCAACTTCCGAATCCAGGAAAATACAGAGTAGATGTGTGCTTGTTAATTTCTATATACTTCATTCCTTAATGACTAACTTTTTAGGTTCAGGATGCGGCTGTTCCTGTACCTTGCTTCTAGCACTTGTCCCAGGACAATTTTATCACATACTATGTACTCATGATAAGGATGATGATAATCTATTCAAGAGTAGCCTCTGCAAATTTTATCATAGAAAGCAAGCAGGATTAAGATAATGACATGCTCCTTTACTGGTTTTGGTCTTTCTCAGAATTTTCATAGAAGTAACTACTTCTAAGTTATAGGTCACACATATTTAAAATCTTTCCATATGTTAACTATGATATCAGTTTTCAAAAGTGAAGATGGTTAGGCAATCCTGCAATTAACTGTTACTAAAAATTTTAAGAATAACTTAGCCTGTTGAAATGTGACTAACTGGGCAAATTTCATGTAGAATGACATTAACTCAGTGTGTTAAATCTTTCATGCTATGAGTATTGATACTATAATGCTGCTAGTATAAATTAATTAGTTTTACTCTCTGAAATGGTACTAGAATTTATCCAATGCTCAACACTGTACTGCAAAGAGCTGTCCTGAGCCATAGTGGGACTTGGCTCAAAAGTATGGTTGTTCAGATAAAAATTTATAGCAGTATGGGACATGTTACTACTATTGCTAAAATAAAGTAAATAAAACTGTGATTTTATTTTTCTAAGCAAAAGACTATACATTATACAAGGTCTGTCCGGAAAGTATCCAGTCATGTAATATGAAAAACAGAGGCATTTATGGCTACAATTTTTTCTGGACAGCTCTTGTATATACATTGTGTGTGTATGCTCCACATAAAGAGCAGACTTCTGGGATATCAGAAATGTATCGCCTCAGCTCATGAGAATCATATCTAACCAACAGATAGAAATGGCTAAGTGCCTAGTTGCTAAACTTGTGCACATATGCACTTTAACTAGGGTCATTAGGGTTGGGGCCTAATCTTATCAGTCTCATTAATTCTGAGATGTCAGGTTTGTCTGCAATTTGTCCGATTTGTATGGACCTGTCATAACTGCTTGGAAAGAGCTGTGAATGAGAAAATTAAAGCCAATATTAATGTCCTGAAATAAAGATATTTGGCAAGAAAATCATACTTCACTTCAGACACAGTGCTCAGATTCATTATTGAAACCTGAACTCCATTTGGATGGCACCCCAAGAGGGCACGACAACTCATTGTGATAGGGAAGAGCTGAAGGCTGTGTGTCGCAACCCAGGGCTGCTATCATCAACACAGTGGTGTTATGGCACGTGATCTTCCTCAGTTCCTTGGCCAAGCTTAGCAAAAATCTCTCAGTTTCAAAAATAATAGTAGTAAGTAATAAAAAGAGCCTGAAAGGAAGTCTGAATAAGCTTTAGAAATTTGGCCAAAGTTGGCTGACACAGTTGGAACATGAGAGGAAGCCTTGTGACATGCCTGGGTGAGACACTGCTTACACACAGACCACAGGAGCCGACGGCACACACGCAGAGCAGGGCTAAGGGAGCAGGGCTGCAGAGTGACAGCATCTGTGTAGAGAAGTGGCCTCTGCCTCTCAGTTATGCTCTGGTGCCTCTCAGATACAGAACCCAAACCGCCCCACATCCAATCCTCTCTCTCTCTCTCTCTCTCTGGCTCTTCTTCCTGTTAGACATTGTGAATAGCCAGGATATGTATTGATCTCAAATGTTCTGGTAGTTTAGTGATTTCCACTGGAATCCAATGATATGGGTTGAATCCTGGTTCTGCTACCTTGTGTAGTGCCTATTACGTGTCTTTGGGCAAAACTGTTATGTTAAAGTCATGGTTTCTAAAGTTTTCAACTAGTTCTATTAACACATACCTGACAGAGTTCTGAAGATTGTAGATGCTCCATTAACTGGAACTCAAGCAACCAGCATGCTTAAGCAACAGGCAAATAATTTTTAGTGGTTGCTTGAGATTGGTTAACAGAGCGTCTACTTACACTTATCTGGCATCTATTAATTCCCAGTGGTGCTCATTAACTGAGAATTTACTGTACTTGGACATCATATTTGAAAATAACTATTATTATAAGTAGTTGAATGAAATATCTGTTAATTTCATTTGTATGTTATTTCTATTATTCTATGGCATTTTCTAAGCAATATGGCTATCTTCTCATTTTCCCCCCTCTTCTATTTCTACTGTCCAGAATTATTTTATGTGCTATTGCTTAGGTGTCTATGATAAAAAGAAAAATGTGTAAGTCACAGAAAAAGGGATGGATAATTCTCAATAGAAATCATTATTAGATTTCATTTTAAAACCCAACAACAAATCCATACTTAGTTGGTAGAATGCCAGAGCAGAATATGTAAAGCTAGTTTTTGTTACTCCTTTTCTAAGTGAGTATCTTCTCTGATATCAATCACAGCAGTTTGTCAATGTAACTTACACACCCTACCTAATTACAGGAACAGTGAAGGTCATGGAGAGAACGCATCCTAGTCAAAAAGGACCTGAACATTTTTCTCCATGAGTTGAAAAGAAGCTATTTGCAAGCTTTATCCTTTGCACATCAAAGGGATGTTTTCTACTAATGTAGCCTATTTCAGCTTATAAAATCTCAAATTTGAGGCTAGTCACACAATCTGAAGCACCACTGAAATTTTAATTCTATAAATATTTAATCCAGCATTATATTTACATTCTTATTACATTTAAAAATGGTATAATATTAAAAATTAAGGCATGTAACTAAATAGACACAATGTTGGATATAAATAGAAATTCTCTCTGGAACTGAGTCACCCTGCAGTGTGTCTGGCAGAATGGTCAGAATACTGCAAACAATAATGAAATTAATAAAACTGGAATTGTGTGCTGAACATGATGTTCTTGGCATCAATTAAGGTGATGCTATCATAAAAGTCACCTGCTTCCAGAAATTCATTTGGAAGACTCTATTGCACTGTTTCCATAAGAACAAAAGCATTTTAGATGATATGCATTATTTTGGGACTCACTGGGTGAGAATTTGAAGTATCCCAAACCATTCTTTATCCTCTAAACATCTTTTCCTCTTTGATCTGGTAAAATGTAATCATTTTTATGCTAACCTAAAAGAGTCATAGGGATGGAGATAAAATTAATCAATCTACTTCTTACCTATCAAGAGAGATCTCAATCCATAAAGAATCTTTTCTCACCCTAAGTCCTACGTGACCTACTTGAAATCAAGTAACTGGCGTTATCAGAGATCAGGCAAGGGTCATTTAGATCCATGACAACCTTTTAAAATGAGAGTCCCCTTTGATGACTGAAAGACTGTCACTCTCCTAGGACAGTATGGATGGTTCATTACAATTATTTCTCCAAAACATCATCATCACAAGAATATGATTTCTTTCAGTATCACACATGGGATGTAGCTATGGCATAGTTGTCAATATCACAACCTAAAGGAAAATGCAGAGCTCGAATTGTCTTAGTTACTTTTCCAGTTTAGAAAAAAATTAAATAATATGCAGTTAAAATGAGTCCTTTTTATATATTTTGACAATAATGTTGAATTTATGATCAAAGATACTACATAACATAATGCTAAAGGGTTCCTTGGAATTTAAATTATTTTCATAGATTGCCCTCTTGTGGCCATATATGATGCTACTAACTACAAAATAAAAATGTTTCATTTATTTTATTCTATCTAGTAAACGCTTTGAAGGTTTGTCAATATCTTAACATTCACTTTACAATATTTCAAGATGAAATTTCCATGAATATTCTTCAATGTGAATTGTAAGCAAAATCTTCATTTCTGAACATTCAGTATTGGTTGCAATGTAATTATTAAAGAGATACAATAAATAAGAAGTAAATGAAGGTTTGCTATGATTTATTTATTAGTTTTAAACCATGAACATTCACTGATCCATAAAACTAATATAATAGTTAAATTTCATTAAAAAGTTCTAGAGCTACCTTTAATAAAATTGTCAGGAGAAACAAAGTTTAGGATATAATATTAATATCTAAGGTCAGTATTAGAAAAGTACTAGTATTAGTATTAGAAAAGGATTTGTTTTTGGTTGCCTAACATACTCAATAAACTAAATGCTTTTATTTTCAAAGCTTAATAGTAAAAATGCAATTACGGCCACGCCCTCACCAATCATCGTTTGCTAATGTGATCTAATTTCGAAGTGTCTCCATTAACAGTGATTCAAACTTAACATTTATTGTTTCATAAAAAAAGTACAATTGTACAATTAAACTGTTAAAAAATTATTGATCCTGAGCTAGCTATTTAAGTTTTCTAGGCTTCAGTTTTCTCATTTGTAAAATGAGAAGCTTGAGCCAGATTACTTTACTGTTCATTTTACATGTGTCCTATTAGCAAGAACTAACAAGCAAGCAACAGTTGCATTCTTGTTTTTACTCTCTCCACCTGATTTATAGAATGCAAGTCAATATAGCTCTAAGTCCTCTGGTTTTGAGGCTGTTGCCTCCTGGTCAAATTTGCAAGCTTCAGAGGTAGTTCTTTGTAGAGCACAGGGACACAGTGACACATGATGTTTACAGTCTCCTGCTGTTTTCAGTGTGAGACTAGCAAGGGGTGGCCCAGAGCCAACAGAGTGCAGGAACAGGACGACAGGTAGGGAGGCTGAGCAGGCTCCTCTGGGTAAGGTAAATTAAATGACGTTTCTACCTCTTCCAGAAGGGGTATAGGCCAAGGAGAAAGGTACAGCAAGCTCTGTGGTGACCATCACAATAACAAATGAACATGAAAAATTAATGAAAAGCTTTGTAAATATTTACATAACATGGATCTGAGGGTACACACACACACACACACACACACACAAATATATAAATTTATTGCTTTCATAATGTATCAATTACTTTAATAAAATTTATAGTACACTGGATGAGCTTTGATAGTATGATTTAACTGGATAGCTACTTAAAATATGAATCATATAAAATATTTTTAGGAGAAAAACGTCTTTAAAAAAAGTAACCAATCAGTTGCCACTACATTTATTCAATAAATCAATGCTGAGCTTTTCTAACTGCTGGAAACTCTCTTAACTGTTTTTCTTTTTGTTCTTGTTGTTTCTGGGGGTTTATTTTTGGGGGTGGTGGCCTGGACTTTCCGTGCTCAAACCTCACCTCTCTCATCCATTCCTTCTACATCATCTGCACTCTCCCACCTCTTCCGTGATCATAGTTGTAATTCATTTCAACAGAAAAGGAATTTATGGAAAGGGTACTTAACAGCTCATAGAACCACCATCACCACCACCAACAAAACAAAAACCAAAAAACCGAGGCACCTAGGAATGCAAACCAAGACTGGATTCTCAACAGGGAGTATGGGATCACACCAACCATTAAACGTCCACCCAGAACCCACCCAAAGAAGATTCTGTTGTCACAGAACGCTGAATTTACAGCTTCTGCTCACAGCTTCCACACCAGGTTGAGGATCTAGGTCACAGCTGCTCCTAGAGCATAAATACGGCTACTTCTGCTGAGAAAGCATTCCTGTGGTCAGCAGAGTAATGGCATCCCAAAGATATCCTCATCTTAATCTCTGAAAGCTGTGAGTACCTGGCTCCTCATCTTAATCTCTGAAAGCTGTGAGTACCTGGCTTCGCATGGCAAAGGGGCTTCCCAGATGTGGCTAATTTAAGGATCTTGAGATGGAAGCATCCTGGACCATGCAGAGGCCCCAAATGCAATCCCAAAGATCCTTAAAGGGGGAGGCAGAGAGCAAGGGTCAGGGAGTAACTGGAACTGCTAGCTTCGAGAAGAGGAAGGTGATGGGAGCCCAGGAATGCAGGTGGACCCAGAAGCTGGAAAAGACAACAGAACAGGTGCTTCCTTAGAGCCTCCATAAAGAAAGACAGCCTGGCTGACACTTTGTAGTCATTGTAAGACCAATTTCAGACTTCTGACCTCTAGAAAAGGAAGGTAATAAATTTGTGATCATCTGTTATAGCAGCGGTAGGAAACAAATATAATTCCCCAACGCAGATGCTTTTTTTGGTCACTAGCTCAATTCCAGTCCTGGTTGGGTACGTCGGACTTGTCAGGTCCAGGGAATGCGGCTACTGCCCAGTCGCATGCAAGCCTACAAAGCCAGTATTTTTGTGGATTCTATAAGGTTCACAGGCTCTTGTGCCCCGTAAGATAGACAGTGAGACAGGCAGCAAAAGCAAAACTAACCAAGTGCAGCTACATCAAACAAAATGCTTTTGCACGGCAAAAGAAAACAGCCAACAAAACGAAAAGGCAACCTATGGAATGGGGAAGAATATTTGCAAACCATGTATCTGATAAGAGGTTAATATCCAAAAAGTAGGAGGAAATCTTACAACTCAATAGTAAAAAACCAAGCAAACAAGCAAGCAAACAAACAAATGAAAACATTCCATTTTAAAAATGGTCAAAGGACCTGACATTTTCCCAAAGAAGATATTCAACTAGCCCACAGCCATATGAAAAGGTATTCAGCATCACTCATCATCAGGAAATTACAAATTTAAACCCGAATAAGATGTCAACTCATAGCTGTTTGGTTATAGCTATTATAAAAGAAAACAAAAACAAAAAAAAAGAAAAGAAAATCAAAGAAAAAAACAAGAGATAATGAATATTGGCAGGATCTGGGAAAAAGGGAATCCTTGTACACTGTTGGTGGGGATACAAATTGGTACAGCCACTATGCAAAACAGTAGTTTCCTCAAAAACTTAAATATAGATCTACTATAAGATCCAGCAATTCCACCACTGGGTATGTATCTGACAGAAATTAAATCCCTATTGCAAAGAGATAGCTGCACCCCCATGTCCACTGCAGCATGATTTACAATAGCTAAGACATGGAAACAACCTAAGTGTCCATTAAAAGATGGATGGATAAAGAAATTGTGATACACACATAAACATATACACACTCACACACTGGAATATTATTCAGCCATACAAAAGAAATCCTGCCATTTTTGACAACGTGGGTGAAACTTGAGGGCATTACGCTAAATGAAATAAGATCAACAAAGAGACAAATACTGTGTTCACTTTGGAACTGGCTTGGAATGTAAGTAAAATGATGATCAGATTTTTTTCAGTAATATGATTTTTGTGTCCTATTACACCGAATATAGATGCAAATAAAAGTTGGAGATTCTTTAATTTCTAGAAATGTCTGTAATCCTTGCAATTGCTGCTTTTTTCTCACGGGCTGTCCCATATAAACTGCTGGTTTGAAGGTTGGCATCTTTGTGTAGTTTACAATATGAAGCTAAGAGAAGAAGTCTTCTCTATTTTCTTGAATGTTCCTACTAATCCCATTTTCGATAAAACCAAAATGATTTCTATAAGCTTATTTTTGTAGAAGGAAAAATGTTTAAGCTTTTTGTTTTACATTCTTCAGAGCAGAGGGCTTATTTCTGGCCATCGGTGAATTAATGAAATGGCTCAATCCAATAATAATTTTGCTATTCCCAAGAGCTGGGAAGGCTGTTAGTAACTTTCTGAAATTGAGTCATTTTCATGTCTTACACATTTATTCTTCATGGTTAAAACCAGTTCCTCCCCCCCAGAGGATTTTGCATTACCCTCTTGCAGAGACAAGTGGATTATCATTCCTTGAAAAAGCATGCTGTACATTATAATACAATTTTCATAGACAGTACTTGTCATCACAATTAGTTCTGAGAACCACATTAGACAGTGCAGTTAACTTTTGCTGCAATCATAAAACATAACTTTGAAAACTCAAGAGGCGAAGGAAAGACTGTATTTTTGCCTTTTCCCCATTTTTTCATCCTTCCTGATGTTTCAAATTTCCTTCTTTTGTCATTTTCATTCTGTTTAGAGAATTTTCATTTGACCTTTTTTTAGAGTACGTCTCTGGGCATCAATTTTTTTTAACTTTGCTGTCAACTGAGAACGTCTTGATTATCCTTTGCATTTTTTAAAGGATATTTTCACTGGAGATAAGAGTCTGTGTTGACAGTTCTTTTCTTTAGGCACTTAATACTGTACCACTTTCTTCTGACATTTAAAGTTTTTGATAAAAATCTGTTATTTAAATGGGTTTTCACTTATAATGTGTCATTTCTGGTTGCTTTTAAGATTTTTTCCTTGTCTTCGTTTTTGGAAATTTGACTATGCTATGTCTCAGTGGGGATTTGTTCGAATTTATCCCATTTGGGCTTTGCTCAAAAATGGGAATTTTTCAGCCATTATTTCTTAGAATAGTTTTCCTCTGTCTTCTCCCTTCTGCTATTGAGTGCAGCCATCGACCTTTTGTCTTTGTTATTGTATGTTGTGGTTCTGAAATTTCCATTTGGTTCCCTTTATATCTTCTATTACTTTGCAGAAACTCTTTTTCTTTGCCAAGACTGTATTTTATTTGTTTCAAGCATGTGTATAATTCTTCAACGAAGCATTTTTATAACTACTTTCAAGCCCTTGTCACATAGTCTTAGCAATTGGGCTGTCACAGGATTGATGTCTGTTAATTGTCCTTTTTTAGTTCAGTTTGAGCTCTCCTGGGTTCTTGGGATGCTTAGTAATTCCCCATTGAAACCTGGACATTTTGGGTATTATGGTATGAACCCTGGATCTTATTTAAATCTTATGTTTTAGTAGGCCTCCACTGACTACTCCAGTGGGTGGAGAGGGGGTGCTGCCTCATAACTGCCAGTTTGGGGTAGAAGTCCAGTTTCTCTACCTGTTCTTATCATAACTCTTAATGGACTGAAAAACCACAGGAAGTTCACTCAGCAAGCTGCTTTGGCAGTATTTCAGTATCCTCACTGCCTTTAGTCTGTCCCTGATAACCACGATTATGGCTACACCTCTCTCTTGTTGGCATCAGTGACAGTCTGATCTCCTAAAACTCTGCTTCAAGAATGTTGCTACCATCGCCCGGGCTCCAGCTTACCCCTCCAGTGTTCCATTGCGACAACACTGGGCTCAGATTTACACATCACAGGGCCACTTAGTATGGAATTCAGAGAATGAGCTGAAGGAATGAAGCTGTATGTAAGACATCTAATGAGGAGTTCCAATTAACAGATAGTAGTGAGTGGAACTAGGGTTGTGACAGTGAAAAGAAAAGGAAATGTTTGGGTTTGAGAGGTATGTATTTTAAAAAGTGAAAGGATGGAAACTGGAGATTAAAGCGATAGAAGCTGGTGATAAACGCGTGGTTCAGGGTAAGAAAGTTTCAAGAATTATATCCAAGTTTTGACCCGGAATACCTAACTTGGTAGTAGAACCATTTATTAAAAGATAATATGCAGGGGGAAATGAGGGTAATACTGAAATTGCACTTCAGGTGCTCATACAATATGCAAGTTATAAAGCGGATGGAGAACCCAGGCACAAATAAGAAATAGTAGAAGCATCTGTACGCTAAGAGTAAAATTTATCATTATAGAGATAGATGATTTTTATATCTATGCTTGGAGTCACAGGTTTAGATAATTTTACGGAGATAAGTTAAGAGCAAAGGATGAATCTCAGAGCAATATTTATTTAATCGATTTTATGCACCTAAGATCTATGCAGGACAATAATCATTTTTATAAATTTGAAGTCTTTATACAAGAACTTCTTAGAGCTTCACATTTAATGTGGTAAAATGGAGACAGCAATTTCAGTTTTATTTCTCCTTTTGTCTTCAATTTTCTTTCCCACTTTAACACATTTTGGAGCTTCTTTCCCAAATTTCATCTCCACTTTCCTGCTGCTTGTCTCTTCTCTCCTTGGAGGGAAGTACTTACTACTAAGGGACTAGGCAAAGCCGTTAGGATGTCAAATAGGAAAGCCAACAATCTTGTTCATTACTCAGGGTCTGTCTCATGAAGAAATGAAACGCAACTACAAAAGTGACAACCATTACCAGATGAGGAGTGTAGGAGTTATTTAACTGGCATCAATTTCCCCCTACTTTTTTGCTATGAAAAGTTTCTCTGGAACAAATTTCCAAATACTAGCTGCAACAACAACAGAAAAACAAAACAAAACAAAAGAAAATAGAAACGACAATAGAACGTTCACTCCCAAGCCTTGAAGTATCCCCAATACATCAAAATACCGCCTACGGCCTAGAAAAACAAAATACAACCACCCACATCCCCACCCACCTGTAGCATGACTCACACACACACATTTCCCTTAACTACACTTACAAAGATGTCTACTCAGTCGAAAAATTTAGTTTTCCTAAAGTTAGCAATAAAATACGATACGCAGTTACAACAGGTTCTACTGATGCTGAAATGTCTTTTTTTCATTTAAACTAAGAAAATTAAAATACATGTGTTTTATACAAAGTTGTCCTAATTTGATAAGCAAGAATGTATTTCTTATAACATATACTAAGTAAATGCCTATTTAGTAGGACTGAAAAATAATATAATATTTCATAAAGAGTTCACACTGGGGTTATAATCGTCAATTATCCAATGGAAGCCAAAATTATTAATAATTTTATTAATAATATTAATGCTCTGTCTGGGAGTGAGATATTAAGAAACTGAATGTAAAGTTGCTTCTAGAGGAACCAGATGATTCCATGGTTTTCTACTCAATTGCAATTAATTATTGCCATTTTTATCTGGTGGTGTCCATTTTATATTCAACTATCAGGAAGAACTATTAGTGGTTTTTTAATATTTGAACTTAGGGGAAGCTTAGTTCTGATTAATGATCCTTTAATGTGAATATGGTTATACAGCAATACGAGGGCTGTCTGGAAAGTATCCAGCCATGTAATATTAAAAAATAGAGGCATGTATGGCTGAATTTTTTTTCCAGACAGCCCTTGTATAATACACATGGTCAGATATGTCCAAGTTTAATGTTTACGTAGTATTGGAAGGATTGTCGTAAAATTTTGGACTCATTTCTATTATAAATCCTGCATCTTTTTTTAGTCAGTTAAAGTATTTATCGAACTGTTATTTTTGCCCACGCTTTGCTTCAGGCTGAGTTCATTAAACATATAAACCACGGGTGTATAAAATATGTGCTTGCTGAGCAGCAGGCTTCTGAGCAGTTGGTGATGACGGTAACAATTGGAAACGAGATGAGCAGAAATTTAGTCCCAAAAAAGTAAACAAGGGAAATACCATAATACCCAATATACTTGATCAAACATGTCCGTTAAGCATAGTCTAAGAGAGTGGTTCCCAGCCTTTTCCCACTGTGTACCCCTTTTAAACCCGTTTCTATAAATTGTGTCCCTTGCTTTTAATACAGCTGTTTTTAAATACTGACACTTTCATTCAGTGTCTGCCTTAATGTGAAATAGTGGAAATGAGGTCATACGTTAGGAAAGAAAAATGACTACACTAAAAGTACAAAGCACAGATTTAATTTTACAATATTCTTAACAATTAAATATTGATGATGATGATAAAATAGTTAAACATTCAATGAAAGTAACTGCTTGAAAAGAATCACGATGCAAGACAACACACTTACTTTCACTCAGTCAATAACTACATTGATCCAACAGTCTGGCTGCGGATGTATTTATACGTTTGGGGAAGTTTTAGAAACGTCACAAACGCATTATTCTGAAACTGTGGGTCATGATTGGTATAGAACAGCGGTTTGAGGAAGGGTTCATAGTCATGCCCTCACCAACCATCATTTACTAATGTGAGCTAATTTTCAAGTCTCCATTAAGGGAGATTCAAACTTAACATTTATTATTCCATAACTAACGTTTTACATTTTTATTCTGCTTGTTTTTTCACCATTAGTGATTATTTTTGGCATATCCCTGAACAGCCCAGCATGTACTCCCATATTTTGGCTATCTGCTTTTTTTCTTGCACAGAATTTTGCTCTAGGTTTCCTTCATTCCCGTAGTTTCAACTATCCTCTCTATCTGTGATTTCTACCTACAGTTACCATTTTAAACTTTCAATGTCCCAACAAATATTTTCATTAACAATGCAATCAAACCTTGTGCAAAACAGAACTACTTTCAAATTTGTTTTTCTTCTGAGATATGTTTTTGTTGTAACCAGAATACTACTCATAATACTACCAACAAAAATATAAATTCTACTAATAAAAAACTATTCACTCTTTTGAGCCCTTACTCTATCAAACATTCAGTTATGCACTTTACTTGCATGACTTCATTTAATCCACTAAATCACCTAATGAGGTAGCTATTATCATCTCTTTGCAAAAGAAGAAACATATGGGAACTTAAAGAAAATAAAGGACATGGCTAAGCCCAGTTTTTAGGGAAGGTAATTAGCAGTAAATCCAAATACACTTTTAATCCAAGTCAACATTACTGCAATTATTAAACCACATGAATTATGCTGCTTCTCATCAACAAAGTCACCTAGGTCAGATAGTTTGATTTTTCTCCCTTCTGCATTTATTTCTGATTCCAAGTTTCATTGATTATTATCTCACAGTGTATATCATTTCCATTTCCATGGCTATAATTCTGATTGTGGTATAATAAATGATAGAAGTGACCAGAATTTATGCAGATCCAGCCACTAACAACTGGAGGACTACTCCTTGAGGTGGAGCTGATTTGTGATTTATTGTGAACCACAGAATGCTCCAGGAATTAAGTTGTATGGGTTCTGAATCAAAGCCTCATGGGATATCTCATGCTTCTGCTCTCCCTCTTGAGACCTCTGCCACTGCTGCCTGCTGAACACATGGGGTCCAGCTGGGTTGCAGATGAGAGACCATGAATGCTGAGCCATCCCAGCTGTCATCTTCCATCGGGCAGCTCCCATGATCTGAGAACTGACCAAGTTACATGAAAAAGTCCAGCCAAGCTCAGCTGACCACAGCACACGCCAGCTGTGTAAAGCCCTCCCCAAACTGCCACTGCATAGAATAATGGGCTAACTAAAAGCTTACTCTTTTAAAACACTAAGTGGCAGGGTGTATTGTTACACATCAAAACGTAGCCAATTCTCTTATGCAAACTCTGGTCTAGCCAAACTGGCCTACTTAATATTCCTCCACTTTTATACATGCATAATATATTTCACATTTTTATATTATTTTCTTAGAATAATGTCATATCAATTAAACTCATCGACATATTTTGCCTTCTGATAGACAGTATTGCAATTACCCTAGGCTTGCTATTTCAAATATTTGGAGATGATTTTAATATATGTATTTTTGTGTGTGTGTGTGTGTGTGTGTGTGTGTATGTGTGTGTGTGTTTATTTTATCACAAATTCTTTTATAATAAGACTAAAATAAAAACTGCTTAAATAACTAAGTGTTAAAAATCTACAAACAAAAGAAAGTTGAAGAACAGATTAGCTCTAGTTACAGAATAATTTCTATACAGAATTATATAAGAATTTTGTAGGTTATTTTATTTTCATGGTCTTGGTTTTCACATCATTTATGGCCTTCTGACCCTTCCAGTGGCTACACGCCTTTCCTGGGAACCTGACAATGATATGTTATCAAAAACCACACACACATTCAGCTCCTCCTACATGCTAGACACTGTACCAAGAGTGTTCTGTATATTTGTTCATTTGGCTCTTGAAACATACAGGCCCAAATTATTTACAAAGTCATTATGCAGATATAATATGCTATCACTCTATTTTGATTGGCTACAAATGCAAAGGGGTTATGATTTGAAAGTTATTCAAAATATTTTCACATATCACCTCTCTGAAGAACACGTTCTCAATAAACATGCCATAAGGAAGACATCTAACTAAAAGCTGGAAGATAAACATGGGAGGTCGCTCAACCACTAAAATAATTTTTCAGACTCCTGTCCGAAGCTTCTATGAATTACCCTGTGATTTCTGAAAACCATGCGAAGCCCAATAAATTGGTGACTTCTAGTTCCTCAGAGTCAAACTTCTAATAGATGCAATGAATTATGAATGAAAACAGCTACAAATACAAGATTTGTTTGAATTTTATTTGGTTATAAGACTAAAAAGACAAATATTGCTATGTCCCAATAATCCTGGGCGGTATGACTTTCTCCGTCGAGGCTTTTGGAGAAAAGGTAAGGGCAAGCAGGCTGGATCGTGGGATAGTGAAATGGTTTCTTATCAGAATGAATAACTGGATTGTGAGTCACCTGAATGTAGGTTAGCAGATGTAAAACTCCATTTTTTGTGTGTCATTGATCCCTTATAGTTTTCTGCTGTATATGAAGATGCAAGGTACATTTACAATGTATTTTCATCACTCGAAGTTGGAGAAACAAGAAACACAAGAAACAATGTCCAGAATCAGGATCCTAAAGACTCCGACGAACTGGAAAGATCAAAGCCAGATTGCCTGACCTCTGTACACATAACTGCCCAACTCAAATATATTAGGAAAAGGTGAGGGAAACAGGGAAACCTGGCTTAAGAAAATTCCATGTTTTTTGAACACAAAACAATTACAAAAGAAAAGCAGAACAGAATTTTTTTCTTCTGCAGTTTCAATGTAAAAGATTGATACGACTTGTTGAAAAGCAGTAAGGTATCTGGCGTTCCAAAGCGTAAGTCCAGTGCTCGATTTTGCAGATGATGAATCCTACATTCCCTTCATATTTTCTTTCTCTGGGTGCCCCATTTCAAGAGGAACATAAACAAACAGTCCAACCTTTGAAAGTTAGCTGGGATGAAACAGTGTCAAATATAGAAATTTTAAAACAAACAGCAACACTTTAATTTATAAAAAAAGTTTTATTTTATTGAATTTAATGAAACACTAGATGTATTAATTATCTGCTGTTAAAAAATAAGGATAATGCACCATAGATTTTAAAAGTGATTAAAGTAGATAATATTATATGCTATGCATTGTTTTATTATGATGAAAGTCACTTTTGTTCAGTAATCTACTCCCCAGTACAGGTCAAATAAAGCATTATTATCTCACTGTTTGACAACTGATCAAAAACTAGTCAGGCAAACAGGAATGATGATTCTATGAACATGCCCAGCACACCATTTGCTATACGTAAGTTGGCAGATGCACTAAATACACCCTCAATTTTGGTTTCCTTATTTTTAAAGTAAGGCTCTTTTTGGCTTAAGTCATACTAGTAGTTCCTTAAAATGCTATCTGTTGTTTTATACTAAAAATTATTTCTAAAGAAAAAAAGGTTTATATAAAGGTTATCATTAGCAATTATAATTTTGCAGAGAATTTTTATTGTTTCATAAAATATGAAAAACTTGACATGATTGCACAATAAAAATTTTCTAATTCTACCTATCTTTTAATTTTCCTTTAAAAAGTATGGTATTTTCTCTCTACATTAATAATTTATTACAGTATAAATTATAAGTATTTAAAAACAAATTGTTATTCCTTTCATATTCTGTCTTCCACGCCATATAAGCATATATTCCCACAAGGTGGTGCTCTTTATTTAAAAATCATAACAGAAAGCAATTTGATTCTATATTTGCATAGTTCTCAATGACATGATACAGGCTTCAGCACACTGTAAGTGCTCAAATAAGCAGTGACAGTGCATTTGATTCTTTATTGATCACTTCATTTCACTTACTGGATTAATGCTAAGTTTTTCTTTCAAAAATACAAAATGTACAAATAAGTTTTGGTAGCAATTTTGTTCCTGAAAATTTCCAAGTTTTAAAAATTCAGGATTTCAATCTAAACAGGAAAATAAATTCTATTCAGAAACAAAATTATAGAAGAAAGGGTAATAAAGAGACAGATATTCATCTTTGGAAATAGAGGGCAACTAGAACATAGTATAAAAAAATACTATCTAAAAAGAATTCATGTTTACATGAATTCATCTACTGGGAAACGAAAGTAGAGAGAGGAGAAGGAGAGGGAGGGAGACAGAGGAGAAAATGACAGAAACTGAATGACAACAGTGAGTTCACGCAGCACTTCCTTCGAGGCCGAGACCTTGAAGGGATCTGCAGCTGCAATTTCAGTGGCCTCAGCTGCCTCGGTGCCCTCCGAGTACTCTACCTCGTCTTCCTGAGGTCCATCTACTGTTCAGGATTTTATCTTATGGATTCATATCACTCTAGCAAAAGCCGAAGAGTTTATCTATCCATGGTAACTAACCAAAGGAAGACTATATGCTTCTTTTTTCTAATCCTTGAAAAAAATTAATTGGATGAGGCGTTCTCCTTCCACCCACGATACAGAAAGTATGAAGAGGACACTGCTGCCATGCTAACGAGGAGAAAGAGCCAGGCGATCTACGAAACATCATTTTTAACTTAACAGAGAACTGGGGACACAAGGCCTCCAGATGAACCAAATCCCCCAGGCTCCTGCCCATTTTTTAACTGGATTGTCTGGGGGCTTTGTTGCAGTTGAGTTGTACCAGCTCTTTACATATTTTGAATATTAGCCCCTTACTGGAGGTGTAGTTTGCAAATACTTTCTCCCATTCAGTTGGTTGCCTCTTTGCTTTGTTGATGGTTTCTAGTGCTGTGCACGATTGTTTTAGTTTGATATAGTCACATTTATTTAGTTTTGTTTTTACTTCTCTTGCCTTTGAGGTCAAATTCATAAAATCCTCTCTGAACCCAAGGTCCTTAGGTTTAGTACCTATGCTTTCTTCTATGCAATGTATTGTTTCAGGCCTTATGTTTAGGTCTTTGATTCATTTTGAGTTAATTTTAGTATATGATGACAGAATTCTAGTTTCATTCTTTTGCTTGTGGCTTTCCAATTTTCCCAGCACCATTTATTGAAGAGGCTTTCATTTCTCCCGTGAATGTTTTTGGCTCAAATACATGGTGATGGAAGGAAAAGTGATCTGGGTGATGAACAGACAATGCAACATATAGATGATGTGTCATAGATATGGACACGTGAAACCTATATAGGTTTACTAACCAATGTCATCCCAATAAATTTAATAAATAAAATAGTAAAATTATGTAAAAAGCAAACTCTAAAAATCGAATACAAACTGAATTTCATGAACCTGTGTATCAATCTGAACACAACTATGCACACTAAAAATAAATAATGAAGTGACTTTCAAAAACGATTACTTTGAATATACACTCTTACATAGAGGGATCTATTCTGTGGACAAAAAGATCTATAAAACAATTTTAAACTTCGCATGATAGGCTTACACAAAATCCATGCATTTCCCAATGTTCTTGGTAACTCAGGCTGCTTCTGTGAGAAAAGGGGAATGCAATTCTGGAATGGGGGAAAGTAGAGAAAAACCTGCTTGTGTTGGATTTAAACTGTATGACCTATGATTTTAAAAATTACATGCACACACTTACACATATTGCCTGACTCAGGCACTGAGAGAGCCTAAAAGCAATGGTATCACAGTAGCAGTGAGGATACCCTTCCGGCTAGAAGAAGGGCACCAGGGACCTGAGGGAAATCACAGACCTGAGACAAGCACAGTCCTAGAAGGGCCCAGAACCACATCTGGTCAGCAGGTAAGGAAGCACTCAGAGAATGGTGGGGAGTTTTCCAAAGGTCAAGGAGACAGCTTACAACAGGCCTGCTCACCAAATCTGGGACGATTTGAGGATCAAAACTAAATAGTGACCTTGATGGATTTAAAAATTCCTGACTAAAAGAATGTATCTTAAAGCCCCTTTTCCATGCGTGTCTCTTATAAAAGAGTCTTTACATGACTACACAGGCACAATAAACACTCACTTGTAACATGGAGGAAAAAACTAGCTTGCCGAAGGCAACAGAATCTTACAGACGGAAAAGAAAGGACCGTGAGTAGCCTACTCAGTCACCTCCAACAAATCCAACCTTGAAAACGAGCACTAAGAGACTTGTACTAGTGGCTACGGATACCCTGCTTGTTGTGATACCAAAATAAAACCTTTATTTACTTCAGCAAAATCTGTATTTTTATAGTTACACTTCAGAAATATAGTACTTTTTGAATTCTTGGCCCATCTTCAATATTAATATAAATGAAATTTCTTTTTGAGTATCTGCAGCAATCTTTCTTATCCTAATAGTCTGAAAATGGAATTCCTTTTATGTGAATAAATTTTTAAAACTGTTTGAATAGCATTCAAAGACGTGAACTAAAGTTAACGCTTCGACAATTTTAGAATTACATTTCTTAAGGGCTAGAACATGGCATTCTTTCCGTGTTGCTTATGACATCCAACAGGAGACTAGTGCCCCCACAGAAATGGATGCGAAAATAAGAATTTTAAAGGGGGGGAAGGGAGGGAGAGAGTGAAGGGAGGATGGAGGGAAGGAGGGAAAGAGGGAAGGAGGGAAGGGAGGAAGGCAGGCAGGCAGGCAGGAAGGAAGGAAGGCAGGCAGGAAGGCAGGGTGGATGGATTACTGTGTGATCCACGGTCTCAACTCTTTAGCTTAATACTAAAAACAAAACCAGGTAAAGTCAATTTTAGGCTGGAGGGGTTTTTCTCGTTGTTGTTGTGTTTGTTTGTTTTAGACTGAGAGATATTAAGTCCCTATATTACCAAACATAAGAGAAATAAAACATAATTATTAGAAACAATTTCCAGATAGTTTTCAGTATTTTAAAAGCAAACAAATACAAATCCCTATTTCATTGTTGGTAATAATGCATGCACTTCGGTGATTTGTTTTTAGAATTAAAGTTCCGCACAGAGTAGCAAAACTAAGAATATTACTTTTAAAATCTTAATTCTGGTGCTGGTTATCTTACATAATGAATGTAACACTTTTAAAAATACCTTTTCCCATAGCAATTTTAAATACGTATAAATACATTTATGTTTGCAAAAACATTCACACTCCTAATTCTCTGCGAAGTACATGACATAATCTACTTACTATTCCTCTTTTCACTTTTTAAAAATTCAAACTAGGGTAAAAGTCACATTTCCTTAACGATTTTTCCCTTCATTAATTTTGTATGTTAGCCAAAACCTAAGTTCGTGTGAACTAGCTATTGAAAGAGCCAATGTGTGGTCTTAGTGTTTCTGTCTGACTCCTGTCACTTAGGACGATGATCTCAAGGTCCTTCCACGTGGAACATAAAACGGAAAGCAACAAAGGAACAAAACTCAGGGACACGGTCACTAAGTTAGCAGTCACTGAGGCCAGGGGCAGAGGAGAAAGGACAAGGAGGTAAATACACACGGTGATGGACAGAGAATTGACTGGGGGATGAGCACACACACCACACACAGACGGTGGATGGCAAAACTGTACACCAGGAACCCAGGGAATTTTTATTAATCAATGTCACCCTAATACATTTAACAATAAAAAAAGTTACTGTATTAAATTTTTTAAAATTGAATACAACTCCAGCTGTTAAATATGAAAAGATCTTGAACAGCTGTGTTTAGTTAAATGAAAAGAAAGGAAATAAAGAAGGAAAGGTGAGAGGAAGAAATATTTATTACTAAATAAAAATAAATCCGGCTATGCATTTTGGTAAGTGTAGAGTACTGAGGATGTACTTTTGATGTACAAGTACTTTAATAAGTATTATAAACTCTGTACAGTGAACAGATATGGAGAATTGCCAATATTTTAAAGGAAGAGATCTCATGAGTGTGCATGAATAACAGTTGAGTTCCTGGCAAATATTAGTTACTCAATAAATATTTGACTAATAATGACATTGACAAATTAACTAATAAGGAAGTTCATTTCTACTTTAAAATGTGGAAAACTTTACCATTAAAAATAATTATTACATCGTTAGTATACAATGATATTAAATCATTACATAATTTTAGTAATTAGATGACTATTACATTAAAATACATGATTATAAATAAATGCTAAATTTTTATGTATATATTGTCTGTATCTATATACATGATCATATGATATTTTTTTCCCCTACAAATTAAAATGCTGACTTACACTCATTGAATTGTGAACATTAAACTAACCTTGCATTTCTGGAACAAGCCCAACTAGGTCCTGGTGGCTATCCTTATTATTGCTTTATTTAATTAGCTAAAATTTTTGGTTATTTCAGGCTTTGCTTCACAGTATTTCTGGCCTCTTATGGCAGGCAGACCCTAGGGTGGTCCCCATGCCCATATGATTTGCTTCTAACGAAATAGTACATGGTAAAGGTAATGGGATATCTTTCCCATAAGAAGGCACGAACGGGTCTCTATGTGTATACACATACGTACATACATACATATATATATATAATGTCCCCTTTATGAGCTGGCAAACTATACCAAATCTTTTGCTACAAAATCACAAACATGTAATTCTATAACATAACAATATCACACTCAAACACACTTTAGGTGACATTTTAGGTGAAATGTTCAAACTGCTGTCCATTTCATGTGAGACATTCACATACGGTGGTCCGGTGTTACTTCTGCCCAACCCTGTATGTACGTATGTATGTATGTATGTATGTATGTGTGTGTGTATTATGTACACACACACACACACACACACACACACGCACACACACATATGAACTCTGAGTTTAGAAGGGGACCCCAAGCTCCAGATGAAAATGCAGTCTAGCCCTCACCTTGATGCCAGTTCAATTCTGAGTAGAGGACCCACCTACGAGTAAGCTACTTCCAGACTCCTGAGGCACAGAAACACATAAGTGTGTTGCTTTAAGCCTCAAAGGTTGTGGTAATTTGCTACACAGCAATAGAAATCTACACCTCATAATACACCTCTTCTTTTTAATTGTCTCTTAGAGATTTTAATAGTTGGTATAATTCCTTCCTTAAATGATTCTAGAATTCACTGGTGAAGCCATCTAGTCCTGGAGTTTTCTTTGTGAGATTTTTAATTGAAGATTACATTTCTTTAATGTTAAATATTATTTGCATTTTTTATTTCTGTGTTAACTTGGTTAACGTGTGTTTTCCTCAGAATTTCTCTATTTCATCTACAGTTTTAAACTCATCAGCATAAACTGTGTTCAACTTTTCTTATTTTAATGTATTTGTACTGTCTTACTTGTTTATTTTACCAACACACTAGAGAATTACCAATTATTTTAAAAAATCAACTTTTAGATTTGTTCATATTCTGTATTAAATATTTCTAATTTATTAATTTTTACTACTGGATTCATTATTTCTTTCTTTCTATATACCTTAGGTTTTATTTGCTCTTTTATTTTCTAGCTTCTTAAAATTAATGCTTAGATCATTCATTTTTAGCCTTTATTTTTTTCTCATATATAATAATAGTATAAATTTTTCTTTAAGTGGGCCTTTAATTGTCTGGTATATGTTTCAATATGCAGTATTTAAATATCATGGAATTTATTTTTTCTTATTTTTATTTTGAATTATTCTCTGACCAATGAGTAAATGAAAAGTATGTGTCACACATTCCAAAGACTTCAGTACTTTCAATTTATCATTTTTTTATATTTCATTTTTTGCATTAATTTCTAGCTGAATTCTGCTGTTGTAAGAAAACATATCCTTAGGGAGTTCCCTGGTGGTGTAGTGGCTTAAGGCTTTGGTGCTGTCAACGCTCTGGCCTGGGTTCGATGCCCAGCCAGGGAACTACCCACATTAAAACAAAAAAAAAAAAAAAGAAGGAAACCTATCCTGCATGATTTCAATTCTTTGAAATTTGTTTAGTCTTTCCACATGATTCAAATTAGTCAATTTTGGAAAATAAAGTACAGGATTGACTATATATCACTGAGGACAAGCTTGTTTATCATAGTCTCAAATTATTCTTTACAAAATTAATAGTAACATGTTCTACCATGAATTGGACATTTTTATTCCCCTTTTATTTCTGTTACTTTTTGTTTTCTATATTTTAAGTGTTTGTTATTAGGTGCATAAGCATTTATATTTTCTATCTTCCTGGTAAGCCAATTTTTGTAAGTATCTCTCTTTTTATATTTAGTTTGCTTTTTATATATTGTTGTTTTTTGTTGTTTTCCCTGAATGACTACACTTTCTGACACTGATGTTCCTGAATAGGCTTTTTTTTTTTTTTACTTAGTGTTAGATGATATATTCTTTCTATCATTTTAGTTTCAAGCTTTCTTTATTCTCATATTTTAAAGTTCCTTTATAAACCACACAGTTTTTACCAATTCATTTAATTTACTATACATTAACTATTTTTTCCACTTATACTTAATCCAGTTATGTACACACCTTTACTTAAAAGTTAGAATATGTTGGTTGTAATATCAAATTTTACTTAATTTATTGTCCTTTTAGAGAATGGTAATGTAAATTAAATAAAACCCATTGTTTCTGGATTGGCATATGAACAAGATTTTTAAAAGATTTTTGTAGAAGGAGTTGTCCATTGAAGAAAAACAGTCATTTATGTCGATTACCCATTTTAATCTGTGTTAAAGAAAAGGAAAAGTAGAAAAAATAACTAGCATTACCACAAAACTTTTCACCATGGTCCAATAAAAATATAAATATTTCCTATGAGTAAAATGTAAGACTATCTGGATAATTTGTTATGTATCCAGAAGGTGATTTAACAACTTTCAGAGGACCTTGGTGAACTCTTTTAGTCAAATATTAAATTTTTAATATTATAATTCTCCCACTTTTACTATAATATTACAATTTTCTAAAATACTTCAATAGCTTCAAATATCTTTTTGAAAAGTAATTTAGCAGCCTATCATGAAATCCTTAGGGCATATCTTTATTATGTGGTGTTCTTGAATCAACATAGATTTTAATTGAAAGCAAAGATTCAGCAGAATCTCAACTTTAATTTATTATGAATAGATAATCAGATTCTTTTCTAAAGTGTCTGCAGTGCTCATAATTAGTGTTAAGTGAAAAAAAAAAGAATATGCATACGATTGTAAGCATTTACATTTTGCTGATTCATGTTTGCCTGGCTGTATGCATTCAAAAAGGACAATCTAGTTACCGGTAGGGAGCTAGATGAAGTTGTTTCCTTCCAGATAGCTGTGTTTGCACACAGAGACACAAGTTCCTCGGGAGTAGCTACAGGGCAAGAAAGCCCTAATGCTGCCTCGGGTGGAACCCCAATGACAGGAAGGGGAGATCCCTAGCCAAAGAAGTTTATATTTCCTACCCAGCCAAAGCTCTGATGAATACTGATGGTGGAAAATGGGCAAACCCTCAGAAAACTGCCTCATCCTACCAAAGGAGGAGACAGAGCATCACCTCACTGGGTTCCCCGGCAAAGCAACAGTAGTGGTCCAGGATCTGCGCACGTCCTGTTGCCTCCGGCTGTGCCAGAGATGCCCATCAGAGGAACCCTTCTAGGGAACCAGCTGATGCGGATCCGAGCTCCTTTCTGGAATGGCCAGGCAAACATCATTGGCCAGTAGCCTGCCTAATCCCCCTGAGGCTGAATAGGTGTTCAGCTGTTAAGCTGTACTAGTGCATGGAGGCTACTGGGGCTTCCTAGAGAAAAATAACCCATAGATCCTTTTAAAAAGATATCTGAAAACCAGTTATAGTTTTATAGTCTAAATAACTTCAGCTATTAAATTTAAATGGATGTCCCGTAAAAAGGTGCAGAGGCAAACTTTATTAGTTGTTAGACCTATAGAATTGAACTAATTTGAATACCAGGGAAAGAAAGACCCTTGATTTCCTTCCATTTAGAATAAAAATTTGAATTTGATGCAAATTAGCTTTCAAAACGTGGTTCAACACTCGCTCCTCAGAATAACTTGTATCAAAAAATAAAATTCCCCCAAACACACTTACCATCATTATTTTCACATAACACAAAAGTAATTATTTATCTATATACCCTTCTTTACATTTATAAACCATGTTTTTAAAAGAAACAATGGTTAACCGATTAGAGTCCAAAAATCTGTAGCACTGAGTTGATACCTTTATTTTTTCTAAAGTGCTCAGAGTAACTAAGTACACAGCAGGCACTATAAACAAATATGCTTTTTAAATAAACCTTTATTTTAATTTAATATTTTCATATTTTAATAAGCAATTATATATATATAAAGCTGTGCTCATCCACCTGTCTTTTCAGATAAACATTCTAAATTATATGTATCTTTGATCAAAAATAAAAATAGTTCCACTTTATTGTGTTACATAAAGAACAGTCTAATTAGAAACAACCTTTTCGTTTAGTCAAAAACTCAAGACACTAAAAAGTCTGTTCTGTATTTGTAACAGGAAATATATACAAATGTAGGTATCTGTATGTATATTATATATACATTAAAGATATGTATGTGTTTAAATATGCTATTTATAAATATATACACATATATACAAATAAATTTATGTGTAATAAAATTAAACAAAAATAAAATATAAGGGACAAAACAAAATACAAGTATGTACAATGTCTGTAGTCAAAATTATTATTTTGGACAGAATTCTGGTAAGTTTCTTGGGGAGCAAAAAGATTACAATTAAAATAATTCATATTGGGAGTTCCCTGATGGCGTAGCGGCTTAAGGCTTCAGCGCTGGCACTGTCAGCGCTGCGGCCTGGGTTCGATTCCCAGCCGGGGAGTTACCCACATACCAAAAAGCAAAAAACAAAAAACAAAAAACAAAAAAAAACAAAAAAAAAATTCATATTGAAATTAAAATTATGTGCTCAGAAATTGAGTCTACCTTAATGTATAGGAGGCCAGACAAACTCATGTTAGAAAAAGTGCTACATACCTCATTGCTGAATATCACTGCAGTCACCCTCGAAGTCCTCCCCTGGGGAAGCTGTGCACCTATGCCAGCGCCTAGTCCACCCTTCAAAGCAGTTTTGGGACTCTTTTTCTGGAATGGCCATTAGAGCTGTTGTCATACCCGTGACGAGGTTATGACACCTTATCAAGTTGTCTGTACAGTGCTGCCAACGTAAGCACACAGTGGCAAGTTCATGAACTTAATTGTCAGATTTTGGGCAAGATGACAGCTCTGATGGCCACTCCAGAAAAAGAGGTCCAAAATTGCTTTGAAGGGTGGACTAGGCTCTGGCATCGGTGTGCATAGCTTCCCAAGGGGAGTACTTCGAAGGTGACCAGCAATGAGGTAGGTAGAACTTTTTCTAAGATGAGTTCAGGAAATTAATTGTCTGACCTCATATTTTAATATTTTATTATTAACAAAAATAATATATCTTTACAATAATATAGGTTCCTGACTTATTTTATTTATTTGTCCTTTATTATTAACATACAAGGGAGGACCAAAAAACCCAGAATTATCTTTCTTTGATGTGAGAGGGATTGTGCACTCAGTATTTGTTCCTCCAGGTCACATGGTCAACCAAAGTTTTTAGCTAGAAGCTTTAAGAAGGTTGCATCACGATTTGTGGAAGAAACATCCTGAGTCATGGCAAACAAATGACTGGTTCTTCCACCATGACAACACACCTGCCCACAGTGTGCTAAGTATTCAGCAGTTTTTGACCAAAAACGGTGTGATCCCCTGCCCCACCCTCCCTATTCACTGGATCTCACCCCAGGAGACCTTTTGTTTGTTTGTTTCCTCAGATGAAAAAAGTCCTAAAAGGAAAACATTTTGCCTATGTGGAAGAGGTGAAACAAAAAACAGCAGAAGTACCAAAAGGCATCAAAATCAATGAGTTCAAAAATTGTTTTGAGCGGTGGAAAAAGCACCTCGATACACTTGCAACAAACAAAGTACTCCTAAGGTGATTGGAGGTTAAACACATAATAACAAATACACAAATTTTTAATAAATAAATCCTGGTGTTTTGGGGTTCTTGTATGGGTTTTCCCTCAAAAAAATTTTAAGTATCTTTATTCTTATAAATTAATTAGAAATTAATAGTAAGTTACAGGTTAAAATCTATTTCTAATAAGGAGTCATTTCATTACACTGAGCTTCACAAATACTGGGAAAAAGTCATTTCTAAAATGTTTCCTATCACATTCATCGTCTGTAAATAAAAATCGGAGAGATCTCAAACATGATTCCCACATACAGTGGCACTCTGAACCCGACTTTCATTCTTATCTGTTTGCTCACTTTCATAGTTAACATAATTTAAACTTTTGAGTATAGAAAACCACATTCTAGTGTGCCCTCCAAGTAAGTAGTTTGATTGTATTGAAATACAAACGCTTAAATGGTTCTAATCAATAATGCATTAATGAGTAGGAAAATGTCTAACATAGAGAGATTTTGTTAGCATATATGCTAAGCATCCCGTTTCTTTCATGATAAAACGCCTTCATATGAAATACCTTTCATTATTATGACTTAATATTCACACCAGCAACATTTTAAGTGCCTATTTTGACAAGTTAAAATATCAATGAATTAACTAATTACAAGGATTCAGTTCTATGCATGTCCTCCAACCCAAGGGATATACATTCATTTCTTCCTACATCTATTTCATGGAATCATGTGCTGATTTAGCTGCTGAATAAATATCCAAACACAGAGATCCCACTGCCTCCTTCTCTGAGTCCACCCTCATTTGGCTTTGGAGAAGCACACTCTTCTCTGCTCATGACTAAAAGTCCTTCAGGACTCCGTGACAGCTGAAATTTTGCTAATGAGTCCTCTCTGGTCTTCCTTTCATAGGTGGTGACTCACACTGGCAGGACTGATATGACCAGTTATTCCTTGGTAGGTCTGGTGAGTGAGTACGTCTAGTGTTTCTCCATGGAACACTGGACACCAATCATCGGTACTCAGGATTGGGCTTTGAGCCTTTAGACAAAGTTTGGAATCAACAACAGAAGGTCCATTTCACATTTTTACTCTCATCTATTGACATTTTCAATTCCTCATTCATTTTTTTCCATCTGAAGACCTATCAGTATTATCATTCTTTGTTCATTCATTTGCTCATTAAATATTTATTAAAGGTCTGCTAGGTGCCAGGAATTGTTCAGAGCATTGGGGGTGCAGCTGTGAACCAGACAGAAATTCCTGCTTTCAAGGGTC
This sequence comes from Lyroderma lyra, assembly GCA_004026885.1. Classification (NCBI taxonomy): domain Eukaryota; kingdom Metazoa; phylum Chordata; class Mammalia; order Chiroptera; family Megadermatidae; genus Lyroderma; species Lyroderma lyra. The sequence goes on from PVJL010002291.1 coordinate 76,801, forward strand.
CTATACCCAGTTATATTAAACACAATAAATAAATGAGATGTACAGTATCCAAACTGTATCCATCTGATTTTATATCACCGTAATTTTCTCACTGGCCAAGAGTTGAAGTTATCTTAAAATCCTATTTATTTCTTCATCATAAGATTCTATTCATATTGCTTTCGTAAATTTTTTTACTCTCTGCAATTTTAATTCTTACTACTCCTACCCCATAGCTGTAGTACATCCATGTCATCTCGTTCCAGAATTACTATAACAGTTTCAATCTCTTTCTTCATGCAGCATTCTGCTAGTGTTTTCATTTTAAGCACACAAACAGGATCATCATGGAAATCCTGTGGTTAAGAATATTTATTCTCATCCATTCATTCAGCAAATATAGACTGAGGAACCCATAAGACCCTTGGAACACAACAGTGAACACAGGAGACAAAGCCCCTAACCATATGGAGTTTCTATTCTGGTAGAGGAATACAAGCAGTCACCATAGGAGCAGGGAAAAGAATATTGGCTGTTCATAGATGATCTCTCCATTAAAGCGGCACGTGAACTGAGACCTAAAGAAAGTGAGAGAATAAGCCCTGGGCATCTCCGTGGAGAGGGTATGGCAAGCAGAAGGAAAAACAGCACGTTCTTGCCTGGGTAATGGAATAGCAGAAGCGGTGGCACAACCAAAGTGCAGTGAGCTAGGGAAGGGGGGTAGGAGATGAGTTCCTAGAGGCAGTCTGAGGAGAAGAGTCATGAGTGTCTTAGAAACCACTCCATGGACCTCGGGGAATATTTTTTTCTGATGGGAAGTCAACAAAGATTTCAGCCTAGATGTGACATAATCTGACCTACTTTTGAATTGATGTATTCTGCTTCGTTCATTGAGAATGGACATTTGAGACAGGGTAGTGGCTTTGACTGGGATGGTGGTTTGGTAGGGGTGGTAAGAACTGGTTGGATTCTGGATAAATTATGAAGAAAGAACCTACAGGAAGACTCGAAGGCTTTGACTTTGAGAAATAGTAGCATGCCCGGGCCCTTAACTGGTAATAGGGAAAACTAGAGGAGATTTGTGGAGAGCAGAAGAGGTCAGAAGCTTACTTTTTAACTTGTTAAGCTTTAAATTCCTACTGGATATACAAGTGAACATGTCAAACATCTTGCTGGATACAAAAGTGTGAAGTCAGGGGCGTGATCCAGTCTGGACATGCACATTTTCCAGTTATCAGTGTCTAGATGGCAGTTGAGTTGTAAAGCAGGTTGCAATTTTCAGAGGAATGACTATGGGTAGGAAAGCCAACACCGATCTCTCAGATTCCTGACATCATCAGTCCCAGTGAGTTCCGGTCCTTCCGACCTTTACCCATTTCTACGACCACAACCTAGATTTTAAAGCACTGGGAAATGCTGTCACCCTGAAATGGTTAAATCAAGGCTTCTACTCTCTCACCACTACCTTTTGCCGTTCCTGTACCCATTTCTCCTGTTTTTCAAGTTTATTCAGACTTAAATCCTCTGCTTCATCAGTCCCTTCCTATCCTCACTGCAATTCTTACTCAGTTTAGACTTCATGGTGTTCTCGCTAGTACTGCCAATTATCTAGCCCCATTGGCCTTCCATAGAATGGTCTGGTACAACAACTGGGAAATCAAAATGACCACAGGCATTCTCACCTCCCACACCTGAGCTACGAGCACTGTGGGAGGAAAAAGAAAACAGACTGTTGAGTCATTTATAATCACCACCAATTCAACCACAACCGAACCCCTAACCCTTGCCACCAATCCGTCTATGCTTTACATAATTCTCCCATAACCCATCATGCTAGATAAATCTGCTGCATATTCCAGAAATATTGTGCCCCCTCAGGTCCCCTGCCACCGTCAGCTAATTAGCTTTTTTCACTTCGTGGGGAAAATAGAAGCCATTAAATGGAGACTCTCCACTTTGTAAGATCCCCACCTACGAGTATGCTCATACTAGCTTCCAGCCCTTGGTTTTTTTCTACCCTCATTTCAAATTTGAAGAGACACTGCTCTTTCTACACGACATGCCCCGGAGTCTATGCTTTCTGCCTCGTCTAGTGCTCTGTCAATTAACTTCTTTTTCCTCAGTACATTCCTACCTGCTTTCCACATGTTTCAACACATTCAAAGTTTTTGTCTTTAAAATAATTGTCCCTCAACCTCACATCTTATATTGACTATTATTCCCCTTGCTTCTCTTTTTTATTTTAAATAGACTGGGTAAGTTTTGAAAAAGCCATTTATTATTTGGGTTAAATGTGTGATTCATTCTGTAATACAGAGTACAATTTTCAGTTTATAGTGAGTCTTCACATGAGCAGATTCCCACCACTGCAATACACAGGCACTCATACCTAAAATTGCACTCACGTAGGCAGTAACTAGCAAGTCTCGAGTCATCCAAGTCTCAGTATTAATAGCTCTTTTCACCAAAGATGTGTCTAATTTCAGCAATAATTGGACCTGCTCCTTCTAATGTCTATGGTATATCGGTCACTTCCTTCCTACACTCTGCCATGTCCTCATACCAGTCAGAGCACCCAGTAAGGATGATTTACACAGCTGTCCTACTAACTCACTCTGAACAGCATCTTTCACACGATTAACCAAAAAACGCATTGCTACCTTTGGCACACTGTCTTGAATATCCTTCTGACAATAAGAAAATAAGATTTGATTAGGTGTTCAATAACCTCACAATCTCTCTGTTCACAGGTAGAATTTTCATGCAACAGAACAAACATAGCCAGCCGATTGCAGCATGGCCGTTAGGTAGACTGGCCGGTGTGAATGGAATTGGTTTTCATTTTTCCTCAGCTGGTAACTCTCCTGCTTTTGAAGTTTTCAGCATTTCTCTCTAATGGTCTGTTGTTGGATCTTGAATAGCATTTCCAACCCCATCATGTCCACATGCAACATTTCCAGTTTCACCTCTGCTGCCCTGAATTAACTTGTCCTCAGCCTTGGCCGAAGCAGCAAGGGGAGGTCTCCCAGGTGACAGGGGATAAAGCACTTGAAACTTCAGAAGACTGTCTTGCAATCCAGCTGAAGGGAATTCTCTTGCTAATCGGTTTCTCCTTGGCTCCTCTATATTATTGTTCATTAGTCCATACACATCAGCAAAGTCTGGATACTCTGTGTTGATATAAGCCAATTCAATTGTCACCGCGTTATAGACCATTTCATTTGTAACTGGCAACTGTTTACAAAGAACACAAGACACCAATTCAACTACAGGATCCTGAAGCTTAAGAAACTGCAGAAACTCCTGGGTACCGTAATTGCTGAAGTGCATTTCCTCAGAAACCAGTTCCATGCAACGGAGGTTGGGCTCTTCCAGACATATGATCTGCTGCTTGAGCAGCAGCTCAAACGAACCTTCAGGCACCCACAAAGCTGACCGAGGACCAGGAGCATTTCTAACAGCAGTCAAAATGACAGTAGTGTTAAGGCCACCTAGTGGGTCAACAGATTCTAAGGTTCGCCCAGAAGTCTCATGGAAACTCTAACAGATGCCAGCACCACCACAGAGCTCTGAAGTTTCAATGTATTTTGCAGTTCCTTCAATAGTGTCATAATAATCTGGGGCAAATTTGGTAATTAGCTGGAGTATCACAGTACTTTCATCAACCGCAGTTTCACCATAACTATTTAGACGAGGCTGACATTGAGCAAGTAGTGCATTTCATTGGTTTCCACTCCGGTAAGCAGTCTTTTACGTGATGAATCAGTACCCTGTCTAGAGTCCTAGCAAGATACTTCGTTCCATTTCTTTTAGCCACAGATGGGTGTTTCTTTTGAAGGAACACATATTCATCAGGAATTGAATCAGTTACACTCTCCTTATTAGTAATGTCTAGTGGGCTGCTGTTAACCAATTCTAAGTTTGGCTGGCACCACCCTTCCCATGAACACACCCACGGCTGCAGTACCCACAGCTGTAAGATCAGGTTTAGTGATTCCAGACAGCTAGGGTGCTGCGACCGTCTGGATCTCAAAAGAGGAAACGCCTGTGATGTTGCCATATCTGTATTAGCAGCAGGGACAGCAAGGATAATGGAATTTGGATTACTGATGAACCAAAGAATGAGCTCTCCGATTTGAAGCTCAATATGCCTCTACTTAGGTCAATCACCTCCCAGCACCTTGGTCATTCCTGGCAAATACCACAGATGTCAAACTGACGACATGGAGTGAAAAAAAAATCTTCAGATGAATTGGTTCAAGACTTCTTAGTCCCTTATTATTTCCTGACATCCTTTCTGTTTTCTTTTCAATTTCTTGTCCAATTTCATCACAGTCCACGTAAAGCGTATTTTACTCCATTCTTCTGCTTTAACACCGTTTTCTTCTCCTGGTGTTTCTTCATTTAACTTCAGGTACTCCAACAAGGACCAGCTGTAGAACGAGAGGTCTCCGGGTGACGACGGCAGTGCTTCTCGGAAGCAGGTCCTTCCCCGGTAGGTTATCCAGCACTGAGCTCTGTCCACCGCTCCGCGTTCTCACCACGACAATGAGGCGACTGGATGATGTCGGCACCCAGTGCTGACGATGCACTGGCGAAAGGAATTAAGGCCTCCATGACTCCGAGAACACGGGCCCCCCTCCCCCCACCACACACGCAGGCCATGACAATGAATGGGGCCTGGGCCCAGAGTCCACCTCTTTCCCCCTCTCTTCAGGAGCCAGCACCCATGAGAACCCCACAACATCTTTTTCATAATTCAGCTCTGTGCTTGTTTTCTTTCGTCACTGAATCCAATTCTTACCTTCCTTTCATCTTTCAGGCAACCGGAAACCTGATTCTACCTGAATTGCTCCACTAAAATCACCATCATCTACATCACCCTTTATCTTCCTGTTGCTAAATTTCAATGGCTACTTTGTTCTTAAACTCTCAACACCACGAAACTGCTGATGAACCTTTGCCACCCTCTCTTGACTTCGGCATTCATGATTGCCCATCTTCCTGGTGTTCCTTTCTTGTATCCCTCTTTGTTTTCTCTTTCTGGGAGGCATACACTTCCTCCTATCTTTCTCTTTCCTCTGATCTTTATTTCATGCTTTCCCTCCTCAGGGGAGAACTCTCTTAGCTTCTGAATGCTCTTATTTTCTCACTCAGAATCCATTTTTGGGGGGGCAATGATTTCATCAACTCCATTAGCTTCAATTAACTGTTCTACATGCCCAAATCAATAGCTATAAATAAGATCTCACCTTTAAATTTCAAAATCGTTGATACGAAGGCTGTCCAGAAAGTACCCAGCCATGTAATATGAAAAATGGAGGCATTTATGGCTGGACATTTTTCCAGACAGCCCTCGTATATTCCCAACTTTTTCAGTTCAATGTAACATGTCCAAAATGGAACTCCTCATCTCCCTTTGAGTTCTCTATCTTATGGGATTTTTCTCACTATGTATGGTAACTTCATCCAGTCAAGTGCCAAACCAGAAAGTTCAAAGCCAGCCTTGATGTCCTTATAGTCTCATTCCCCTCCCTCCAAACTAATACTCTTTCTTGTATATTTACTATGTCCTTAACATCTCATGAATCAGCCCATTCCTCTCCATTCTCACTATCACTCTACAGATTCATATTAATCCTTAAGTGTTTTACTCAAAATAGAATGTTGACTTTCTCCTGTGATGTTACCATCAATTAGTTTTATAAAACAGCAAGGTAAACCGAAAAAAGTTACCGTTATCATTTTCATCATCTCTGCTTTGGATGATTGGGAGAGCCTTTTTACTGGTCTTCTTTTGCTTTAGCCTTTTCTCTAAATCATTCTCCAGCTGCAGCCAAGAACGTGTTTCTAATGGAAGAGCTCATTAAATGACTCTCGTTTAAATATTTTAATGGGTCCTCATGGTCCGTGGCATAGAGTACCAATTCCTTCCATGAAATGTCTTATTTCTGGCTCTGACAACCTCCTACCTTCTATGTTACCACTACTTCCAATCCATTAGCTTACTCCCATACTCCAGCCACACTGTTATTTTCTCCTCTCTTTGACCTAAGCAGATACTATTTCCTTTGCTTAAAATACCACGCCCTACCTTCCTCAGCTGGAAAACCTCAACTCATTGCACAGTTATCAAGTTATTTTCTTTTTCATTTACCTTCCTTGAGTCAACAGTCCCTTTTCATCCCCACCAATTAGATTACATACTCCTCATGCAGTCATCTCTCCCTGTGCTTACGTAATATTGAAATTGGTTTTGACCAAATTGTCTGCTTTACTATACTGTAAGATTCTGAAAAGAGAAAGTGATCTTCTATCATTGTATCTCCAAATCCTAACCAATTCTCTAGCACATAGTATGCACTCAAGTGTACACTGAATTCTGACTAAAAAACGGGAGAGTGATGGTAAGTAATATTGCAATATAACACTGAGGCTGAAATAAATTAAACGAGATCATGATTCAGATTCACACTTTTTATTTCCTTATCCTTTGAAGGAAATGAATAGAACACTGGCACGGTTTGTTTGTTTGTTTGTTTCTGAATAATGAAATTAAAGTCAGTTTTGGAGACCTTTAAGAATCTTAAGATCATCTAAAATTTTAAAAAATGTAACCTGGTCTCAACAGCACCCTCAGGAAATTAAACTGGTTTTCAATTCTGTGGAGTGTTTACTCAAATTGCTAAGAACCATCAGGAAGACCATTAAAATGAGAACAGAAAGTACAAAAATATGAAATGTACAATTCTGCTTTCTCACTAGGGAAAAAATTAATACAATGTTCAGAACAGTGTGCATACCAAGCCCAAGGACAGGAATTAAATAGGGATTCACTTTTTAACCACACTCGAGAAATAAAGAGAACCATTAGCATTTGGATAACGGAAATTTAGAACAATTAAAAGTAGCAACAAATAAAAAAAAAAAAAACTCCACGTTTGAGCAATGTGTTCGGGAAATATGTTTCGTGTAGTCTAGGACTTGGCCCACATTACTTCTTAATAGATTTTGTTTATATTAACCATCAAAACAAATAATAAATAATAAGAAAATAAATAGCTACTTAATAATCAGAATGTTTCTTAAACCAAATTAAAAAGAGAAACTTCCCTCATTGTTTATGTTAGTCGGCTTGGTTCTATATCACTAAACTTAACATTTGTGGCCATGCTGAGCTAGTCATCCCATCTGTAGACTTAAACCTAGGCCACAGTCTGGGACAATCCTGGCTCCTGCCGAGGGGTTGGCCAAAACCTCTGTGTGGGTGACTCCTGGGCATAAAACAGGACAATTATCCTTCACATTATTGGTTCCACATGGAGCTACATGCCCAAAGCTCTCCAGATACCAGGTACAGCTGGGGCAGCTAAGTGAGAGTGTTTATGCTCTATACCCTGGTTTTTCAGAATCCAAAATCCTCTTGGCTATCTGAACTGATTTGCTTAGATCTTACCCTGGCCTCCCTAAGGCTGGAAGACAGTTTGATCACGTGGGACACCTCTGATACCTCACAGTTCATAAGATTTTCAAATTTTATTACTGTTAATATTTAAAATTTAATACATGACACAAATAGATTTATTTTTTTAAAGCATCACTTAGATTCTCATTACCTATGTTCTTTCCTTTTATTTTTACATGCAAATATATGCTATGTTGTTACACTGCAGGTTAACCTGTGATCCACGGTAGAATATCTAATACAATTTTTCTACGACAATTCTAGGTTACCATTTAACAGATACTATTTTTCTCACTAATAGAAGAATTTGTTTTCTATGATAACTATGATATTTAGAAAAATCTCCAAATCTTATTTGCTGTGGTCACTAATGTCCAGGTTCTGAATTAAAAACAAGCTTTTTGAAACCCTTTTCAGAAGGAAACCATTATAGTACTTCTTGAATTGCCCCTGACAATCAGGAATGGGTGATTCTTTCATTATTAGCATTAAAATGGAGACTACTTGAATTTTTAAAATACCTACTTAGCATTTATTGTTAAAAGTATTAATACAAACTGTATTCCTGGAGTTCCTCAAATTTAGTTTTACCAGACATTAATTTATAATGACATTTGCAAAATCTGACACATTTATATATGCTTGGTATTTCGAAAAGTGCAAAATCCACCTTTTTCTAATGCTTCAGAAATAATATTTACTTACAGAAAATTCTGCAGTTTTTAAATATACTATTTACATTTAAAGATGTATCAGATTCCTATTATACTGGTAAAGAAATGAGTCCACAGCTGTAAGAGACTATTCACTCGGCACTTTACATATTGTGTTCACTGAGTGAAAATTATAGGACTTTGAATTTCTTAATAATAAAAAAAGCGGTTTAGAAATACATTATAAATATTTATATAAAAGGCAACTTTAGAAATGAGTACTGGATAATATTATTTAGGTAATCTATTACAAATCACTTTTTTAAAGAAATAAAAAAACATAAAACTTCAAATGGATTAAGATTATGTATAATTTAATGTGACTTTCAGTTTTCTAACTTGGGGACAAAAAGCAGTAGCTTCATTCAAAGATTTATTTTTAAATGACTGCAGGAATGCTAAGACACTGTTACTATTTCACCTTCACACTGAAGACAACTTTACATAGCTGCAGGGAGGACCCAAAATAATTTTATTACATAGCTCTTCAACCATGGGAGACACTAAATTTGTGTGTACTTTTACCCTGCATCCCGATTTCCTAAACTCCCATGTGCTCTGGAATTTGCAAGATGTTTTCCACTCTACAAAATGTTATAAAGTAAGCACAAGCATTAAATTTCAGAAATATGCAGGCAGCAGTATAAAATGCCCATCATCATGGCAGAGCATGGCCAAGAGAGAATTTCTATTTTCACAATCTTATAAATTGTGTCTGGAGAAAAAAAAATTATATATGTGTGTGTATATATATATATGTGTGTGTGTGTGTGTGTGTGTGTGTGTGTGTGTGTGTGTGTATGCGAGGGCTGTCTGGAAAAAATCCAGCCATAAATGCCTCTATTGTTCAAATTACATGGCTGGACCTTCCGGACAGCCCTCATATAACCACACACACACACTCACTTTCATGGGAATGAAGTCGACTAAGTTTGACTTCGGGATACCGTCTTTCCTTTCTGTGACCTTCTCCCCCTGGAAGGGACCTCTTTCAATAATTAGTCTTTATCCTCACTCAATCTTTCATGTTTGGAAAGATGCTTTCTTGAAAGAAAATGATAAACTAAATTATTTTAACATATAAATAGTGGGTAAGAGTTTTTTCACCACTTGCAGAAGAGAGATGTTGAGTTATTTTTTGAACAAGGGACAAGTCCTTTTATTATAAAACTGACTGATATCCAATTAATGAAATTCTTTCAGGAATCAGAGAACAGATGAGGGAGTTGTTTTCAAGGAAAAAGGTTTACTTTTCTAATAAAAGTTGGATGTCACGTACCAACACCGTACACGGTAGCAGGGTGAAATTACATCACACAAGCAGTCACCTGCGCTACTTACATATAGGGCTGGCCGTGACTCCTGTCACTGTACACTTCCGGGGTGACTTACATTTCATCTTGTTTTACACTACAACGTAATAATGTTCAGGGACTAAATATAAGCAAGTATCTGAAGACAATCCTTTTTTTTAATTCCTGAATAAACTCAGGAAATGAAAACAAAAGGAAGGTAAAGGACTAACATATATTGTTTCACCTACTTTAGGTACAATTTCATGAAGATTAGATAACATCATGGGACACATGAGACAAAGGCAGCGGAGAAAGGGCTAGAGTTGGAAGTTATCTTTTTCAACACCTCACTGGTGTTTTAATGTGATATTGTACTTCACCTGGATGCCTAGATCAAGTACAGCCAAAAACTGGTAACATTGGGTCTAGTGTTCCACGTTAAACCACACAGTGCCAAGTAAAAGGTAAACAGTTATTGAAAATTAATGCATTGACTATTTTTTGAAATAAATCGAATCTTGTACTTCAAACATGAAATCAAGGAAGTATTATTTTCATCGTTTTCTAAACTCAGACACAACAAAAAGGATCAAGATGTTCTAATAACAGATTATCAATATCTTCTTATTGCTCAAAAATGATAATCCTTTAAAACTTTAGAACACATTCTGTAGTTTTTGAGAAGCTTCCTGAGTAAAGCAGGAAAGGAACAGTAATATCAATACTGTTGATTAAATGGGCTATAAAATAATTTTCCTCAGTAACTAGAAAATATATTGCAACCAAATCATACACTTACATTTATAACGGTAAACTCTCAAGTCCCAAAAGATTTTAACTTTTGGTATAGCCCATTAGGAGGACATAAAAGCATTTGTATATCCTAAGGAAGCCTTTATTTTATATTTAGAGTCGATATATGGAGATGAATTTTATGAGTTACTATAACTTTTTAAAACACCAAATGACACCACAGAGCAAGTGCACACTTTTGTATTAGTAACTGCAATAGCTTATACTTCAAAAAGCTACCCGTATGACAAATCGTATACGAGTAACTGCCTGATGATCTGGTATGTACACAACTCAATTCGTCAACAATTATATTTAATGAAGAAGCTAACTTACCGGTGGCTCAGCCCCCTTAGAACCAGTCAGACCTCCTGTTAGGGATTCGAGATCCTGAAAAGGGGAGAGGTGTTGATTGTAAAATGCTACTCAACGGCATGGAGAATTTCCCAGTCCCACAGTGTAATATTTTCTTTAAGCTACACGCTTAGGGTACTCAGTTTTCATTTGCTTTGTTTTCTTTTTAAACAACCTTGCCATATAGATGCTATACAAGTAGCCTGTACCCAAAAATTTCGATATTTTCTCCAACTCTGTACAATCTCTAAAAAGAAAAAAGCACAAATAGATGATTCCTGAAATACACAAGGACAATGGCTCTAGGTGCAAGAGCAGATGTTTTGTTCTCTAAGAAGCTGAAGTGAGGCAAAAAAGAAAAAAGATGTAATGAAACTGCAATTTAACATGATGTTAGCAAGACTATTAATCCCATTGAAAATGCTGAACCTACAAAAATTTTCAATTATCTATAGTCCATTCTGTTACTATACATAGAAGATGACAATAGAAACGGACATGGCTAGATGAGCTATTCTTTTTACAAGGATCAATTTCTAATCCTGGATCAGTAACCACAGAGAACATGCCTGAGTAATGGTTACAGTTGTCAAAGGTGTCATAAATAGAGAAATGAGTGACACTGCAACAAACTGGAGAGCGTGTACCCTGGGACAGGGACAACTACAGCTCCGTTTAATCGGTTGGATGGCTTTAGTTTCCGGGTTACTCATCGTATGACTTTTTCAAAAGAAGATAGAATTGCAGATTTTTAAGTAAAATCTCTCAGGATTTTAATGTTTGCAACTGTTTTAATTTTTAAATCATCCTCTCATACCCCCCAAATGAAAAAAAAAAACAAAAAACTAAAACAAAAACTGTTTGCACAAAGGCTGCTGCATAGGAGTTGGGGCTACATCGAAGAGTTACACTTTTTGCTAAAAAGTTTCTTTTTTGTGTCCCTGGTCACTTCTTATCAGCATCTCATTGTAAGTACAGGGTTGAGGAACCTGAGGAAATAAAGTTGCAGTAAGAAATCAAATGTGAAAGATAACTGAATAAAGATAGAAGGAAAAGAAAATTAGATACCTACGATCAGAGAAACATCACACGAAACCTTGCTATCATTGAAAAGATTAATGCTGCTAGTTCACTGGGGACTTGATCACATCATTCCCCTGCTATCACAAAAAAATGGAGAATCTTAACAATGAAGATGGGGCTGACATGAGCATGTGCAGAAAACATTAAAAGCAGGACAGGGCAGAAAGAGGGGGCAGTGTGATTAAAATTTCCCTCTGAGAAAGCCGATTTTAAATGGGAACTCAATGGGGGACAAATTCCTACATGCATTTTTCATGAAGGCCAGAAACAGTAGGAAATCACAAGGGATATTTGGCAAGAAAATCAGTAATTTACCCTCTCTATAAGGGATACAGTGTACATAACATTTTCCCTTCGCAGCATTTCTTTGAGGAGCTTCTCCTTCTCATCCCCCATTCTCGTTCCAACATGGCTTGTGAGAATTGCTTCAATTATTGTGGGAGCCTGACAGAGAATTAGGACCATTTAGATTCCGGGAGGTATAATGGCAGAGTTGAAGTCCTAGATTCTATCATCTGAGCAATGTCTGAAACTGGATGTTCTCGCTGCCTTCAGGTTTAAGAGAGTGTCTGGCTCTCAAAACCCAAAAGATCCTAATTAATATGTCTGCATTGTTAAGTCTATTTTTAAAAGGCCCTCCCCTTCATCCTGTTGAAATTCTTTATTCCAGCACCACGCATATCATAAACAAAATCGCCTAAATTATTAATATTCGCTCTTACATGTTAACCTTCCTATTGTCATTTGAGTAAGTTGTGTCCTTATACAATAAAAGTAAAGCATAAAATATATTTCTAAATTGACAAAATTAGGAATCCTTTTTAATCCAAAGATAAAATGTCATTTTAGGGGGTTCCCTGGTGGTGTAGCGGCTAAGGCTTCGGCGCTCCCAATGCTACAGTCTGGGTTCGATTCCCAGCCAGGGAACCACAAAAAAAAAAATGTCATTTTAAAAATTGTTTTAAATTCTTACGGAATAAACTGACAATACTTGGCAGTAAAATGGCTAAAACATGGTGTTAACAGAAAATGAAACACACAACCCCATTCTCCTGTTATGACCATGACAAAACACAAATTACTATAAAAGATTTCTTTTAAGCACATTTAAGATGAAAGAAAATGATGTTAAGTACATTTTGAGTTGAAACCTTCCATGCTGCAGAGAAAGGCATGTAAATTATATTCGCAATAGAGTTTCAGATAGAGTCACCAGAGAGATGATAGAGAAACTGATTCAGATAAAAACTATTTCAGCAATTTAGTTGATGAATTTTGTAAAATTGTTAAAAGTTCCCTCATAAAGACTTCTTGCTATCATAGATAAGTTGGACCAATGTTCAGATTTCTGAAATTTTAAGCTTTTCACAATATTCATATTCTTAAGAAAAATTAAGCAAAAGTAGAATTTAGAAAATGGATGGAAATGACATTGATATGTATGGTTTTTAGTATATTAAATTAAAGCAAATTATGAACTCATGGCACTAAACAGAGTGCAGATGTATATTTTTATTCCATTTATTCATTTAATTGAAAAATCTTTTTTTGAGCTTATGTTCTAATTTGAATATAAGCTTTAAAAGAGTGTCATAATTGGCCAGATACCCAACTTAACATGGCTTATCTCTCACTTGGTGCAAAACAGGTATGGATAATGAGCTTGAATGCATTTATGTGGTAAAATTATAGGTGAAATAAATAAATCCTTGATAAACTGAACATAATTAAAGGTGGGTCAATCTTTTAGATGGTTATTAAATATTTTATCTGCAAAATACAGTAGACTCTCCATTAACCAGAACTCAAGCAACTGGCACTGTCAAAGATTTTGCCGGTTGCTTGACTTTCAGTTATTGGGGAGTCTACTTACATTTATCCAGCAGCTACCGATCCCCATGGGTGCCAGATAACAGAGAGTCTACCGGATAACTGAAATCGTTGACAAATGTGTCTACCTTGTTATTTAAATGTCCCTTTATATAGATAATGACAAAAGGAACATAAAAAAATAAACACATTGATATTCTAGAAAGTTTTAAACTAAACAATGTAATATTTGATTAAAAAAATTCAAAACAAACTTTGTTCATTTAAATTCAACAGTTCAGAAAACAGCAACTTCTACCAAACACTGACTTCATGTCAGGCACACTGTAAATGCTTTATATGCATTATAAATGCCTTATAAGGTAGCTGCAGCAGCCTTATGTTAGTTAGTTCTTTTCTCATTTGACAAGTTAAAGGTTTATATAACTTACCCAATATCATGCAGCTATTAAGAAGTGGGGTTACAAAACATATTTCAAAACACCTATGTTTTTAACACCAGTTTTGGAATGGGCAGCTTCCCCACCGATCCTGGTGACCTTGTCCATGTCACACAGGCCACAGGCAAGGCTAAACCACAGATCCAGAACATTTTAAAACCTGACAGCTATTATACTATGTATATATATATAATATATATATATATATATATATATATAATATATATATATATAATATATATAATGTATATATAATAGCTATATGTAATATATAATATATATAGCTATATATAATAGCTATATATAATATGGAGTTTTCAAGTTTTTCTCTCCCAAAAAGTCACATTATATAAGAAGAAACTACTTAAAGCATTGCAATATTATTACCAGCTATGAATATTTTAAAATTTGACTTATGCATATTTATAATTTGGGACTATTTTAGAAATTATTTGAGGAAAGTGCTTCTCTTTTAATATAGAGTACATTGTAGTTCATTAAACAATCTATCAAAAATGTATCAGTACAGTCAAATCAATATAAAATAGCAAAATATCAACAATTTCTATTGAATGATCATATTTAAAATTTGTTTCAAGGTCTTTAGAAACATTTGATTGGTGTATTTCATGTTTGTAGAGAAGTGTACAACATTTGTGTATTCAAAATATCAAAATTAAGCACTTCTCTCATTTTATAGAAAAATTCCTCAAAACACCCATCGTCACCTATTATCGCTTGAGGCAAGCTTGTGTCACCACTGCATCACTGCAACCCCTCTCAGCAATGAAATCTACTGCCAATGAAATCCAAAGGGCTGAATCAATGGTCCTTCTCTATGATTTCAATTAATCCTGTGGCTTTCTGATAAATTCTGAATTTATAATTTCAGCCTCAACTCATCCTCTGAGATCCACAATGCCTACTCCAGTCTCCACTTGGAACTATTATAGTCATCTAAAACTTAATAATGCAAAACCAAAGTTGATTTCTACCTCAACCCTTCCCCCAAATTAGGTTCCTGTTCTAGTGCTCTCCATCTTGACATTACCATTCACCTACTTTCTCAGGCCCAAATCCATCAACAAATCCTGCCCGTTCTATGTTTAAAAGCCGGCTTACATTGGACTATTCCTTACCACCCACATGCCTACCATTCTAATCCCTTGGACTATGTCAACAATATTTCTCCCTGGGACCAGAGGAATCCTTGTGTCCTGTCGTCCCTGCATCTGTCTTACCTCCCCCGCCCCACGTATTCACGAGGCAGAATGAACCATCCGTTCAGGTTAGATCTAATTACTTCCCTGGACCCAAAATGCCTATTGGGGCCCCATTATTCTTAGAATAAATTGCAAACCTGTTCCTATGTCTTGCAGATCACCCTGTGGTAATCTGGCTTTGGCCCTAACACAGATCCTTTTTTTTTTGTCCTTACTCCTGTCTCTCCTTCCACTCAGTTGCACTGGCCCCATTACTATTTCAAAAACAGTCCAAAAGTTGTCCCATTACAGGGCCTTTGCAACTGATTTTCATGCTCCTTAGGATGCTCATTTCCTAGGTGTCCTCCTACTCACTCACTTCATTCAGATCTCGTGTGAAATATCACAACCTCAGACTTTCCCTAACAGTCTAAAGCAGTGAAAGGTTACACCCAGAAATAAATGGCAAACTCAAAAGGACTCTAAAAGAGTGTTTAATAAAAGGATGCTTCGTAGAAGTATGGATAGCTTAGTGGATCCAGAGGAATGGTAAAGAAGGGACGAGCAAAAGCTGGACGTCATAACCATCCCCATGCCCCAAGATGTAGAGTCAACAGTCTGGGAAGGACTGAACCTCTCATCAGCCTCTAGAACAGCCTGCTACACAGTGGAGGCTCAATAAATACTTTTTCAATGGATGGCCGACTGACTGAATAACTAAAGCATGTAATATCATTTTTATGCACAAAAAGGCTGAGCCTCAGCGTATAGAAATGATGACGTATTTCTCATTTTTGTATAAATGTATCACTTGGAAAGCTTGGCTCAAGGCTACAGTGCTTGTGCAAATCTTTATGCAATTTCTGAATGAACAAACTGAGGAATCACTTATCCAAGATCACACAGCTGGATATTGGATAAGAAGCTTTGAAATCCTAAGTGCTGTAACCCCACGCTCAGTGTACTTTTGATTATATTACACATCATTAATGAGACATCCTTCTAAAGCAAAATGCACTCAACTCTGTATTATCTCCTCTTGAGGCAATCTATTCATATGTGTGTATAGCCCAGGGTTTCTAGCTCCTAAGAAGGAAAATATACAAAAAAGAAATTAATAGGCAATAAACAATACATTAAATGTATCTTCTGGAACAACACTGCCAATACTTCAGGTTAGAGACCCGACACCTTAATCATCACACAGTGAATAAATCAGTGCTTGAAAGCTCTGTCTCACATATGTGCATAGTCTTAACAGTTCAAATATGTTAAACTAAAAATCAATAGCTTATTTCCATGTAACACCTCATAGTATGTAGGTTGACAGCACTGGGAATGAGCAAGTCAGAAGGCAAAATTTCTTTTCAGAAATCATTCGGCTTTTCACATAATGCTTAATAGAAACAATTCTTCACCACAGAACACCAGTTCCTTGAGGCAAGCATCCACAGAACAAAGCCAAGTTTGTTAATGAGGCATCTTCCTCGCTACCAGACTTAAGCTGTTAGCGTTTCCTTGGCAACTTTACAGGGTAAATTTCCTGGGAGGCAGACAAGAGGCAGGAAACACACACAACCACTTTTATAAATCTTTCATACGGAAGCCTGAAGGAGCCCTATTTAGCTACTCTTTAAATTTCTTTAAACGTAAAAAATAACTACACTTTCACTTGGAGCACAGTTTGGCCCAAATCTGAATCTTCCTTGAGCCACATGATTAATTCTTTCAAAAAAGAATGGTTGGGTCTTGTTGCCACTGAGGTCGTGTGCTGGACCCAGTGAACATGAGGATGAGTAGGTGAAGGTCACAGCATTCAAAAGGTTCAAAGTGTAGCAGGGGGGTCAGAAGGGGACATACAATTTAGTGAACACATACGGTCCCCTCAGCCCCAGGTGCCACACCGACTCTGGTCCAAGGAATTCCTGAGTCCATGAGGTACTCTGACCAAATCTTTCAGTCTAAGAGCACATCAATCTCTGAACAACATGAGGAAGAACTCTGAGAAATAAAGTGTAAAAATTTTAACAGGCATGTAGGGGTACATGTTATAGGCTATAATAAGTGAGTATTTCATATTGCCAGAATTGAATTTCATTTTTGAATGGCTACTGGTTAACTTTGTCCTAGGAATTTACTTGGGTAACATAACAATGAACATTTATGGAGCCTTTGCTGTACCAGTCACCGTGCCAAGAACTCTAATGCCTCACCAAATAGCACCCTGGCTCTTTTATCTGTTATTATTTCCACCATTTTCAAGATGACGAAACTGAATCTTCAAGACTTTAACTGATCTGACAAACATCACATAGTTAACAGGTGTTAAAATCTAGACAGGCTGACTCTACAGACAATTGTTTTTAACAACCGTACTCCCTTGAATAAGATAAGGTATGGAAAAAATGGGGAGGGGGAGGATTTCTCAGCATGCCACACAGTGACTTGAGAGAAAACACACTCCTTCAATATTTGTTGAAGCAATGAATGAAATTGCAATCAGAATTTTTCTGATGGAAAAACAAAAATCCTGTGTGACCTATAGACAGGAGAGTTAGCACTAATGGATTTAGCAAAAGACTAAGATTCCAAAGATTGTTTTTATACACTTAAAATTTCAAAAAGTTCTCAACTTTCAGCACAAACAGAAAAACTAAATTGTATCAAAGACACAATTGTGTCAGTGTTTCATGGAGCAGGGAATTCTGAAGAAGTGGGCAAAGAGGTTGAAGGTTCTTGTCTTTTCTATGGGCTTGGAAGCATCTTCCTTCATGACATTTTTGAACTGCTTTTATCTTGTCTATTCCCTTCCGCATGGCAGAGGTGATCAAAGGAGCCTTTTGCTACGTCCTGACTCAGTCTCATTCAGCTCCTCTTTCCAACTTTTACACAATGATGCATCCTTGTTATAATATTTCAAACTCAGTATGTCGAAAGCAGACATCATCTTGTCTTCTCTTCTGTCACTACTTTGGCCAACTGCCTCCCATCCAAATTCCTCCCCCAGCACTTATCTCTGTTGGTATTTCCAATGAACGGTCGATCATCCAGTCTAGATTTCTGTAGGTCAATAGAGCCTGCCCTCAATCTGGCACCCACACATCAAGCCAGTCAATTTTTCCCTCTGAATATCTGCTTAGGCCAACCCATAAATAGCCCCTTCATTAATAACCAGCATTCACTTCCTTAGTTCAAAGGCTCAATTCATTTTCCCCATCTCTAGCTTTCTCCAAAGGAATGCCTTTTGTGAGTTGTTATTTCTCACGCTCTCATCCTCATACAAAGAAGTGGGTCTCAAAATGTGGCCTGGGGGCCAATGGCATCAGTGTCACCTGGGAACATAGAAATGCATTTTCTTGGACCTTACTCTAGTCCTACTGAATCATAATATGTGTTTAACAAGTCATCCAAGTGAGGCTGATGCAGGCTAAAGTTTGAGAACTGCAGCTCCAGAATGATGTGTTTCAAATGTAAATGTGTATAGGTTACATCTGCACTCAAAACTCTTAGTAGGGTCCCCATTCTTCTTATGAAAAAATATCAAGAACTTTTATGCGTGAGGTCTTTAATGATATAGCCCTGGACTGCTTTTCTCATGTCACCCATTACCATTTCCTCAGAAGAAGGCTTGTGCTCCTATCACAGTGAACCCTTCCATTTTTGTATTAAGTGTTTTCTCACTTCCATGCTTCTGCACCACAGACCCTTCTGCCTAGAAAAGTCACCCCTCTCCCAGGGATAAATCTCACTCACCTCTGAGAGGCATGCAGGTATTATCTCCTCTCAGGAGACCTCCCTGAGCTCCTCGGGCTGGGTCAGGGTTCTACTGTTACTTCCACAGCAGTGAGATTTAACTCTTTCACGACTACATCGCTTCATAGTTTTCATTTTACTCATCCATCTTTTCCAGTGATTTAAGGGCTAAACAGCTCAGTGTTGCACTTATTGCCACTGTATCCTCAGAAGCTATCACAAATAATGACCAATAAATGTTAAAGAAATCCAGTAAGTTCATGTTGAATTTAGCTTCCCATGAACTCTTTGTGAAGGGAAAGAATGAGCTGATTGGCTGATATTAGTACTTGGGACAACTTTGAAATGTGCCTTATCCTATATATTAACAGATTTCCATTCTGGTTATATACGTTTCCTTAGTGTAAACTGATCATTGAGAAGCATATTATCTTTGAGTTTGCCTCAGAAATTAAAATTCCAGATGGTAAGACTGATGATCAAAGGTATATGAGAGTGTGTGTGTGTGTGTGTGTGTGTATACATTTTTTTAAAATAGAAGTACTGCCCCAAGAGATCCTGCCTGAGGAGTAGCTAGCAGTCTTTCTATTCTACCTCAAGCCTGCAAGATGCAAAACGCATGCAAGAAATACTATTGCAGTGATCAAGAAGAGAGGTTTAAGCCTGGCTTCACTACTTACTAACCTTGGGTCAGCTGCTTTATGGTCCTCATATAAAATAATTGAATCTATGTCCTAGTACCTATCTTAGGAGGATTCTATAATATTCATTGTGATAGTTCATGAAAAGTTATTTATTGATAACACAGTAAATGTTCAATTAGTATGAGCTATTATTACCCATAGAATCATGCATAGGCACAGATTAGATTACACGTGTATAAAATAAAGATCGCCTATGAGCACAGATTACATAGTAATGTGTTGAAACAGATATGCATTACAATACATGTACATTAAGACTGAGATGTAGACTAATTTTGTGTATAAATCTCCATTAGATTTCTATCATGTGTGTTCCCTGAAAGACAAGAGATCCTGTTTCATCTTTCACCACCTCAATTAGCCCTATCATTTTCATGCATTTCTATGACATTGGTTGTCATAAATTATTCACTGTCATATTAAAATATATAATTTTTATTGTTCTGAGGAATCTTTTTGCTGTAGAGTAAGAATTATTTATTGGACAAATTCATACTATGAATCTATATACAATTGATTCCTCCTTCAGTGTGTCTGACATCACACATTTATGTACCACGGTGGGCAGATTTAAGCCTGTTTGAAATGTACAATAGGAACTGACAGGAAGCACGCAACACTTAAAAGAGGATGTCAATGCTTTAATCCTAGATACACATAATTTATGGGAGATTTATTCATCGGCCTTTGTTAACTAACAAAGAGTGAGAAGCTCAGTTACTGTGATCTTAATTTACAATTAAACCTGTAATTATATGATACTTGATCATCCACTGATACAAAACACAAATAAATAACTAGGAAAAAATACAATATTCTATGCTTTTTAAAAAAACAGGTTTTATTTTTATTTCAGTAATTAACAGTCTAAAATATTTACTCGGTTAAAAAAATAACCGGAGATTATCCTATCTGTGGTGACTGGTTTTTTTGAAAGAGAAATAAAATATGACTTTTTCCAACTGATAGTATCTGCATTTCCACTGAATATAGTACCTTGAAGCCATGTGTCACTTTGATGTATAAATAACTGCAAGGAAGAATTGCTTGTGAACTGAAAAGAGAAACAGAGCGTATAGTTTATTTACATGTAAATAGATATTTCTAATAAATATTTACCAAACTATATATTCTATAGATTTTAGGTATTAGGCTGATTACCATAAATACTTTTTAAGATAATTACGAGAAGCTGGTAAGAAAGTAGATAAAACATTTTCACTTTGTTGAATTCTAACTTTCAGAGAAATAAGTTATGGGATTTTTTTACCTAAACATTAAGTATTTCATGCTCATATGGTAATTTTGGAAATAATAGTTGTGAAGATATCAGATAGAGTTGAAAACAGCAATTGGTAGCACTAAAAATTGGATATGCAAAATTTTCAGAAAGTATTCTAATTTGAATGTAAGGGATATGTAAACAAATTCCTCCTTTTGTAGTCAGATTTCCTTATTATTTTCTTTGAGGAAAAATGTTTACCAAGTTCTAAATCACAAGAAATAAATTTTACATTCATTTCCTATTTCTTCTGTTATTGAAACGATGAATGAAGATTATAATGAGAACTAGAAATAGCATTAGGATATACGATTTTTCTATTTTTTTCTGGTCAGTTACATTTGAATTGATGCTGCCAGGATTCTGATATAAATTAATGTTTGAATATTAATATCACATTCTCAAAATACTATTAAATGAAAGGAAATGAAACTGACAAATCAGAATAGAAAAATGCCCAATATTATGCTACTAAACTTGAGATACAGCATAATCCAAGAGTCTTCCAATGACAGAATGTTCTCTACTCAGTATATGCTGTATAGACAGTTTTGTTTTCTTCTACTCATCTGATCAAGTTCCCCCCAAAATCAACCAAAACCAAGCTTCAAAGTTTATTATGTGTTTTGATTATTAAGATTACTTGAGAATATTGTATATTCACATCTCTCCTTTCCTTAATATTTCTGGGACATATTTTTCATCATTTGTTACTCCTCCCAAATATAAATGAAAGCATTCAGCTGAGCCTCATAGCCTAGTAAGAACTCCCAAGTACAAAGAAAGCCAAGTCTCGTGAAATTGGTGTGGTGGTGAAGAAGTCTGAACACCTGTCTAATTTGAAGCCACCAAGACAGAAAATGTGGACAACCCTTGCTTTGCACAGTAGAGCATTAACCGAAACTGGTCAATGTAAGAACCGTGTGCTGGCCTTGCACTGCTACAGGGCACCTCAGGTACTGGGCAAAGCAAGCAGACAGCTCCTCTGGTTCTGACATGTGCTGGTTTCAGCTAACGCCAAGTGCCATGCGCAGTAAGGCCCACCTATAGTTAATGTTTCATGGTAGGTCAGTCTTTATTCCTTTGCCTCCAGCATCCCCCAAACTAGACTGTGAATCCTGAATGCAGAATGCAGTAGCTATGTATAACCCAATATTAACATTGGAAATGTCCTCAATTTTAGCCAAAAACAGTGCTATGGTGACAACAAGCATTCCCACATTCTCAAGTAAGGAAATATAACAGGCCATGCTAAAAAAAAGTAAAAGAGAAAAAAGGTCCTGTCAGAACTGATAAGTATCGTCTCTAAATAGGGGCATTACTGACATATTGGATAGTAAACATATACGAAGGCTGTCCGGAAAGTATCCAGCCATGTAATATGAAAATAGAGGCATTTTATGGTTGCATGTTTTTCTGGACAGCCCTTGTATGTACACAGACATATAACATGGGATCTATTTTCTTAACACATTTTTAAATGCACAATGCAGCACTAACTACAGGCATAATGTTGTACAGGGGTCTATAGCACCTACTCATTTTGCATACACATTGATTATCAACTCTTTATTTTCTCCTTCCCACAGCCCCTGGAAACAATTACACTCTGCTTCTATGACACTGACTATTTTATATACCTATTCTAAGTGTCATCACGCAGAATTTGTCCTTCTGTGACTGGCTTATTTCACTTAGCATAATGTCTTCAAGGTTCATACATATCGTCCATTTGGCAGGATTTCTCTCTTTTTACAACTGTGTATTTCAATGTGTGTGTGTGTTATAGGTCATAGGTTTCCTAATTTTTTGGCTTTCCTGGGCCACAATGTAAGAAGAACTATCGTGTGCCACACGTAAAATACACTAATGAGAGATGATGAGCCAAGAAAAAAAAAAGAAAAAGAAAAAGAAAGGTTGCAAAAAAATCTCATCATGTTCTAAGAACTTGTGCTGGGCTGCATTCAAGGTTGTCCTGGACCACAGGAGGGACATGCCTGATGTAGATAGATGGATGATAAATAGACTGGATAGACAGATACCTTGTGTGTGTGTGTGTGTGTGTGTGTGCATATCCCATGTTCATTACCCAGTCATCCATTTGGGTCTATTTCACATCTCAGCTGCTGTGAATAGTGTCTTAATTAACATGGGAGTGCTAATATCTTTTTGAAATCCTGATTACAGTTCTTATGGGTATATCCAGAAATGAGATTGCTGAATCATACGTTATTTCTACTTTTAATTTTTTGAAGAATCTCCATACTGTTTTTCATAGGGGTTACACCATTTTGCATTCTCAGCAAAAGCGTATAAGGATTCCAAATTTTCCACTCTTTGCCAACATTTGTTGTCTTAATCGTGCATAGCACAGTGTCACTGCATTGCAGGATGCCTGACGTCTTCAGTTATAAGCACCAAAGCCTGTTGCTGCTTCTCACTCCCTAATCCCAACACACACACACACATACACACACACACACACACACGCATGCACACACGCATGCACACACGTGCCTTGGGGATGAATGAGTGAAATCTCAGGGCACAAGGGGAGTACTGAGTACTTACTGCTGCTTTAATAAATAACTATAAATTTAATGGCTCAAAAAAGCAGAAATTTATTCCCTCATCGTTCTGGAGGTCAGAAGTCTAAAAATCGAGGTGTTGGCAGGGCTGTACTCCTCCTGGAGGCTTCAGAAGAAAATCTATTTCCTTGCCTTCTCTTCTTGCCGTTCTCATTTCTGGATGCTGCCTGCATTCCTTGGCTCACAGCCCCACTCTGCATCTCCAAAGAGCATCACTCTATTCTGTGTTTCCATCTTCACATCTGCTTTCTCTGACTCTAACGCTCTTGCCTCCTCCTTCTAAGAACCTGTATGATTACATTGGACCTACCCAGATAATTCAGAACAACCTCTCCATTTCAAGTTCCTTAAAGAAAACTGCCATGTCCCTTTTACCATGTATGAGGGAGGAGGGGACCCCCCAAAAAAGAGTTTATTTATAAAAAGTTATATATTCTTACATATTTAAACTTTAGTCATTTTCAAAGTACTCTCTTTTTCATGCAATACACCTATTGAGATGATTTTTCTACTGCTCAAAACAGTTTTGAACTTGTCGATTTTGATGCCTTTTAGTGCTTCTGCCATTTTTGTTTCACCTCTTCCACATCCGCAAACCATATGCCTTTGAGGACTTTTTCCGAGGAAACAAAAGTCATTGGGGTGAATAGGGAAGATGGGGTATGGAGGCCACACCAACTTTGGTTAAAAACTGTGCAGTGGGGGTTCCCTGGTGGTGTAGTGGCTAGGCTTCAGCGTCCTCGATGCTGCAGCCTGGGTTCGATTCCCAGCCAAAACAAAACAAAGCAAAACAAAATAAAAACAAAGAAAAACTGTGTGGTGTGAGCAGGGGCGTTGTCGTGTATGTTCTTTGTGTAAATCACCCATCGTGAAATTGGCAAACATGTTGAAAGAGTCTACAAAAAATTCACTAAAGCTGAATGCAGCCTCTCACAGCAACGCCAGCTGGTGCACGGATGCAGACGGTTCCTAGAACACTCACCCAGCGGGGGAAGCCTGTACTGCAAGGGGCCCGCCCTTAGGAAGATAATTCCAGTTTTGTTGGGGGTTCCCCTTCATAAGGTAACATATTTGCAGGTTCTGGAAATTAAGATGTGGATACCTATGACAGATCATTATTCAGCCTGCCACAGAGGGGGATGTTAAACATGTAAGCCAAAGTAGGGTTGGCCAAAATCACAGGAACTATAAAGATACCTGAGATTCAAAACAAACAATACTTGTTTGACCAGCACAGCCCAGAGTGACCTCTCCATCCACTAAGTTTCCACTATATTTATTTTCACGTATATATTGCCTTATATTACCAACCAATGTGTTTTCTTTCCATATCAATTCTTACTCCCTTAGCAGAGATTTATCTACTTCTCCTGTATTCTCAAGACTCCCCATAAATATGCTGATTCAAAAAATGCCAAAACCATGGAACGGCATTTGGAGCAGGCAATTGCCTGTATGGTAGAAGCAAGGTCTAAGGCCTCGGCCAAAAAGTATCCTCTGTTAGATCCCAGTATCTGAAATTCTGTCATTATAAATTATTATTCTTTTCTAAAGCATTGAAACCTTAGGCAGAATTAAAAGATAACACATAATGGAATTTGTCCTAACACTAAGTGAATCATTTCAACAGATTCTACCCAATCTGAAGCACCTCCAGTGTAAATTCATTGAGAGGAAGTACATTACTACTTATTCTTTCATTGTCTGCATTGCAATTGCCTGATGTCTTGTACATAAAATAAGATTACGTCAGCAAATACCTATTGATAGATAATAGCTCAAAGCAAATGTCAATCAGTCATGGGAAAGAAATAAGTAATTTCAGACCAGAAGTAACACCCAAGGAGAAAATTCCATATAGAAGAAAATTATCAGAAAGCAAAAGAGAAGAAAAAAGATACCTCTCACGTATTTTACAATACTGTTTAAGATGTCTTTGGAAATTGTGGTCAGAAGACTCTCAAATGGCTCACAATGATTATGTGTCCTGGAATTCATGCCCGTATGCAAACCCCTCCCCTTGAGTGTAGGCTGGACCTAATGAAAATACGGCAAAAATGATGAGATGTCACTTCTGAGATTAGGTTACAAAAATCGTGATTCCTCTCTTTCTCTCTCCCTCAGCTCTCTCGGGGGAAGCTGACGTTGTGAGTATCCCCAGGAGGAGGTCCACGTGACAAGAACCAAAAGTCTCCTGCCAATAACCACCCAGAACTGAGGCTTATCCAGCTCACGTAAGTGAACTTCGAAGCCATTCCTCCCCTATTTGAGTCTGAGATGACGGGACCAGCTAATACTTAGATTGCAGCTTTGTGAGAGAACTTGAGTCTGAGAACCCAAACAAACTGCACTGAAGTCCTGCCCGCGGATACTGGAACAGCATAAATGCTGTTGTTTCAAGCCAGTAAATTCTGAGGTTTATAAAACTGTGTAATTGTTTACTCAGGAAAGGATAACTGAGATAGCAACTAAACTCAAATTTCATGCATTTCTAATCTAGCATTCAATTTTGTACATTCCCCACATAAGGGCTCTATGCAAAATAAATACATTTCACAGGATTAAACATATTTACCAATATATCCATAAAAGAAATCATTTTTCTTTTTCTGATTTTTGTACATTTGTACAACTCTAATTATATTTCTAAAAGTAAAGCAATGCTGGGGAAAAAACACTAAGTAACCAACTGATTTCCTGCATTATTGATATTACTAGTATGAATCATTTTTAAAAGCAAATGCAACTCATGTTTTCTTCCACATACATTTCCATTGTCTTCGTCATTTCTGAATATTTAAGGATGCTTAAATTTTGAAGAAAACATTTTCTTGTGGTGATTACTATAAGGTTGAGTTTTGATACATGAAAGTCATATAACTATTAGTTATAATGTGAAATCCTATAAAGAAAAACCAATTTCTTTTCAATTATATATGAATGACTTGGTAAAACTGACACAGAAGAGTGTTTAAAAAGCACTGTGATTTTTAGCTGCTGAATATAACATCATGGCAGATGACTCATACCTTATTTTTAACCTGACATATTTTACAACATAGATTAAAAATACTCCTCATTCTATGTCTGACCACATAATAGAAATATAAACACATCCATCCAATTCATTTGTACCTAGTGCTTTGCAAATAAATAAGGCAATTTAAAAGGCCATTTTTGAGGAAGTACTATAAGGTATATAAGATATTCTTAAAATTCCACATAAAGAATTCCTCATTATATGAGCATTTATGAATGATTCAGCCTCACTCTGCACACACACACACATACACCCTAGCCAAAAAAATAAGTATGTTTTCTTTAGAAACCTTAGCTTTCTGCTCAAATGTTTGCCAATACACATAAATTGATTTCTGCTTCTTCTAAATACTTTTGCATTTTATATTCCTCAACTCTAGTTTCCTTAGGCAACTCCCTGACCTCATTCCTAATTCCCAGTGCTGTAATTGTCTGAACAGGTCCTCCCAAAAGAAGAGAGGAATTTATCCAGAATCTTCTGCAATCCAAAAATCAACAAAGAAAAGATGCTAATTTAAGTTCATCATATTGTGGTCGTGTCAGGTAATTTAGTGTTAGTGTTAGTATTAAGACATGGGGCTTTACAGCTAAGTTAGAAATACGAGCTTTAGAGCCAGGATACCTAGGTTTGATTCTTTGTCACTGATTAAATATGTAACCTTGGGATAGTTACTTAACATGTCTGTGCTTATTTTTTCATTTATAAAACTTGTATAATAATAGCACTTCTCATATGGTTGTTTGGAGAGGGAATGACTACATAGCAAATGCAAATAAGGTTAGCTGGTAGTAGAGTAAGTAACAATAGTAGCAGCAGTAATAGTCATTACAATATTGTTTTGATGTGTTTTGTTTTAAATTTTAAATTACATACTGGTAAGGGAAAAAAACTGGCTTTCTACTTTTACCGGATGTATGGTCTGCAATCTCTCCACTCTCATAATCCAGTCACAACGAATGTGCCAGCACAGTTGCATCAGCAGACACTGAGTGAACAGTAAGGAAAAAGACTGACGTACTGCCTATTTAAACCTTGCATACCTGACTTACAAAACCAGGAAGCAACTAGACTTCTCTCAGGAAGCAGAGAGCAGATCTCATAATATTTTTACAGCTTTCACTGGGACCTATAATTAAGCAGGTCTCTTGAAGTCTTGTAACATAATGGCTTCAGCAAAACTTTTTGTTTATAATACATGTGATTGTATATTCATTTCTTTAGAGTTTATTTCCAAGTAAGCGGTTTTTCAAGACAAATCATAAGCTCTCTACTCAGACGGGAATTAAAGATTTTTTGGACAGTCTTTTTAAAATAGGCAATAAAATGTTAACCTATTAAAATGGGATTCAATTAGTCCTGACCTATTTGATCTCCTGTGTTTTTCTCCACTAGATGAAAAGATAGTCTTTTATCCTTAACCCTCATACACTTAAAAGGAAATAGAATTCTACCATTTGACCTTCATTTTTCTCTTGAGAAGGAACATTTTTTTGCATATTATGGTAAAACATTCTAATCTTAAATCTGGACTTCTTATGAATCTAGTATCATTTTGTTCCTGAAATGAAACATAGATATTACCTAAGAAGAAAAGTGGAAAACTTACATAGAAAATGTAGATTTTCCCCTGAATTTCTAAATTTAATTTAATAACTAAGTTGTAATTGTGTAATGAGTCAAACATAAAAAAGAAAGATATTTTCCCCCCTCTTTCTCAATTGGGAGGTCCTATTAGAAAGTATACACAATAAGAGAGATAAATTCTCAGTAAATCATTCATATGCACTAAAAGCTATTCTGATTCACTAAATGTTATACCATATAAGTTAGAAAATATTATGCTACATCATTTAAAAACTGATTTAAAAATACAATTATTTACTCTAGTTACAATTTTTTTACCCTTGCAACAACTAGCAGCTCAGACTAAGGAGATACATTCAATTAGTTTGAGAAAGAAAACTAAGAAAAGCAGATAAATCATATTTATAATTATGAAGAGTTTTCTAGGCCACTTCAGCTGAAAAATCTGTTCATAATTATATAACACTACTGAATGTAGATTCACATTATTCAAAGGAGGATAACATATATAACTTTTTAGTAATAATATTAACCGAGAAACTGCAAGACAACTTGGGTTCTCTTCAGTGAAATGAGAATCGATCAATGGAAAAATCTTACAAAGTGTCTCAGATGCTCTCATGTTGTCACTCTCCCTCACAGTTCAGCATGTTTCCTTAAAGCCAAGACTTTGTTTTTTTCACTGCTCAATTTTCAGACACTCGGATCAATGTCTACATATGATGGACACTCAATAAACACTATTGAGCGACTGGGGGAAATACACTTTCAATTCAAATCAGGCTAGAATGATTGATCAAGAAAGTATATGACATTAGTTTTTTTTTTTAATTTATATATGAGATTTGAAATCTGAAATACATAATAGTATAACCAATGTGATAAAAATAATCGTGTCCAGATTAATTTGTTAAATAATGTTCCTACGTAAAAAGGTGCAGTAAATATATCTACATGAACATCACCATGGGTATCACTATTCCAGAAAAGAAACATTAAGATGACAAAAACAGAGATTCCATAGCTTACTCTAAGAGTTTCTGATTCAGTAGGCCAAGGGTTGGAAAGATTTATTTCCAAGAAAGCAGATTTATGTAGCATGGCTGTGGACAGAAAGTTAGAAAAAGAAATATGATGATGTGGAACCCTGAGGAAAAAAAAATTTTATAATTTGAAGCCAATCCTTTTTTAAAATTTAATTAATCAACATTAATTTGCATAACTTTTATCATTTTCCGTACCTGTGAAGGGTTGGTGTGTGTAATGTGGAGTTTAGAAGTGTTACTAATTTTAATATTCCTAGTCTTTTTCATATGTGTATATACACACATACTTACACATACCCATACACACACAGCTAGTAGAAACAAAAATTCATTAATTTTCACCCTTAAGTAGTGGCTTTGAGTAGACTGAATTTAAGTTATCTGTTGTTTGTTACACGACAATTGTCATATATTGTAATAAAATGCATTTGAGCACACAGGACTTGATTCAAATTTTGGTAGAACTAAGATGCTTGCTATCCATAAAAAGGTTTATCCAGAAGAATCTTTAGATCAGCTATTCTACCATTAAAGAATACACAGAATACATAGATTTATTATATTATAAAACTACAAAGAAAGACTTCAGAAACAAAACATCATAAGATTCAAGAACTTATAAGAAATTACTGAAGGCTGTATATAAAGTATTAACCTTCTTTAATGGGTAAGTTACCTACCCATATCCTCAAACATTACTAAAAGATAAAACAAGATCAATTGAATACTGATTTGAATTTGATTTGTTTCAATAGTAGTTTAAAAATCGATGGGGTTGAGCAGAGCCTACTCTGTATACATTACATAAAAACTTTTCAATAAACATAAGAATATGAGAACATTATTTTAATTTTTAATGATTTTAAGATTACATAAACAACTTTTTACAGAAATATTTTCTTCCTGATTTAAAGTTTATTTCAACAATTATTATAAACATATAAGAAAAATTGGGAAGTGGTAAAATGACTCTATTCATAGTAGTAATATAAGCATTTGTCAAAAATACGCGAACTTAAAAAATATTAAATATACACTAAAACAAAAGTTAGCATCTTCCTGATCTATCAGAATTGGAATTTCTATATAAAGGATCATGTTATTTGCAAATAGTGACAGTTTGACTCCTCTCCCAATTTGGATGCCTGGTATTCCTTTCTCTTGCCTGATTGCTGTGGCTGGAACTTCCAGTACTGTACTGAATAGCAGTGGTGACAGGGGACATCTGTGTCTTGTTCCTAATTTTAGCAGAATAGGTTTCAGCTTTTCCCCATTCAGTATGATATTAGCTGAGGGTTAGTCATATATGACCTTTATTATGTTGAGGTACTTTCCTTCTATACCCATTTTATTAAGTGTTTTGGTCATAAATGGATGTTATATTTTGCCAAATGCTTTTTCTGCATCAATTGATATAATCATATAAAAAATCAGCTTTAAGAAAAGATGAAATAGGTCCATTTACAAAAAGATTGGTGGATCTTGAGAACATCGTGCTAAGTGAAATAAGCCAGACAGGAAAAACTAAGAACTACATGATTCCACTCATATGTGGAACATAAAATTGAAAGCAACAAAGAAACAAAAACTTATGGACATAGTAAACAATTAAGTAGTTATCTGGGGGTAAGAGGGGAGAGGGGTGGGGGAGAAGGAACAGGGACACAAATATACGGTGATGGAAAGAGAACTGACTTCGGGTGACGAACATAATACAACACATAAACAATGTTTATAGAATTGTACACTTGGATCCTATGAAATTTTTACTAATCAATGTCACCACAATAAATTTAACAATAAAAAAGTATCAGAATTGGCACAGGTTGGTTAAGGTTAATCAAAATAAAAATAAAAACAAAGAAAACATTGGAATCTAAGATGATTCCATAAACATAATAGTTTGCTTTAAGTGGATTGTATCACCATTATTATCTGTCTTAGAACATTAAACAATATTAATTAGCATCTGTAAATAACATTTCCTAGCCCCGAATCATCCTCCAGATATCTGTGTCTCTCCTTTTCTTCGCAGACCACCTTCCAGGAGTAGTAGTACACACTTCCCTCTCTCTGTATCCTTATCTCCTACTCACTTCCAAACCTATTCCTGCTTCCACAATTCTGTTGAATCTTATCCTACCAAATGCATAATGACCGTAACATGTTGCTAAATATAATTCTTATTAGATGTCAGTACTACTATAACATGGTTGAATCTTCACGCCTTGACATTTTAATCCATGAAACTGTCTTCCATGTAATATTGGACCTTCTCCTAGTTCTACCTTTATTCTCTGGACCACGCCTTCTCATATTTCTTCATGAATGTCTCCCCACCCGAGCTCTGCTGAAACTGGTGTTCCTCAGCGTTCAATCCTTGATCCATCTGTCTTCTTACTCTGTGATTCCCTTGAATGATCTCATTCATTCATAGAGCTATACCCACAAGCAATAATATATTCTGATGATGCACAAATCTTTATCTGTCCTGGTGCTTATTGTCAATGAGAAATCTCAAATATAATGTATCCAAGTAAAATCCTCATCTTTTCTTAACTGTCGCTTAGACCTCAATTCATCACCCAGATCAGACCTTGAGGAACCCTAGATGATTCCTTTCTCTGGCACACCTGGACCAGGCCTGCTAATTTTAACTCTTAAGTAGTTAAGTCTCAAATTTCTGCACACATAGGGTAACCTGAACAGCTGATAAAAATGCAGATTCCACACCTCATCCAATGTCTGGGAATAAAAATCTGCATTTCTAGTGAAGGAAGTTTGTTTTTGTAGGATGTGCACAGTTTGAGCTTGTTACAAGCTGTATACAGACTGTGGAAAAGGAGTCGCCAAAGACTCCTCATCTAATAATGTGAGACATTTCGGGGTCCCCTTTACTGTGGAATCAGTCCTATGGCATTTGGTCATACGCTGTGTTTGAAAAGTAGAAAGAGAGGTGTGTTTGAGGGGTAGGGGGTGTACAAACTTAAAGATCCTATTATTTTCACCCTATCTAGCCTTTCCTTAGCTGTATGAGTCAGAAAAATACCTTTTTCTGCTTCTTTTGTAAAGTTTATGGTTAGATTTTATACATTAGAAAAAAATGACACCCTTTGTGAGAAATAAGACAATCATCTAAATAGGCCATAAGCCCCACATCACCAAAGCAAGACTGAATCCCAGTTTCCGCTCTCTCCGAAACGCAATCTGGAACCCGTCCATCAAAATCGCCTGATCAGCAGTAGTTCACTAATGTGCCTCCCGGACCCCTGCTATCCCCTAAAGTAAGTAGCCTTGCAATACACTTCTTTGCCAAGTTTATTTTCTTTGCTCAGCTCTCTTCTGCCTATAAAGGTCTTACATTTTGAACAGCTCTTCAAAGCTCCTTTCTATCTGCTGCACTGGATGCCACCCAGTTCAAGTCGGTTTATGCTCAATCTCTAAAAGTTATTAATGCCTCTGTTTATGTGCTAAGAGTTCTAGTGTAAGCAGATGGAACCTAAGGAAACTCCAAAGGCTGCCAAGAACAAACAACAAGCAACCACACGTCGGTACCCAGCGGGTGGGAGGCAAGTCTCTCTGCCACCCCTTCTCTGCAGCTTTTGCATTATGAGCTTCCAGACTTTATCTGAGCATCTTTTTCCGGACTGAGTCTGGAAACTGCTGGAGTCAGGCTGGGTCTGACTTCAAAACCAGGTCAGGTCCAGGTTCAGACTGGGTCTGAGTTAGAAACTGGACTGGTTCCGGAACAGGCTAGGTCCTACTTAAACTGAACAGGGGCCAGTGTGAGACCTCTTGGGAATAAAATTCTGTTTTAAGCCTGAACAAGTAGGTGAACTTCACCAAAGATAATCTTGAATTACAGTGGCCTCAGCTGAGAACGTTTTACATAAGCTTATCTATTTTTGAGGTGCCCTAGAGAAAAGGGGTTTCAGCCAAGACTCGCTATAAAGGGTGAAGGGAAAACTCTTTCCCCTTCCACAATTTCTCTTTACCAGAACGAGACCCACTGGGACACACCGCTCGCTCCAGAGCATGCAGACTGAATCCTGCACAAACTGGCCGATTACCACGGCCGTTACTAAAGTCATCTCTCCCAGAGTTCTCTATAGAGTGTCTGGTAGAGAGAGGAAGGTAAAATTTCACAATGTCACTTCCTGTGCAACCTCAGATTGGCAGGCAAAACACATGTATAAGGAAATTGATCTTTGCTGTGACTTGTGAATTTGCTTTCTGGTACCCATGGGTTGTCGATCCTTTCTCAACCAGGGACAGCTATTGCCTTGTTATTTGTCTCGTTTTGTATCCTAGGAACTTGGCTTGGCAACTACCAGATTGAGGGCCCCAAAAATATGGCTGGACAGGAAAGTGGGGTGCCCAGTGTTTGAGGCCGAATATGGCTGGACAAAAATGAGAGTGGCACTCCATTTGTGACTGGGATTCTACTGATGGTTGCAGCTCCCAGAAGAATTGTCTGAATCTTTATTTTCATTATCTTTGGGAGAAGCTCAGGATCTTGGGAAGGCAGTATCTTTTGCATGCTCTTTGGGGCTGCCGCTTGCTTCCAAAGAGCTGTGCCATATTGCCAATTAAGTCACTAAGTAAGGGCCACAATGGCAGAAAAAAAGTTGGATGTTCTTTTCCTGCCATCTGTGCTAATTCTGGCCTTGCTACATAAAATTATTTGGCTCTCAGAAGCTAGCCTCTAAGGACCACAGTTACCTCACTTGATAAGCAAAGATAAACCTGTCTAACTGTGAGAGTAACAACCAAGACCATACTTGTTATCCATGAAAGTATTTTGAAAATTACATTCATGAATCAAAGACAAAGTTCTAGTAACTGTATGGCTATTGCTTTCAAATTAAAAAAAAAGTTAAAATGTCTATGCTTATGCTTTTTAAAGCTATGTTCTTCCAAATATAAAATCTGTCAAAACTTGTGAAAAAATAAATGATGAAATGATGAACTTACAAGAATAAAACATGAAACCTGAAAAATCTCTGCCCAGAAGGGCTTTTGTTTTTTTCTGGGATATGTGTTTCAAAACAATTTTATATCACTACATAAAAGATTACTAATCCCACAATGCATTATGCATTGTGTTTGAATTTACATTTCAACTGCATACAGTGTTGAAAATAATATAAAAAGTAAAGCAATGCCTAAAAATGGCCCTAGAAATATTCCAGAGGACTACTACTAATAAAGGCAACAGAGAAGGAAAAAAAATTCCAAATACATTAGTTGGATATAAAAATTGAGTAAAAACAAAAATTTTTATTGGAAATAAACCACTGAGAATGCTCCAAGTATTTTATATACATTAGACATCAGTAAACTGTTACCTACAAGTTTCTCCCAAAAGAAAAAGCAGAGGTGAAATATGGAAAAGTGGCTAAACTCCAGAAGATTGTGAACAAAGTAAAGTGTTCAGGATTTGGAAATTGACAGCTTAGACTGTGGGGTGGTACCAGCTCCTCCTGCATTTAGGGGAAGATGGCAAATTACTTTGCCACTGTGATGCTCATTTTCCTCTTCTGTGAGATGAGGATCACCCTGAGACCCCTGCACAGGGTTATTGGGAAGATTAAATGGAATGCTACAGGGAAAAGAGTTTGCACAAGTCATCTGTTAAGTGAGGTGCTGTAGCTGCTTCTCTTACCACCACTTATATATGTCTTAGGTGTAGACACGGTCCCTCCTATCAGGGCTTGGCATCAAACTGATCCAAGCATTTGGAAGGAGTTAGAAGGGCACCATCTCAAAGGAGCCACGTGATGCTGAAACTCTATTCAGATATCATCTACATTATTTTGCGGGTCGGGGCTCAGGCAGTAGAATTTAGGGGTTAGAGCTTAGGTTCTGTGTCAGACTACTTGAGTTCAAATACTGGCTCCAACTTTCAAAATCCATGCTCCTAATGGAGTTACTTTCTTCATCCAGAAAATGAGGATAAAAATACGAGTTGACTAAATGGGTTGTGCAAAATTTGCATGGCACATTTCCTGTAAAAAGTACTTGCAACAGTATGTGGAAGCACAGTCAGTCCTCAATAAATAAATATCAATCACTGCCTAATCTGCCATTCTCTCATTCAGGATGTTGTAAACATGGTAATGTGGTTCTCCATCAAAATGATCTAAATAGAGGCGTATCACCCACGATTTATTTCACTGGTTACATAACTGTTCTGATAAACTCTGAACTATATTTTTTTGAAATTTAAATTAACCCAGATGAGTAAGCTGTACAATCTATGGGAAAGTAGAAGAGAGTAAACTGAAAGAAGCTGGAAGCTTAGATGGACAAGAGGTGGGGCAGTAAGGAAAGAGGAAGAAAGACGAGCAGACTGGTAACTGGAGACGGTGAGAGAAAACGTAGGATGCAAAGAGGAATTGCCTAGCAGTTGCTCCTAGCAGCTGGATAGGAGTAAGAAAATTCAGGTGAATGGCAAATAATCACGTGTAGCTTCTTCTGAGCCCCCCACCCCCCAAAATGGCTACTATTGTCTTGTGCTGCACTCGAGCCCAGATTTTGCAAGCTCTGTAGCTCTACACACATGTCCCACTCGATATACAGATATGCTGTATCACATCCCCGTCTAAATGTGTCTTGGATTGTTCCATTTGCTTCCCCAGCTCCTACTCTGTTTCTCTCTTGCCGATGACAGCCAAACTTCTACCACTGTCTCCACTAGTTTCCTCCAATCTGTCTTCTACCATTGTCTCCACCAGTCCCCTCCAATCTGTCTTCAGACATCACCACTCCAGAGAAGCCAACCTTGTTGACATCACCAAATTATTTAAATCCATTTTAATACATGCCAGGAGTTCTTCACAACTTTTTTCAAAACACTGGGGTTTAGATATCATCGCAAGGATTTGGGGTTTTATCCCAAGTGCCATACGAGGCCAGAAAAAGGTTTTGGAGGAGAAAAGGCTTCCAAGGACACTACAGATTCTGGGTTTCACTCCTATGTCTATGGTGTAGCCTCCAAAAACAAAATTCTGAATGACAATTATGGACTGAATGCGTTGCCACCAAATTCATATGTAAAGAAGTTCTAACATTCACAAGTTGTGAGGCAGACAAATGCTCATCATTCTTGATTTGTCACCCTTCCTCAATCCTCACGTACTATCCCTCAATAAATACTCTCCAAATAAATCCAAAATACGCCATCTTTTCTTCCTCACCACAGCTAAGGCTCTAGCTCAACACACCATCTTCTGTCATAAGAACGCCCTCAAGGAGCTCGTTATGCCTACACCATTTGCCCTCTGGCCTTCCTCCAATTGATTCATCTGTCGAATGTGAATCATGCCCTTCAATAATCAAAATCACTTAAGAACAATCCAAATTCCTTATTGTGACCCACAAATCTCAGCTTAATCCTGATCCTGCCTACCCCTTCACCTTTATGTCCTACCACTCCCACTGGCTTACCAGTTCTAGCTGCACCGGCCATCTTTAAAACCCAGCAGGCACCATGCTCTGTCCTGCGTCCTACGTACGATGTGCCCTCTCCAGGATTGCTCTTTCTCCCACTCTTGACACAGTAATTCTTTCTTTTAAAATTTTATACATTACAGTTAACATTCAATATTATATTAGTTTCAGCTGTACAGTGTAGTGCTTAGATATTGGCAAGCATATAGTTTATAAAGTGATCTCCCCAATAGGTCTCTTACCTACCTGACACCATACCTAATTATTAAAATGTTATTGACTGTATTCCCTATGCTGTACTTTATATCTCCATGACTATTTTGAAACTGCCAATTTGTATTTCTTAATCCCTTTATCTTTTTCAAGCAGACTCACAAACCCCTATGCCATCTGGCAACGATCAGTTTGTTCTCTGTATCTATGAATCTGTTTCAGTTTTGTTCTTTTATTTATTTTGTTCTTTACGTTCCACATATAAGTGAAATCATATGGTATTTGTCTTTCTCTGTCTGACTCATTTCACTTACCATAGTACCCTCTAGGTCTATCCATATTGTCACAAATTGTAAGATTTCATTATTTTTTATGTCCAAGTAATATTCCACTGTAGATATGTGTCACATTTTTTTTATTCAATCATCTATTGATGTATAGTAGACCAGTTTCTTACATCATATACTCAAAATGAATTAAACACTTAAATGCAAGACCCCAAACTATAAAACTCCTAGAAGAAAACATAAGCAGGAAATTCTCTGACACTGATCTTAATAATATTTTTTCTGATCTATCTTCTTGGGCAAGGGAAACAAAAGAAAAAAAATAAACAAATGGGACTTCATTAAATTAAAAAGTTTTGCACAGTAAAGGACACTATCAATGGGAGAAGACATTCACCAATGACATCTGATAATGGCTTAATATCCAAATGTGTAAAGAACTCATACAACTTTACACTAAAAAAAACTGATTAAAAAATGGGCAGAGGAAACGAATATACATTTCTCCAAAGAGGACATATGCATAGCTAATAGACATATAAAAAGATGCTCAACATCACTAATCATCAGAGAAATACAAATTAAAACCTCAACGAAGTACCACTTCACACCTGTCAGAATGGCCATCATCCATAAGTCAGCAAACAGCAAGTGTTGGAGAGGATGTGGAGAAAAGGAAACTCACATGAACTGTTAGTGGGAATGCAAATTGTTGAAGCCACCATAGAAAACAGTATAAAGATTTCTCAAAGAATTAAAAACAGAGCTACAACATGACCTAGCAATCTCACTTCCGGGCATTCATCTAAAGAAATCCATAATAAAACACCAATTCAAAAAGATATATACAGCCCTATGACCAATGCAGTATTATTTACAATAGCCACAATATAGAGGCAATTCCTTCTTCATCCTTCAAATACCAGTTTAAATGTTTCCTACTCATCAGAGTGGCCCTGTCTACTTCACCTATATAAAAATCACTTGTTCTCTGTTCTTACACCATTTGTTCCTTCATTGAATTAAGAATGATTACTTTATATGTATTTGTTGCTTATTTATTTGCTATCTGTATTTCTCATAACATAATATACCAGGGTAGACTCTTGTCCCTTGTATTTATTAATGCATGAATATTATCTAACACATTTGCTGAACTGTACTATTCAATATCAACAAGCTGAATGATTGTACTCCAGTATGAAATAGGTATTCAACTTTCACTTATATAATTAAGTAAGGTTTATTATAAATTACACAATGTAAATAGATGAACTACATTGTTACTTTGTAAATTTTAACATTACATATAATTTTTATTATGGGTTCATCAACAAGTTTTTATTGAACACAGTACCTACGCTAGGCCATGAACACTGCTTGATATTATGGAGAGACTTGAGTTACAAAATAATCATGGGATGTAAAGTACAGCATAGTAAATATAGTCAATAATGTAATACCTCAGTATAGTGCCAGGCGGGTACTAGATTTATTGGGAAGAACACTATATAAATGATATAAATGTCTAACTACTATGGTATACACCAGAAGCTAATATAAAATGATATTGAATGCCACCTGTAATTGAAAAATCAAATGAACAAGGCAAAAACACAAACAAAACCTCATAGACACAGACAGCAGTTTAGTGGTTACCAGAGGGTAAGGGGGTCAGGGGAGGTAGAAGAGGGTCAAGGGGGTCAAGTATATGGTGACAGAAGGAGATTGGACTCTAGGTGGGGAACACACAAAGCAATACACAGATGATGTATTATGGTATTGCACACCTGAAACCTATATAATTTTATTAATCAACATCACCCCAATAAATTTAATTTAATTAATTAATTTATTTATTAATTCATTTTTATTGTTAGACTTATTGGGGTGACATCTGTTAGCAAGGATTACACAGGTTTCAGGCATACAATTCTACATAAATTTAATTTTAAAAAGAAAAAGAATAAAATAAAAAGAAAGAGCAACAAAAAATAAATGTAGTCTTTATTCTTAAAAAAATTGTTATATTCTTGAAGATCTAAGGTTTAAATAAGCAAAGCAACATGAAACAGATATATAAAATGATTTCACAATGTGAAAAATCACTATAAAATATTTAATAAAACTCCATGATAACAAATGAGTCTCCCTGATGACAGTGACATTGAACATCCATGATCCTCCAAAAGGTGAGCTCCAAGTCAGATGAAATGAAATAAAAGATGATAGCAGATTCCACTAAAGTATAAGAAACAAATTACATATACAAGGGCTGTCTGGAAAGTATTAAACCATGTAATATGAAAAATAGAGGCATTTATGGCTGGATTTTTTCCAGACAGCCCTCATGT
The DNA here is from genome assembly GCA_004026885.1 of Lyroderma lyra. Classification (NCBI taxonomy): domain Eukaryota; kingdom Metazoa; phylum Chordata; class Mammalia; order Chiroptera; family Megadermatidae; genus Lyroderma; species Lyroderma lyra. The sequence goes on from PVJL010002291.1 coordinate 116,257, forward strand.
AAGTACACTTTCAAGGTTTATGTGCCTTGGGAATTTTAAAAAGCCACAGATAACTTATAAGAAAAAATCAGAATTATGATTATCTAAAAAGTAAAGTGCATAATACTACACTTTGGGGTGGCAATTTAAATATAATATTAATATGTAAACATTCATTCAGAACCTACCTTATGTCTGTCTTGTGGATGGTATCAGATTGTCAAAAATAAGTAATTCATAGTACCTACTCAGAGAGTGTCCATCATCCAGTTGGAGGGTGAGGGAAGGAAGATAATCATATAGATGCCAAATTAATATACACTTCAATAAGTGGTATAGAAAGACATAAACATAATGCTATGGAAGCCTCACTACTGAGGAGTCAACTAATTCTGCCTGGTAGATTCTAAAATGAATTCACAGAGGATGTGCCATTTGAGACGGGACTTGACTCTCTAAGTTGAGTTCAGCTGCTCATAAAAGGGAAGCTTAGCTAGAGAGAAGGAATGACCTGCTGAAAGTCATTGGCCAGAGAACAAAATGGGGTATCAGTACAATATGCAATGCAAAACAGTCTCAGTGAATGAATGCAATAGATTCTTGGAACATACAAAACTTTGCCCACCCAGAGCAAGACATTCCACTGAAAAGTAAAAATGCAAAAACCCAAACCAAACAAGGTGATACAGTTGGTTGTCTTGTCATGACACAATATTGTCTAATCGGTCGTTTAAGTTTTTCCACTGTGTTAACCAAGTGTGTTAGCTCAAATGTAGTTTATCTCTTGCATAAAGGATAGCTCAGGGGGACACATTTAAGTGACAAGTAAGTGCATGTTCCAACGATGCACCCATTTGGAGCTGCTAACACAGGGGGCAAATGAGCACTTGAGATGCGGTAGTACCACATGTTGAAATGATATTTGGATACATTGGTTTTTCATAAAATGCATTGCTAATATTATTTATGTTTTCTGTTTTTAAATGTGACTTCTAGAAAATTTTCAACTACATGTGCAGCTATGTCTGTTAGTGCTATTCTAAAAGAATTATAAAACAAGTTAATACTATTCTCCAGGAATGGACAACACCAATTTAAAAGATTAGAAATTATTCAACACTGAGTCTATTATTAAATCCTCTCTAAAAAATATATGGTGTAAATGAAAACCATGAAAGTTTAGCATTATATAACGCAGAACCATTTTCTTACACACATGGGAAAGACTGGCATTTATTTTTAAAATGTGGTTTCACCTAGTGAAACAATATTTTATAACTTTAATCAGACTCGAAAAGCTTCTACAGTATTGTGTTGTTATCATGGAGAGTTTCATAACCATCTTCATTTTTTTAATGAGGCTATTTATTGTGTTCTTTTTGTTATTTTCACCCAGAAATTAACATACAAAAATTATTTTTCTGATTCATGTATAATACCATTCCTTTTAATCTGTTGATTTCTAATAGCTCTTTACATATGTTAAAATTAAAGATAAAGTCAAAGTAAATAACAGGTAGAAATGTATAGCGATATCTTCATTGTGATTATCTTTTTTTTTTTAAATTTTAAGAAATGTAAAAGTACAGAGGATGACAACATACTATCCAATGGAAGATGACTTAAAATGACCAATATCTACTTGTGAAAACTAAACTAGAGATTTTGGGACTCATTCAACACCTGCTGTAAAAAGAGGAAAAATACATTTAGAAATTACTTATAAGTCAATGAACCCCTCATGAAAAGCTTTCTAAAGTTATTTTTATTGTTATTACTTATATAAAAATTACAACTGATATGCATTTACCTTAGTTAACATGAAGCAATAGTAGCATTCAGTAACATGAAAACTACGTAGTAACACTAGTTTCTGTGAAGTGTCTTAAAATGAAATGGACTGTTAGTATCTACTGTGTTCAGGCAATCTCTGTTAATAAAAGAGACTGAGTTTACAGCCTTCTTCGAATGACTAGGAACAACAGAGCTGTTAAAATGCATGAGATTACACTGTAATAGCACTCTTTACCTAATAACAAATCAGGCCACAAATACTAATAAACATAATCACAGGGCGTTTAATGGAAGATTTCTTCTACCTTTGAAAGCTTTACAATTAACTGTGATTCAATGAAGCTGATTACCTGTTAAATTATTCCGTCGGGGAAGGCAAACAGTCTCGTTTAAGAAAGTCAATACCGAAGATTCTATCTAAATATTATCTTTTTTTTTTTCTTATATGTGGGTAGCTTCCTGGCTGGGAATCGAACCCAGGTCGCAGTGCTGACAGCACCAAAGCCTTAGCCACTACACCACCAGGGAACTCCACTAAATATTACCTTTATGTTTCAAGGCAAGGTAATTTTAAAAATAAAATTGTTTCATTATTTTGTAACTATAAAATTATCCTTAATTCATGCATTACCCTAAGATTACATCTGTATTTATTTATTTATATATTTATGAATTTGTTTATGTATGCATGTACGTATGTACGTATTTTTAAGTAGTCATGACACACCAGGGCCCATATACAACTAGCATCTCAGATGTGCCCTCCACCCTTCTCCTTGCTCAGGTCCCTCCACCACAAAGAGTCTTTCTGCTCCAGCCCTGAAAGTATGTTCTGGCCTGATCATCTTTGCTCTTGCTGTTCCGTCTTTCTAGAAAGCCGCATTCCTCAGTCCTCTCACAAGTAGCTCTTCCTTTCATTTAAGTCTCAGTTCAAACATAGATAGTCAAAGGCATCTTTCCAAAGTTCCCTTTTTCAAGTGCTCAACATTTCCCCAATGCAAAAATTATTTTCTTTTCCTCTTAACAACCATTACATGTGAATGTGTCTTGTTCATTTACGTGCTCAGTTGCTTATGGCTTGGACTTTCCTCTGTAGAACACACACTCCATGAGAACAGAAACCTGTTTGACTTGCTCACTGCCCTTACCAAACGGAGGGTATACACGCTCACTGTCAAAGTCCATGAGCATATGTCTGCAGCATATTTTTTAATGGTTAAGGAGGGTTCCACCATTTGAATACACTAGACTATTTTTTAAATAAAATTCCCTATTGTTGGATACTTTGATTTAGCACCACTTTTTAAGATTAGAAATAATATCTTAATTCACATCCTTGTACTCAGATATTTGAACACTTGCCTGATTATTTCCTCCAGATATTTCCCCTAAGTTAAATTGGTAAGTAAATAAAAACATGTATTTAAAATTTTAATTCATATTGCCATACTGTTCTCTTTTTTTAATATAATTATTAATTTTTTGTTAAATATATTGGGGTGACATCCGTTAGTACAAATCACATAAGTTCCAGGTGTACAATTCTACAGTACGCTGTCTGTGTGCTGGCTTATGTGCTCAGCACCCAGTCAGCTCTCTTTCCATCACCATACATTTGACTCCCCCTTTCTCCTCTCCCACCCCCTCCCCTCTTACCCTCAGGTAATGATTGAACTATCTACTGTGTCCATGAGTTTTTGTTTCTTTGTTGCTTTCAGTTTGGGTTTTTTTGTTTTGTTTTTTTCGTCTTTTTGGTTGGTTCCCTGGCCAGGAAGCAAACCCAGGCCGCGCGGTGAGAGCACTGAAACCTAGCCACTAGACCCGCAAGGGAACCCCCTGGTTTCTGCTTTATATCCCACATATGAGCGAGGTCATAAGGTCCTTGTTTTTTTCTCTGTCTGACTGATTGCACTTAGCATGATGATCTCAAGGTCCTTCCATTTTGTAGCAAATGGTGGTATTTCACTCTTTCTCACAGTTGAGTAATATTGATATGTACCATTCTCAAAAAATGTTTTACCAGTTTCTACTGAAATAAGCATTGTGTAAAAGCAACTATTTCACCAAAGTTTGGGCAATATTGAAATTATGAATACATGCCAGTTCAGTAGGGGAGGATATATCATTCCTTTTTTAATAAATTGTTTATTGTCTTTGGCATTTTTTTCTATTGGGAAGTTTATATTTTTTCATTGATTTTTAAGATCTATTCATGTATTAAAAGTATTTAATGTATGTAGTCAACTCAGTTGCAAATATTTTTTCCAATTTTTCATATGTATTTTTTGTGTGTTTATGTTTAGTTGTTCTATAGACAAATCTGTTTTTCATTCAAAATTTTATTTTTAGCATCAAGTTTTAAAAGGTCTCACTTTATGCCAAGATTATGCAAATTCTACACACATGCATGTATATACACTGTACATATAATACATACCACACATGTACATGCTATCTATTCTCGCTTTTATCTTTAATATTCAACAAAAATCTACAAGTAATATCAGACAAATTACTTTGCAAGTTTCAATACGTTGAGGCTTATATCAATATGCCAATATACGTAATTACAAAGTGCTTAATATTTTCTATTGATTGATCACAAAGAGAACCTCCTGAATAAGTAGTTTCTTTATAGGATAAAAGGCTAAAGTCCCTTAATTGCTAATGTGTCTTTCCCAATTGACTTTAATTTCTGCTTATAAGGGCATTCATTAAAGGTGGGCTGCCTAAACTTCTGAACAGACTTAGAAACTTAGAGTAGGGATTTAGTGCGTATTAGTTCTAGAGAGTAGGTGTCTCTTGGTTGCATTTCAGTACCACATAACGTTTTCAGCTATGACTAATAAGCAGCCCACTCTCAAATATATTCTGAAGGTAGACACAGTGTGTTGAAACATCGTGATTTAACAGTTGGCTTACTTGTTGACTCAGTGTTTTTATAATTCCAATTGAGCTGATTGCTTTTAACTTGGATCACGGAGCTGCCATCCTGTCAGTGCCTAAAACTTCTTTAAATGTTTTGATATTTTTAGCCACATCTCCAAGAGAAATGATAAAGTCATAGAGCATCTAGAGTCCCACTTCCTATTTTTGGAAGTCTAAAGCACCAAGACTATCATTTTTCATTTTCTTGCTCTTTGTTGGTACATAGTAGATCCTAATAATAAGTCAAATTTCAACTGTGTGTGACATTTTCATGATTAGTATTTCTACGGTTCCCTTCAATACTTTAGTAAAAATTCATTTAAAAATATCATAAATAGGGAGCTCCCTGATGGTATAGTGGCTTAAGGCTTTGGCGTTGGTGTTATCAGCGCTGTGGCCTGGGTTCGATTCCCAGTCAGGGAGCTACCCACATACCAAAAAGCAAAAAAAAAAAAAAAAAAAATCATAAATAAAATAGAGCTGTTTTGAGGGCTGATTGTGTGCTACAAGTATGTTAATTTATTTAATCTTCATTTATGTCACTTATGACATTAGTACTACATGTTTTTGCATTTGGCAGACAAGAAAATTAACACATCAGTGTTTTAATCATAAATGCATGTTGTTTCTTGTCAAATGCTTTTTCTGCATCTATGGAAATGTTCATATGATTTTTATTTTGTTTATATGGAGTATCACATTGATTTACATATGTTAACCATCCTTGTCCCCTGGAACAAACCCCACTTGATCATGATGTATATAATCTTTTTAATGTAATGTTATATTCAATTTTCTAGAATACTGTTTAAGATAGTTTTTATTGTTAAATTTATTAGGGTGACATTGGTTAGTAAAATTTCTGTGGGTTCCAGGTGTACAATTCAACAATGCATTGTCTATGCATTGCGTTATGTGTTCATCACCCAGAGACAGTTCTCTTTCCATCACCATGTATTTGACTTCCCTCTCTGTATTCATCAGAGACATGGTCTGTAGTTTTCTTTCTGTGCATTATTCTTACCAGCTTTTGGTATCAGGGTAATGTTGGCTTCATAAAATGAGTTAGGAAGTACTACCTCTTCTTCAATATTTTGCAAGAGTACACCACTTTTTCTTTAACTATCCATCATCAATGAACACAAGTTATTTCGGTCATGGTTATTGTGAATAATTCTACAATAAACATGGGAATGCAGATATCTCTTTCCAATCGTGATTTCATTCCCTTCAGCTATATACCCAGAGGTAAAATTCTTTGATCATATATCTTATTTTTAATGTCTTCAAGAAGCTCCGCGCAGTTTTCCTACTGATAGTATCAAATTACATTTCCACCAACAGTACCACACAACAGTGCACAGGATTCCTTTTGTCCACATCCTTGCCAACACTTGTTATCACTTGACTCTTTTATAATAATCATTAAACAGGTGTGAAGGGATATCTCTATAATAGTCTGCTATTAATTTGCATTTCTCTGATGCTTAGTCACCTAAGCATGATGTTGAGCACCTTTTCATTTACCTGTATGTCTTGTTTGAAAAATGTCCATTCAGGTCCTTTGTCCATATTTAAATCAGATTGTTTATTTTTCTGCAATTGAATTTATAACTTTCTTGTATACTAACCCCTTATCAGATATATAGTTTGAAAATGTTTTCTCCTATTCCATAGGTTATCTTGTCATTTTCTCTTGATTGGTTTTTTTTTCCCAGAGGCTTTTTAGTTTATTGTAGTCTTGCTAATTTATTTTTGCTTTGTTGCTTGTGCTTTGGTTTCATATCAAAAAAAAAAAAAAAACTGCCAAGGCCAATGCCAAGGAGCTTTATTTCCTATGTTTTCTTCTAGGAGTTTTACAATTTCAGGTTTTACATTTAAGTCTTTAGTCCATTTTGAGTTAATTTTTCTGAATGGCATGAGAGTACAATCTCATACTATTAATAACATTTATTGAAGAGTCTATCTTTTACCCATTGGTTATTCTTGGCTCCTTTGTCAAATAACAGTTGAAAGTATTTATGTGGGTTTACTTCTGGCCTCTCAATTCTGTTCCATTTGCCCATGTCTGTTTTTAGGCCAATAATAAACTGTTTCATTGCTATATCTTTGTAATATGGTTTGAAATCAGGAAATACATTGCCTCCAATTTTTTTTATCTTTCTCAAGACTTCTTTGGCCATTGGGCTCTGGCTTCCCTGGTAAATACTACCAAATATCTAAAGAATAATTAATGCCAGTTCTTTTCAAACTCTTCCCACAAACTTAGAGGAGGGAACACTCCCAAATTCATTTTATGAGCCCATAATTATGCTGATACCAAAGCCAGGAAAGGACATTACAGCAAAAGAAAACTACAGGCCAATATCTCTGATGCATATAGATGCAAAAATTATCAACAAAATTCTAGCAAACTAAATTCTATATCACATTAAAAGGATTATACACATTGATAAAGTGACATTTATCCCTGGAATGGCTCAAATAATAAATAAATATAATACACCACATTAATAGAATAAAGGATAAAAAGCATATAATCATCTCAACAGATACAGGAAAATCATCTGACAAATTTCAACCTTTTTTGCAATAAAACCTCTCAGGAAAGTGGAGATACAGGGGACATATCTCAATATAATAAAACAAGCTCACAGCTATCATACTCAGTGATGAAATGTTCAAAGCATTTACTCTAATATCAAGAAAAGATGAGGATATCTAGCTCACCACTCCTATTCAACATTGTACTGGAGTGCTAGCCAAAGCACTTAGTTAAGAAAATAAATAAAAGGCATCCAAATTGGAAAGAAAGAATTAAAATTGTCTCTGTTTGCAGATGACATGATACTGTATACAGAAAACCCTAAAGCCTCCATCAAAAAGTGGTTAGAACTAACAAGTAAATTCAATGAAGTTGTAAGATACAAAATCAACATATAGAAATCAATTACATTTCTTTACAGTAACAATAAACTAGTTCAAAATGAAATTAAAAAACAATCACATTTATGATAGCATCAAAAACAATAAAATACTTAGAAATAAATTTAACCAGGGAGGCAAAAGATCTCTACACTAAAAACTATAAGACACAGATGAGAAAAATTAAAGACACAAATAAATGAGATGGATCAAGTAATCAATACTGTTAGAAAAAGTCCACACTACCTAAAGTGATATACAGATTTAACAAAATATCTATCAAAATTCCAATGACATTTTTGACAGAGATAGAAAAACCAATTCTAAAAATTTTATGGAAGCACCAATTTAAAATTTTTTCTTACAGTTCAATTAAAAACTTTAGGTAGAACTAGAGAAAATTTATTTAATTAATTTTCTTTAATAAATCTTTAAAAGGTTTATTTAGTAAATAAAATAGTAACATTGAACACTGATACGCTTCCATAAACATTTGATTTTAGTATTGATTATCGTGGCCTTAATCAATAATAATGACTATTGTTCATTTTTACCATTGAGTTTATCTACATATAATCTAGAATTGCAAATTTCATAAGTATTAAGATGTAATCTAAATATCTTGCATAAAATAAGGTTTCTGCTAGAATTTGAATAAAATCTATATAATTTTACTTATTTCATCTCCTCTATTGCATTATTTTCTATATCATCAAAGAGTTGAACCAGGATGACATTTTACTGAACTGAAGTTTATACAGTCAAAAAAAAAAAGCATAAAGCTATTTTATTTATTCAGAAAATAAACTCATTCTTTTCACCTCATTCTAACTATGGTCTTACTACTAATTAAGAAGCTAAATCATAGGGGGTTCCCTGGTGGTGTAGTGGTTAAGCTTCGGTGCTCTCAACACCACAGCCTGGGTTCAACTCCCAGCCAGGGAACCACCACATACACACAAAAAAGTTAAATCATAAAGTAACTCATTAAACTGCCAAGACATTCATTTTTAATATCAATTCTAATTTATGGTTATTTGAGATTTTATTTCTCACCTAACTGTTCTTCAACTAGATAATCAAGTACCTCTTAGTTGGAAAGTACCAACACACACACAAAAACTTTCTACCCTCTGTTTACTCTTCGTAGGGGTTAAACAAACAAAAAAAGGACATGTTATTTAAGAAATGCAAGTTAGAAGGAATGTTGATAAAAGTAGTTTCATTTGAAATGAAGAATTGTGGGACTTGCATCTGCTAAGTAATAAAGACTCCTTAGGAGAAAACTGTCACAAGTGGGAGTCTTTTGTTATGGTTGCATGCATTCTATTTGTTTTTCTTTTTATGCTAGTGGGACTGTGCTGTGAATATTTTGTTGGAGAAAGACAGCAAGTTTACTCTGAGTTGTGAATACTTCAAATTACTAAGAAAGATTACCAGCTAGGTAAATAGCAGCTGATAACCAGGAAACGACTGAACTTCCCAACAGGAAAGAATAACATTTGTTTTGAATGGAAGAGGTCAGAATATTATGACATGGCAAGGTATGGTATCATAGGCCTTGTTGGACTAAAGTCATTTCATGATCTTAAGTGATACTTCACAGAATTCAAGAGATAGTGGGACAACTTGAGAGTCTAAGTCAGGGATCAAGAAACCTTTTTCTGCAGTTGGCCAAATAGATAACTTTTAGGCTCCGTGGGCCATTTATACTAGACTCTTTGTTAACCAGAACTCAAGCAACCAGCACTCTCAAACAACTGGCAAAAAAACTGAATTAGTACTGTTGCATGTAGCCGGCATGGGTGCCGGTTAATTGAGTGTCCACTTACACTTACCCAGCATCTACCAATCCCCATGGGTGCCGGTTAACTGAGAGTCTACTATACGTAGTCTCCGCTACAGCTGCTAAGAAACGCTGCCTTTGTAGCATGTAAGTTACCGCAGACAATACATAAATAAATGATCACAGCTGTGTTCCAATACAACTTATTTATGGACACTGAAATTTGAATTTCATATGACTCCCATGTATAATGACATAATATTCTTCATTTGATCATTTCCAATGATTTAAACATATAAAAAGTCTTGTTACCTTGGGGACAGCACAAAACAGGGATGGAGCTGGCCCACAAGTCATAATTGGTTAACCTCTGGCCTAAATTATCATATAACTGCAGAAAATCCAATGTTGGTTAATAAAATAGTAAATATTTATGTTAATGAACCTGTTTAATTGAATTTTAAGATCCCTGCAAGTGAAGAGGGTAAAGCTGGTAGATGAACTTGTATTTGTTTATGTTTCTTTTCTTGTGTCTGCCCATGGCAGAATGAATGCTCAACAACAGTGTTACTCTCCTTAAAATAATTAGGTTCTTGAAGACTAAGACAGTCATTCAAAATTACTTAAGCACACACATATATATATGCCAGGCAGTGTCCTGGGTATTGGGAAAATGGCAATGAACAAAGGAGACACGTTCTCTACCCTCAGGGAATTTACATTCCAGAGTGGTGTCTTAGGGCAAGTTCAAGAACTTGACCTACAGAGGCAGAGCCTAGGGTGTAAATTCTTGGCCAAGGGGTTCAATGGGTAAATGCTCCCAAGAGGAAGGAAATGGAGGAAGCAGAATTTGGTAGAGGGGGCAAAAACTAAGCAGGAGTTCAGTCTTAAATGGAGACAGGCTTCCACATGATCCCACTGGGAAAATCCGAAGTAGAACTTGCACTGGGGTTGGCGGCAACTTACTGGAAGGGTTGGCCTCTCATGCCCCTGACTCAGGTGGACAGAACCTCACTGCTGAGGTGGTTCCTGATTTGGCTTAAGGGCAGTGCTCCCAAGACAGGGAGACAGAAGCTTCTGAGAGTGGTCAGTAGAGGAACCCGGAGAGAAAACAAACATTATCCATTACAAGGGGTAGACAGTAACTAAGCACACTAACATGTAATATTTCAAGTGGTGACATCACTGTGTAGGTGTAGGATGACAGAGAATGACATGGGGAGAGAAGTGCTCTTTTAGATAGGGTGGACAAAGAAGGCATCTGATAATGTGGTGGTTGAGAAGAGATCTGAAGAGAATAAGAGTCTTCATCATGCAGTTATCTGAGGAAAGGGAGACTTTAAATGAAGCCTAGGAATGTTCAAGGAGAGAAGGTGGATGTCACTGAGTGGTTACAGAAGGGTAGGGAGGTGGGAGCTGAGGCTGGGAAGGACAGGGGTAGTGACAGATCACACGGAGCTTTGCAGATCACTGTAGGGTGTGGACCTGTACACTAGGAAAAAGAAAAGCACCCAGTTGCACAAGATATCTACCTCATACTTTTAGAACCAGAAGGGCTCTTATATGCCATCTGGTCTATCTCCTCAATTTTAAAGAGTTTCTACAATGGAAAAATCTCATTGAAGTTAAAAGGCAGGGATAGAGTTCTAAAACATGTGGATAGTGACTTTCCATTTAATACATCTGAAGGAAATCCTGCTGTAAATGTTGGACAGTTTCTGCATATTAGGTTCCATTTGTTTAAGTCCTGAATCTTAATGTCATTCCATCAGTGGTGAAACTGTGAAAGATTAAGAGCTAGCTGGCTGACGTGCCGAGAATGTGTGCTCACAGTCTGGCATTAGCCTGGCATTTATTCTAGCTGTAATTTTATCACCTTGGGAAAGAGAAATAGTGATAATGGTTTCAAGCAAGTGAGCCATATTTTGCTCACATGCAACAGTCAACTACTGCCAGGACGACTATCCTCCATAAACTGTCAGTTCCACTAAGGCCACTGCAAAGTATTTCATGCTCAAGTAGATGAATGGAGAAGGGCAGACCCTCCTTAGAATTAGCAGTAAGTAGTCACAATGCAATTTGAAAATGACACTGTACAAGAATGCCCAAATAACACTCATGATATCCTATTGTTTCTATTAGTGTGGAAGAAAGATTTCATTTCACCTCGTAATAGTATTGGCCTTCATAGAAATATTTATGAGTGGCTTCAGCCCTCTGTTGTTATTATGGTTGTTTATGTAAAGTAACTGTATCCAATACCTCTATTAAATCAAAACACTCTAGGGGGTTACCTGGTGGTGTAGTGGCTAGACTGCAGTGCTCTCAATGCCACAGCCTGGGTCCCATTCCCAGCCAGGGAACCACCAAAAATAAATAAATAGTTAAATCAAAACACTCTTAGATTCTCCAATACAAAGCCCTACCTTGCTTGTTTTCTTAAAACAATTTCTTAGGTTTCTAGCTTTACCTTAAAAAGCCCATATCTACTCTGATGTCGTTTCTCTCATGGACAAGTTTCTCATCTTGGCAATGCTGATTATTTGCCGGTAAAAACTTTCAATGTGGTGATTACCCCTTACTGAAGCCATGTCCTTAAATAGAAGTCAATTTTCTTCTCTGTCACATTTCTTCTTCTTCCTTTTTTAAAAATATGCTGAGATACCAATGACATCAATAAGAAATTTAAGTCAAAGTGATGCATTTGGAGGAGTTAAAGCTTTTAACTGAACATCTCTATCTTAGTTTAATAAATTTATATTTAAAACAGCATTTAAATGTTTGTTTAGAACAGCATTCAAAAATTTAATTGAATTTATATTTAAAATGTAGATCTTAAAAGGGTCACTGAATAAAAATTCAGTTCTGTCCTATAATTACATATATTTGTAAATATATTTATTGTCATATCTTGATGGGACAAAGTTATTTCTAAATAATATATATGCCCACAGACTTTAAAAATAGAAAGTTTTTGATGAATAACATAATTTAATTTATTTAAATACCCTTGTTTTAAATAAATAAAACTTGGGTGTGAAAGAGTATTTCATATCTAATAGTTAGAGTGATGTTTGTTTTTCTTAAGAAATTGTGTCCATTCTAAATGCATTTAGAATTAGTAGTCTCAAGAAAACTTAATGCAACTTAAAAATAGTCTGACATTTCTCTACTTTCAGAGTTCAAGTATGATTCTTGTGAAATAACCTGTGATACAACTGGTGAGGACGCATGGCCTACCTATGCTCACATCTTAAACTTCCAATAGAATCAGGTGCCTCACTGTTACTTTTCTGTGCACTCAACAGAATTCTTTAATTAGGACAATACATGGTTCTTGCTAAAGCCTTTGCTGATTATAAAACATTGGGGTGCAGGTGGTTGAAACTACTGGCACTAAATACATTTGGGTCTGCATTGCAAACACATACACTAACTTCATTCTTGTAAGGAAAAGAGCTACACACAGACGAGAGAGCAAAAAAAGGTAGACTTGAAGACTCTAACAGGACCATCGCATATTGGTTTCCCCATACATCATTTACTCAGTCTTGGTTAATGAGACCTCAATTGCTTTGGAGCACTATTTCTCCCCATCGCATACACCAGGACCATCAATTGAAGTGCTGCCCTCTGCTGGCCAAGGAGTGGGCTATGACTCCCCTTAGGTTGCTTCTAATCTCCTACCCAGGAATATGAATTTTGAACAAAGTGTCATGAATGCTAAAAAACTTGGCGCTGATTCAGCTCATATGCAAACACCCCATTGATGCCTCTTAGTTTCTACTCATATCCCTGGATTTTCCTTGGTCCTTGTCCTTTCTGAAACCTAACTTTTCATTTCTGAGACTCTGACCTGCCTTATATCCTACTAATAAACTTGTATTTGGCTTCAGTTGGCCAATATCAACTTCTGTTACTTGCAAACAGAGATTCCTGACCAATGAAAGTTCATAAAAATAAAATATTATATGGTCAGAGAAAAATAAAATGTTTTTGTGTGGTAGTAATACCCAGTACATTAGAATTGACACATAAAATGTTCCTTCAACCTCAAGTTGATAAAGGCAACAGACAGGCAGGTGATTATGAAATGGATAAACTATAACACCCTAGAAAAACAAAATAATGACAGTTTTATTGCCTAACTACAGCTAGTAGAAATTACATTAGTACTACAATAAAAGGAAAAGAGTAGAGACTCCAGCGAAATGGGGAAGCAGGTGTAGATGGGGACAAGATTAGAGATTCATGTTGATCACAGGGTTTTTCTAGAAAAATTCACAATGAATTTTACTTAACCATGGTCTGCTTTAAGATCCCTATGTTTTGCTGAGCTCTATTGAATTCTTATAAGCTCTAATTGGACAGGGCTATGGTTACTATGTTTTCTATATCCAATAGAGTGAATTGTGCAGAATATTTATTTTATTAATATCTGTTTACTTCATTCCAGTTAACAAGTGCACATGTATGCACATGTGCACGCACACACATGCACAAACACACATGCACACAATCTAGTGGCAATTCAATCCCTAAGGCTGCCCCCAATTATTAGGTAGCTGTTATTGGGACATTTCAAAAGAATTGGGGGAGGAGTCTCACAAAGCATATCCCAACCAATTTTACTGCAAGTAAATATGATTTCACTACAAGTCTTTTCTAAAAGCAACTCTACATCTTTCTTCATAATATCATAATAATAGCACTGCTGCTCCATATACAGTTTTTAGTTATAAAAATTTCACATACTTAAAGAAAACACAGCTGAACAATAGGAGTTCTGATATTCTTCCACGGTAATCTATTTAAATCCTTTATGGCAAAATTTATGTCTATTTAGAATCCAAGACTTTTATGCAACCACAGAAGAGATTTTAGAACAATAGTTGAATAAACTATCCTATAAATACTTTGGCATGCTGAGAAAGAAATGCATAAAAGAGTACATTTCAATGCCAGAAGGGAAAAAAAAACCAAACTTACTACTCAGGCACAAAGTTAGTTCTCAATATCTTGGAAATCAAAACAAAGAGAACATACTTCTCCTTACCATCCGGGGTCGCAACTCACAAACAAGTGGGACGGCCCTGCTCAAATGTGTCTAAAGGGCCGATTGCGTTTCAGCTCAAATTCATTGTTTGTAGGAAGAAATGCCAACTCTCTAGTCACCAGATTACCCAGGTTTTAAGAGGCACCAGAATTATAGATTTTATGTGAAATCCCCTAAATTTGAAACTTGGTAATTACATCATAGTTGGGAGGTTAAAAAAAAAATTGGATCTTCGATCAAATTGCCTGAGGTTATGTCTTGGCCTCACCATCTATTTTTGTTTGACCTTAGACATAATGAGCACTCCATGTGAGCTTCATCTGGAAAACAAAATAGCAACAGCATCAACCTTGTAAGAGCGTCGTGAGAATTTCAATGAGATAACAGCATGTCTGATATTTTATAAGTACCTAAATATTAGCTGTATTTCTATTTGAAACAGTGTGTTGTAAAATAAAACTCTATCTTTAGTGATAGGTGTAGGTCACTAGCTTAGAACTGTCGTTTGTTATTGTTGGTGCTTGTTTAGAAGGGAAAACGCATCAATTTTTCAGAAAAAAACGTTTTCTGCAGCATTTATCTCAAAAAAAATTCTCATTCAGGCAAGACTTCACATAGATGATGCAAAAGAAAGTGGGTATGACCCTGAGACCTGCAGTGACATATTCTTCCATTTCCTAGCTCTGTGTAATTTTAACCAAAAATCAAGTGGTCTTGAACCATTTATACATATTAGAAGACAGCATACAACAATCTATAATAAAGACTTGATGATGTGTATATCAACCTGCCTCTGATAAATTTTTCTCTAAATAAGTTTCACTGCCCATCAAGTCGTGTTTTATGTGTTACCCTTAACGTGCATATCACACATAACACAGTCCCAAATCTAAATTGGTTAGAGCTGGCTTTGACCTTTCTAACGCATTTGTTAAGAGTAACAATGTCTCTGTAGTTTCCTTCAAAATCTTTGGAAAGTAAGTCCTCATTTATCCACAAGGGATTGCCTACCATCACAGAATGCCACGGAAGTACACCCATCTCCCTTCCTATATTAAGATTCAGCCAAGTCCCTTGAGAACTAATTTATATATTTTCTACCCCTTGTCTCCTTGAATGCAAATCAGCACAGCACCCCTAGTTTCCACCCAGGAAGCTTTTTTATTATCCCAAATTCAGGTCTTAATGTTGACTTTCCAGCGCACCTACTTCTAACCTTCCTGAGGAAGATCCCTGCTCTGACAAACAAGTCCAATCTATGCTTATCTAAAGTTCTTGCTGCCTCGCCATATGATTTATGTTCATATTTCTCTTTCAGGAGTTCACGAGGGTGCAGGTGTCAAGCACGAAGGACACTAATTACCTCTTCAACTGGTTAGGTTTCTGAAATACGTGAATTACATCCAATTTGGCAATATATAACACCCAACCACATAACCTAGCCTGAGACATAACCTTCCGCCACCTGTGCTTAGCCTCAATTAAAAGTTTAGTTGCACATGTGTACAGGTTAAAGCATGTGGGCAAATGTGCTCAGGAACATAAAGGTTATGAATGCATTGTGCCTTTAGTTCGCTGCCTCATATTTCACTGTTCCACTAACTCTGCAATCTCTTTGAAACCTTTAATTAACATCTCAACATACTGACTAGTTCACTATACCCGTTCCGCTTGCAAATGAATATAAAACATAAAGAGAACATGCTTTGACAGCCTATAGAAATGGCCCAGCCCAGATCGCGTCAGCTGCCTCATAGTTTACGGTGACAATTAATTGAAATGATATATGTATGACACACCTATAATTTGTTTTAAATATGTAAATTTAAAAGACTGTTAATAAATAGAAGGTTAATGTTCTTTTCGTTTCATGAAAACAAAGACCAAAGAATATTATTCTGTAGAATCTGTCCATACTGAGATACTTGGGGGAATCAATGAGATAAAATCTTACCTTTCATTATAGTCACCTGTCTTATGCTAGGTATTCCAATTTAACAGATTCCCCAGGTGTCCAGGGAAATAATTACTCTTTTTCATAGAACAAAATGACATCATCACTTAGTACAATACAATTCCCTGTACCCATAGAAAAGCTTCCACTTGTGTGCATTAAGTTCTTGCAAAAACATCTATTATAATGCAAATTATGAAATATAAAGACACTCCAGAATTTCCGTCTATAAAGCAAGCTCCTTGGGGAAGTTCTGCATGTTAAAAGGGAATAATTCCCCCTCTTTAGGTGCTTTATATCTGAAAACACAAATTGGAGGGTAAAATTAGAAGATATTTCCCTTCAAGACTGGAAATAAGTTATAAATGATATTCTCTGTTAATTTTATCTATATTGTCAACTAAAGGGTCTGAGATTGAAGCACATTTTAAAGAATTCCTATTCTTTAAATAATAAACTATTACTATCTTTTTTATTTTAAATAATGGAGCTATCTGCAAATATAAGGAGAAAAATGAAAAATATTACTGCTGCATATGAGAATATTTCCAGTCATCTTTTGGCTTGGCTACAACTGTTTCTAAATTTGAATGATTTTAAGAGTAACATTAAAATATTTGTAGAATAGCTCTTTTAAAAGGTTGTATTTGACATTGTTAATAGTGATTGTTAATTGTCCTACTTATTAAAATTTTCAAAGTGACATTGTGTTATACCTGGCTGGTAACTTGAAAGCTCTATAATGATAAGGAATGACAAAGTGTTATCAAATTGCCTATATAATTAATTTAGCTTTTCTTCAGTTCCCATGAGATCAAGTAAAAAAAATTAGGTAACAATTTAGAAGAACTTAACATAATAAGGCAGACCTACATGATAAGTACATTAAATTCTGTAATTTGAAATACAATAGAATAAAGATTTTCCCCCAAATTCTTTTAGAAAGTTCACAAATTTTATCATATTAAAACAAAGAAAATCAACAAATTGAAAGTTAGTCCTAGGTAAGACCACATTTTCCCATCACAATGTATTAAAGAAAGAAATACTAATAAAGTTCTAAAACAAACAAAATATATTCCATCATCAAAAAATCAAAACTATTTAACAAATTATTTTATTTTGAAAAAATGCAGAATATTTTAAACACTACAAATTGGAGAAACACCAAACAGTTCTCAGAAAAAAAAAATGACTTAAAAACTGAATACAAGAAAAGCTAAAAATAAGAAAATCAAACATCCAAGTCATAAGTTAGAAAAATAACAAGATAAATCTACATAAAATAGAACAAAATATTTTAAAATGGTAAAAAATAAATTGATAAGGAAACAAATATTATAGAGCTGATAAGCCCAATAAAAGTCCATAAGTCAAAAAACAACAACAAAAAATGACAATCTTTGAGTCATTTCCTTATAATCAAGGAAAAAAGCTATGGAGAAAAATGGAATCCTTACACAATACTGGTGGGAATGCAAATTTGTGCAATCACTATGGAAGACGGTGTGGAGGTTCTTCAGAAAATTGGGAATGGAGTTACCATATGACCCAGCAATCCCCCTTCTGGAGATCTACTCAAAAAGTTTAAAAAACCTTAGTTCGCAAAGACTAAGACATGGAAACAACCCAAGCCCTTTGATAGATGACTGGATAAAGAAGCTGTGGTACATACACACAATCGAATATTACTCAGCCATAAAAAAGATGAAATACTGCCATTTGCAACAAAATGGATGGACCTCGAGAACATGCTAAGTGAAATAAGCCAGACAGAAAAAAAAAAATCAAGAATCATATGACTTCACTCAAATACAGAAAGGAAACTGAAAGCAACAAAAAACCAAACTCATGAACACAGTCAATAGTTTAGTGGTTACCCAAGGGCATGAGGAGAGGATGGGAGAGGAGGGAGGGGGAGTCAAATACATGGTGATGGACAGAGAACTGACTGGGTGGTGAGCACACAATGCAACACACAAGAGTATGCACTGTAGAACTGCATATCTGGAACCCGTGTAATTCTTATTAACTAATGTCACCCCAATAAATCTAACAATTACAAAAAGAAGAAAGGGAGGAGACTCAATTATAGACAAAAGAAAAAAGAAAAACATGATAGGGAAACAATGGATACTTTAACAAACCTTAAGATGATGCTTAGTGCTTTCTCGCAATCATACTCGACATCCGAGTTTATGTTTCTTTCACTCTTGGAAAGCTATTTCACATCTCCTCTTCTCATCTGACGCCCCTGCCCCCTACAGTACTGAGAAAATTGAAGCAACCAGCAGAGAACTTGCACAGACTCCCTAATCCCAGCAGCCCACCTACCCGGCCTCCACTGACTGACATAATTGAATGTCTCAGATTCCATCACAGGAAGAGCTATCTATTCTCCTACTGCAGTCACTGCCTTCCATTCCCTTTCAGCCACCTCAAGGACGTAGCTCCAAAAAAGTCCCCTCACTTCCTACATCACAAATTTATGGAGATAATTCCCATCAGCGTCCAGCCGCTTAACAACTTCCTCTTATTCCATCTGGAAGAAAAAGAAAAAAATTATTTCTCTTGATTTCACTTTACCCATTAGCTGCCACTTGTTTGTACTTTTCCATTTATGGCAAGGTTCCTTAAAACAGCTCTTTATACTTATAATCTCTAATTCTACTTAATCCATTTTCTCTTCGACTCACTGAAACTGGCTTCTGCCCATCCTACTTCACCAGAAATTTGCAGGGAAGGTACACCACCTTAGAAAACGTACAGTGTTGGGCATACTCAAAACTGAATTAGACAGAGGCTTGGCTTCTGAGATGTTTCTAATGTGAAACAGTCACTGCTCTCCCTAGGGTTGCTCCCTGACAATTAAGACAAGTAATGGACATCATCGACTACCAAAAGATTTTCAAAAACAGTGAAAATTTTCAGCACTCATGTACTTTTTAAATGAGAGCAAAAATGAGCCAATAATCTTTGCTTAAACCATTACATTTCCTTGGCTCCTGACACCCTGCCTGGCATTGCTGTTTTGTTTTGTTTAATTGTTACAATGAGTTTTACTTTATTAGTTGTGAGCGCATAGCACAACATAGTGATTGGACATGTGCATAACTCACATGAGTCTAGTGCCCACTCAACACTGCACAGTTATTAGAGCATTATTGACTATATTCTCTATTTTACAGTACATATTCCTGTGACTATTTTTTTAAATTACAGTTGACATTGAATATTATTTTATATTAGTTTCAGGTGTACACTGCATATTTATACAATTAGGATGTGATCCCCCAATAAGTCTGCTACTCATCTGACACTATACTTGTATATAGTTATTATAGTATTATTGACTGTGTCTCCCATACTGTACTTTACATCTCTGTGACTCCCCTGTAACCATTAATTTGTACTTCTTAAACACTTCACCTTTCTCATCCAGCTCCCCAACCACTCTCATATGTATTAATAGTAACCATCAGTTTGCTCTCCGTATCTATGGGTTTCCTTCTAGTTTGTTGGTTCATTTTTGTCCTTTAAATCCCACATACACCCCTAAGTGGGATCATGTGGTATTTGTCTTTTTCAGTTTGACTTACTTTGCTAAGCACAATACCCTCTAGGCCCATCCATGTTGTCACAAATGGTTGGATTTCGTCCTTTTTATGGCAGAGTAGTACTTCACTATATATACGTATCACAATTTTTTAATCCAATTGTTTATTGATGGGCATTTTGGTTGTTTCCGTATCTTGGCTGATGTGAATAGCACTGCAGTAAACATAGGGGTGTACATATCTTTTCGGACCAGTGTTTTGGATTTCTTTGGATAAATACCCAGGAATGGAATTGCTGGGTCGGAAAGTAGCTCTATTTTTAATTTTGGGGGAAACCTCCACACCGTTTTCTGTAGTGGCCGCACCAATTTGCTATTCCGATTACACCACCACCACTTCTGTGTACTAATATCACTGCCATGACTGCGGCAAAGCGCAGGTGAAATCCAGCCTTTGCCATCCCAAGTTCTGCTTCGGATGCTGCCTTGATGAGGCTGGCTGCTCCAAAAACGACTTCTTCTCCTCCATCCCCCTTTCCTATTTTCTTATCTGAACTCAGCAGGGCTCTCTCTGGTCTGCCTGAGATGACTGAGATCGGAACCAAAACACTATAGGGTGACTTTCCTTTTTCACACATGACAATGGGAAATACTTGAATCTGCAAGTTAGTCCTTTGGGCTGTGTTTTCTGGGCTTAGGATGTGAACCACACTGGCTCCTCGAAAATGAAGACCCTGAGACATGGAGAGATTTAAGGTTCATGTAACTTGAAATCTAAACTTCAAATTTCATAGGCAATGCTTTTTCTTTGTATATCAAGACTTAGATAATCCTTAGGCCTCAGTGCTTTGAGTTTCAAAAAAAGAACTTTATTTTGCTAATATCTTATTTAAAAAAAAATCTTAACCTTTCCTTTTATGATATTTCAGTTAATTTAATATATACATTATATATACATAATATATATACAAAGGGTGCCAAAAGAAGTATACACATTTTAAGAAAAAAAATGTATTAATATTGTGATACTCTATAACAAAAGATGAATACAAGTCACGTTTGACTACTGCAATTACAAGAGTTGCTCAAAGTGGTTATCATCAGTATTAATGTAATGCATAGATAACATCTCTTAAAATGCATATATGCTTTTTTGGCACCCTGATTATACATATATATGCTGTCTGGAAAAAATCCAGCCATAAATGCCTCTGTTTTTCATATTACATAGCTAGACACCTCACACATAAATTTGAAATAGTATTAAAAGTTTTATATCCATATAGTATGCCAGTGTGAGAGTCAGAAATCAGACCACCTTGGTCACAATAGGAACTCTGCCATATGCAACCTTTGCAACCTGGGGAACTTTAATTGAGCCTTCTCTGGGTCAATCTCCTCACCTGCAGAAGGCGAACAATAAAAGTGCCTTTACTCCACAGGGTGGCCTTTCAGGTTAACTCTGTTATATATATTAACCTGAAGTCATTAGAATTGTGTCTGGGACACTAGCTCTGTAACAGTCGTCGTGGTTTCTCTTTCTGATTCTCACCGCTACTTTGGAGAATTGGTGGTGCAGAGGCACCTGGAGAACAGTTCTAGAGTATTTTAGAAAGGAAAACAGGATGAAAAGACGAAAGTCAATTATTAAAATCTATGTCAAAGCTTAAAATGAGGAATACAGACAAATATAACATGGAATTCAGCCATATGGAAAGTTACACATGTAAGGACTCAGAAAATAATACCACTCAAATGGCTGTCTTAGAAAGTTTACCTAACCCTTTTCACTGCATTAATTGACTTCAATTTTTTCAAAATGTGTCAAAAAGCCACAAAAATAAAAGTTGATATTTTGACTATTTTATGCCATTAGTAACATTTTGAGCTGCTTTGTATATAAAAGACACTATTTTTATTTTAAATTTTAGTTACATGGTAATAATTTATCATTACATTGAATTTTAGCAAAAAATACTCAAAACATACTAAGTGGCATCGATTAGATTTAAGTATAGACAAATCAGAATCTAATGGCAATGAAAAAAATAAAAATTTTATTTCAAAATGTTACACAGTATGGCATACAAAACAGCTTTGTTGTTGACAGGGCAAGCCACAGGAAAACATATTTAAAAATCTTGTAAATGGAGAAAAGTCCTTGAAATGGTTTCACACTGAACAAAGTTTTTTGTTTCTTTTTTTTTTTTTGAGCTCGTGGGGTAACCTTGAATGCCACAATCGGCAGATGGAAATATTCATTCGGATACACCCAAATGTCTGCTGCAAAAAGGTCAAGGTTACATTCCATTTCATCCAAGGGATGAAACCAAAAGTTAAAATATAGAAACGGGCAAAGGACATATACAGGCACAATGCAAACATTCGAACACCTTAGACCTACGTGGCATATAATAGGTGCTGAATGCTTCATTGCAAACCTGAACCCAGCTATAGACAATATGCCTTGGAGTAAAAGGAGTGTATAGAAGTTTCTAAAAATAAGTATCAATTCATGTTACCTCAGAGGAGTAAGTTCAGTGTAAGGAAAGAGCTAGAACAGAGTATTCAATTCTTCCTCTGTATAGCTTGTACAAAGTGATGCAATTGCTTTCCCGATTTTTGCAAATAAAATATGGATAATTTATCAAAGAAAAACAGGATTTATTAATTACATATAATTTGTATTCCTTACATATATTGCAGATAGAAAAGCAAACAAACCTAGTTCAACAGTCAAAGCGAAAAAAGGAAAGGCAACATCAAAGAAAAATAAAAATGAATGACATAAAAAAACTCCTCATATGTTCAATGAGAAAAGCAGTATATAAAATTATATACAGCATGCTTCTAATTTTGAGAAAAGTTTCTCTCCCCTAGTGTAGCATATGACAAAGATCTCCTTAAATTAAACTTTAATTGTAGGTATAGCTACCTAAACATTTTCTGCAGAGTACAGAGAGAGCAATACAAGAAAACAACTTCCAAGATCAGATTAAAATTGAGCAAGGTCAATATGGGACTCAAAGTGAAAAATCAACAATATTTGTGTCATAAACTGTGTTGGAAATTAGCTCAGAGCATAAGAAAAAAATTCTTAGCTATGTCTGGTCTTGTTTTTGACAAATCTTTTTCTGAGGAGATTTTGTGAATTAATATAGCAATCTCTTTGTGGTCTCAATAGAGTAGACTTCTATACATTATATTTAAGTTTATGATGATGAAAAACAGAAAATTCCAGTTCTAACATGCAAGTCATCATACTTAAGAATCTTTTTTTTCCTTTAAGTTTCAGGACAAATAATTCCTCCAGAAATGTAAAACAAGTAGTTAAGTATCACATGTTTAATATTGTTCTTGACTATCTCTGACTCTAAAATCTTAAGTGCTTTAAGAGAGATTGTATTTCAGAGGTGCAATAATATGAAGTTTCAGTCGTGCAAGATGAGTATATGAGTATATAGAGATTCACTATATGACAGTGTGCCTACAGTTAACAATATTGTGTGTTGTGCATTTGAAAAACATTTTAAGAGGGTAAATCACATGTCATGTCTTTACCACAATAAATCAGAGAAACCTTTTTAAAATCATGTTGCTGGCTCTGAGAATATGAAGGTAGAATAGAAACTTTTCTGAGACTTTTTTATCTTATTAATATAAAATAGAATTAAAGAGATCGCTTTCAGGACTCCCATGAGGGTAAAATATTTGAAGGAGTCAACCAACGTGGGACTTGGAAACGTAACGTGTGGTCAACAAATACTTCTCTTCGTCCACCATTCCACCACTCCCAGCGTCTCACTCTTGGTCACTGTGTACTTCTGTCACTGCCATAGTTCTATCACATGTCATCATAAATATAGGTTTAATCATCAGTCACCTCAAATAAGCTAAGCATTTCTTGAAGCGAGAGGCAGTTTTCATTTGTCTTTTCCATTTTTATGAGCCCAGTACAACACACCTCCAGGATAGCCTAAATGCCCATTCTCTGTGTTCCCATACTAGTAGTCCGATGCTTTTCTGTTGTATACCTATTTTATTATAACCTTTTGACCAGGCTCTGTATCTTCTGAAAATATGTAAAATTATTGAGGGCAGGAATACATGTTGAAGAGGATCAATGCATGTCCTAGAGACCTAGATAAAAACCATGGCCTCATGTTACCACTGTTTCCTATTTGAGAGGTGCACACAGCACCCAAATCTGAGAATCCTGTGGGGAAAATGGTAGGTGCTCTCCTCACGACTGTGCAGCTCACAGTTTGAGTTTTCCTTTAAGCCCAGGTGAACCCCTTCAAATACCTAACAATGGTCAACTGCAATTATAGGGAGGCTTAGCACTGGTTAGTAATCTGGGGAGATAGAGAGATAAAAGATAAAACCTCCATATTCTCAGAGACTATATTGCATTTGGTAAAGGAAATTCATAAAATGATGTTGAGCACGACAGCAATATTAAGTTTAGATTTTAAGTTCTGAGGCAGAGAGTGGAAGAATATGAGGTGGGAAGAGGCAGACTGCAGGTCAGACTTTAGAGATAGAGGAAGAGTTTAACAATTTATACTCCAGATTAGTGTTTTCTACATCTAATTATGAGTTATCCAAGGCAATTGTTAAAAATATGAAATCAAAATCTCCAGAGAAGATGACGTCATTGGCAACAAGTACTGTGAGTGATTCTTATTTTCAGTCATTTGTGAAAACTGTTTTAGATGACTAGAAGTCATGAAAAGGTATCCTTTTAATACCTTGAGAAATAATTTAAATACCACATAGTTCATCTGCTTTAAGTGTGCAATGGCATGATTTTGATAAATTTATAGAGCTGTGTAATCATCACCACAATTTTAGAATGGTTCCATTACCCCCTGCCCCCGCAAAAGTATCCCTAGTGTTCAACTGCAGTCATTTCATATTCCCACTTCTACCTACTGGTAACTACATACTTCCTATCTCTATAGCTTTGCCTTTTCTAGATGTTTCATATTCATGAAATTATATAATTTGTGATCTTTTGTAACTGGCTTCTTTCACTTAGGATAATGCTTTTACGTCTCATTTAAGCTGTAGATATCAGTAGTTATTGGATTGCTGAATAGCATTTCATTGCATGGATATACAATATTTTGTTTATTCATTTGCGAGTAGAGGGAAATTTATGCCACTTTCATTTTTGTCTATTATGAATAATGCTGCTACGAATATTTGCAATAGCCTGTATGGGGACATATGTTTTCATTTATCTTGGGTAGATTTCTAAGAATGGAATTTATGCTTAACTATTTGAAAAATCTGCCAAAATGTTTTTGATGGTGGTCATACCATATTACATGCCAATTAGCAATTTGTGGAAGTTCTAGGGTCTCTACAACATCATTAACACTTGCCATTGGCCATCGTTTTGTTTATAAACATTCTCGTGGGTATGAAATATAACCTCATTGTTTCCTTAATTTGGAATTCCTAATGACTAAAGGTGTTGAGTGTATTGACTTGTGCTCATTGACATCCACTTATCATTATTGGCAAAATTCCTATTTGAATTGTTTGCCCATTTTTTTGATTGCTAAATAAGTTTTATTAAAAGTTTCACATGAATTAATAAATACAATTAAAATTAGAATTTGAGTCATTGTGAAATAGTTTTTTTAAATACTCAAAGAGAAAAATACATATGCAGATGTTTGAAATATTAAATAATTAACTTACTACTATTTGCATACAGCTACAAATCTACCATGAAAATCCAAAACACTTCTGAGGGTAGAGAAACATATAAGGGCTGTCTAGAAAGTCATGTAATAATAAAAAATAGAGGCATCTATGGTTGGATTTTTTCATACAGCCCCCATATCTTCTCATACACCACTGCCAAAAGTGTAAACTGGATCAATATTTCTAGATTGCCCATTTTTTAGTGTTCAAATATTTTTATTTTTTCCCAGTGCTTTTGAGTTTTAATTGACATATAACGTTGTGTAGGCTTAGGGTGTACAACAGGATGACCTGACAAACTTACACATTGTAAAATGATTATCACAGTAGAATTACTTAACAACTCCATCACTTTAAATAATTGCCATTTCTTTGTTGTGTTGAAAACATTTAATCTACTCTCTTGGCAACTTTCAAGTATGTAGTATGATATTATTTACTCCAGTCACCATAGTGATCTCCAAAAATCATTCATCTTAGAATTCAAAGTTTGTACTTTTTGACCAGTATGTTCCCATTCTCCCCCCACCACACCCTCCAGGCCCTGGCAACCACCATTCTATAATCTGTTTGTATGACTTTTACTTTGTCAGATTTCACATTTCACATGTAAGTAATATCGTACAATGTTTGTATTTCTATGTCTGATTTGTTTCACTTAGCATAATGCTCTCCAGAACCATCCACGTTGTTGCAAATGTCAGGATTTCCTTCTTTCTCATGACCAAATAATATTCCATTGCATGTATTTCCCACATTTTCTTTATCCATTCATCCACTGGTAGGCACTTCCGTTGTTTCCATATCTTGGCTATTGTGAGCCATGTTGCAATGAACACAGAAGTGCAGATAGCTCTTAGAGGTCCTGATTTCACTTACTTTAGATATATTATGTACCTAGAAGTGGACTGCTGGGTCATATGGTAGTTCTATTTTTACTTTTTTGTTGTGTTGAAACTTCACTGGAAACTTGAACTTCCAGAAAGGCTCTCTCGACCCTGGGGCATTGTTTAAGACAGTATTCTCCGTGGGCTCCTGGACCACACAGCTAAGGGAGGTTGCAGCCATTGAAGAGTCCACAGCGGGGACTCAGGTCAGTACATCAGTTACCAGGTCATCAATAGGTGAGACTCCTCTCCGGTTCCTTGGCATATGGTGCTGGACCCCACAGCTCCTAAAAGACTATTGCATCCATGAATGGACGCCTTGTTGTTGAAGGGGAAATACGAGTGAGAGACTATTGTTTGGTAATGTTCCTGATGTCACTGTTTGTTTAGCAGTATTTTAATTGAGTTATTATTCAATTGTGAGAGCTTTTCCTGTATTCTGAACATAAGTAACTTATCAGATGAGTCGGAAATATTTTCTCATAGTTGTCTTTGTATTTTCATTTTCTTAATGGTGTCATTAAAGTTTTCTTTTGATAAAGTTCAATGTAACCATTTTTTATGCATTATCTTTTTAGTGCCATGTTATCTGTTCTCATCTAAGCTCTCAAAGACCTTACCCTATTTTTTCCTCTAAAATGTATACACTTTTGCTCTTACGTTTAGGTCTCTGGGCCATTTTGAGTTAGTTTTTGTGTATGACATGTGGTAAGGATTTAAATTAATCTTTTCGCAAATGTGAATATCCAATCACTCCAACATCATTCATTGAGAAGACTACATTTTCCACACTGAACTGTTTTGGTATATTTATTGAAAATCAATTGACTATAAATCTAAAAGTTTATTTTTGCACTCTTAATTGTATTCCATTGTTCTATCCTTAAGTCTATTCTTAAGCTATCTAAAGAATATGCTTATCCTTAAGTTTTTTTGATTACTGAATTTTTAAATAAGTTGTGAGATCATTAATTTAAGTCCTCCAACTTTGTTACTCTTTTTCAACATTGGTTTGTCTGTTCTGGGTCTTTTGCTTTTTTATACAAATTTTAGAATCACCTCTCTTGCTGGAAAAAAAGCCATCTGACATTCTGATAGGAACTTTGCTCAATCTATAGATAAATTTGTGCATATGTGCTACCTTAATAATTTTGCATCTTCCAAAATATGAACATGGAATGTCTCTCCATCTGTTTAGAATCTTTATTTTTTCTTTAAAATATTTTATAGTTTTCAGTGCATAAGCCTTGTATGTATTTTGTTAAATTTATTCTTAATTATTTTATTATTTTGGGGGCTACTGTGAATGGAATTGTTTTCTTAATTTCATTTTGATTAATTTTTAGTACTACATAGATACAGAATCAATTCTCTTTTGTATTCACCTTTTGTCCAATGACCTTGCTGAATTAGTTTATTGGTCTAGCAGTTTTTTTCTTTTTTCCTTTTTATGGACATAGAAACATTTTAAGAAAGAGAGTAGCACAGTCAAATTTGCATTTTAAATAGATAATTTTGCAGCTGTGAGGAGGATGCATTTGAAGGAGGAAATGCTGGAGAAAATGAGATTATTTTTTAACACTGTTGGAACAGTTTCTGACAGCCAGAATCCTAGCAGAAATATATACAAGACTAGGAATACATGAGAAAGTGAATTCAGAAAGATAATTGCTAATTTTTTTACATAAATTGGCCTGTTTATTTTCAGAAAATTGCTTTAAGCTGGTTTTTGAATTAATTACATTTGTTTTTTATTTTTTTTATTGTGAAATTTATTGGGGTGACATTGGTCAGCAAAAGTTACATAGGTTCGAGGTGTACAACATTCCAATACATAGTCCATGTGCTGCATCGAGGGCTCAACACCCACAGTCAACTGGCACCATATATTTGATGCCCTTTCCCTCCTCCATCACCCTCTACCCCACCTACCCTCAGTTAACCACTAAACTATTGACTGTGTCCCGAGTTTATATATAAAGAGCTCATACAACTCAACAACAAAAAACAAATAACTTCATGTATTGTACTCATTAAGGCTTACAGACTTTTGCTTCCAGTTATGGCAGAATGTGCACAATGGATCAGCTCTACTGCTAAGGAAGGCTACAAATGCTGAGTAATTGTTTTCACTTACAACCTTATACAAAAA
The DNA here is from genome assembly GCA_004026885.1 of Lyroderma lyra. Taxonomy (NCBI): domain Eukaryota; kingdom Metazoa; phylum Chordata; class Mammalia; order Chiroptera; family Megadermatidae; genus Lyroderma; species Lyroderma lyra. The sequence continues at coordinate 144,992 of PVJL010002291.1, forward strand.
GAAAGATAGAGAAGAACCAAGAGTTTGGGACGTGAGGAAATTTAGGTCTCGGGGTTAAGTTCTGCTTTTTCCCTAGTTCCAAGGGAACTGGCTCAGTACATTTGGCAGCTTCACTGGACCAGGGAGGGCATCAGGAACTGGAATCAAGTCCTGACAAAATGAAGTGGTTCACGCAAATCCTCCTCATTTGGAGTCAAGACTCTGAAGGGTCATACTTTAGAAGGAATAGTTCCCAGATGATGGATCTTCCCAGTAATTATTTAAATAGAGGTAACTGAGGATTGTTATTTCCCTAGCTACCGGTCCAAAACCAATATATATTTCCTCTGGAAGAAGATAATATAATCCTAGAAGTAAACTGATGTCCACCAACAATTTTACAAATAAAATGACTGACACATGTATAAAAATAACCATGCACATGAGATGACAAGACAGTAAGAATGAACAATTACACACATGAAAAAAAAAGAGACAGAAACAGACCACAGGAGTTCCAGATATTGAAGTTACTACTGTTCAGGTAATAAAAGACAAGATTATAAATTTTCATAGAAAACTGGAAAGTGAAAAAAAAATGAAATATGTGGAATTAAAAAAAGACAATAAACATAATAAAGAACCAAATAAATCAGTTCAGCAGCAAATTAGATACAACAAAGAATATTAGTACATCAAAAGATAGGTACAAAAAAATTCCTAATGAATCACAGAAAGAGAGGGAGAAAATACAGAATAGAGTGTAAGAGTCATAGATGATAAAATGAGAGGGATGAGCATATGGGATGTGGAATTCCACAAATAAAGGAAACACAAAATGTAACAGGAGCAATATTTTTAAAAATTAGTAAAATTTTTCCCAAACTAATAAAAGACATTAAGGTACAATGTCAGTAATCCCTATGACCAAAAAAATAGGACAAATAAAAAGAAATACATTTTAAACAAATCATAGTAAAACTTCTAAAGAGGTTCTTTAAAGCATTCAAAAAGAAAAAAAAGACAAGTTCACTCTCAAAGAGGCAATGGTTCAAATGACAACTGCATTTTTCAATAGCAAAAATAAAAGTCAGAATAAAATGATACATTGTGTTCCAAAAGAAAATAACTGCTAACCTAAATAAAATTCTATATCTAGTAAGAATATCTTTCAGAAATAAGGTGAAATAAAAACATTTTCAGAAAGTTCTAACCTCAGAAATTACTCATTTATAGATTTACACTAAGGGAAATACGAAGGCTATTCTTCAGATACAATAAAAATTATCTCAGATGGGAGATTTGAGATCCAGAAAAAATAACTAGTAACACAAATGGTAACTATGTAAATAAATCTAAAGGAATATTGCCTGTATAAAACTACAAAATAGTATCTTTCAAGCTGCACACATGGTAATATGAGGCAGAAAAAGAATACATTAACACTAAACTTTGGTTTGCTGAGGATTCACATTGCAATTTATATGTTAAATAATAAAAGGATAGCAAAAGAGTATAAAACTGCTAGAGTAATAGAGGGGAAAATTGATTTTTTAAAAAGCATATTCCATCACTTCAAAAGGAGGCATGAAAGTTTAATAAAAGGAACACAAATCAGAGAAAACAGAAAGCCCTTAGAGATAGTAGATTAAGCACTAATATACAGGTAATTACAGTAAATATAAAAAGGCCAATAATTAAAAGAGAGAGAGACAGACTTCATAAAAATAAAATCCACAAACTATGTGTGTCTAATACATATAAAGACACAGACACATGGAAAGTAAAAGGATAGAGGGAAGGTACACAGTGCAAACATTAACAAAATATCAATTTACTTTAATACTATTAAAATCAGACAAAGCAAAATTTATGGGAAAAACGTCTGTCTAGAAATAAAAGTGAATACTTCATGATGATAGAAGGTAAAACAATGATATAGTTGAATGCAACTAATAACAGCCTCAAAACACATGTAGAAATTAATAGAATTAGAATTGCAAGGAGAAACAAAACCTGTTATCATAGCAGGGGAACATTAAAACTTGTGATTATACTCTACATCAAACTTTAGATTTCACACTGTAAAATGAAATTACATTTTTATAAGAAAAATTAAATTTTTCTAACATTACTAAAATGTGTTATTTCAGATGTCAAATTTTTTCTATAAAAAGATCCTAATAGATAAGTTATTTCTAACTCTAACAATGTCAACTCCCATGGATTATTTTGTATAGATTGAATATAGTTCATAGGACAGTATATCAGACAACTGGCTATTAGAATTTTTTAAGTGACATTTTTATGAATATTGTTAAGTAATATTTCTCAAGTACAAAATTAACAAAGGTAAAATAATATTGCTATTATTTGGAACTGATTTATCTCCTTTATCTTAGAAATAGATAATTAGGTAAGACTTTCATGATAAAAAATTCTCAAATTAATAATCAGTATTATTTTTAAACTTGGTCCATTAAAAATCTATTGTAAGTCACTAGAACACAAATGTACCTTCTAAACTCTCACAAGAATAGATAAAAATTTTGAGCCAAAATATTGCATATCTTAATTGAAACAGAAAACCCTAACAGTGGGCATAAAAAGAGAGATTGACAGGTCAAAATAATCCAGGAAAATTAGTTTACTGTAAAACAACATAGTGTCAAATCCTATTTCACATTCATTCTTGAACAATTTCCTCTAATTAACATCAAATTAACATGGGCTTGCAGAAACACTTCAAAGCAGAAATCTTCTGCCTAATACCTTAGAAGTAACTGTCAATCCTTACACCTGCATTTGAGGCAACCTGAGACCCCTGATCACCTCCTGGCAGGGAGTGGGGCAAGAGCCAAGAGGGATGAGATTTACCTTGTCCCCATAGCAAATATTCCAAATTCCAATATCAAGGATCTCACTTCTTAAAGGGAAAAAGAAAAATTAAAATTTTTATTTGGGGAAAAATTTATCCTAATCCAAAGCCCGGAAAAGAAATCACCAATCATTCAGAATCTCACTCAATAAATTCTGTCACGTTTGGGGGAAATCAGTAAATCTTTATGTTAAAAAAAAAATTAACTAGAGTCACACATAAAACTTGGATTGTAATTTCTATGAACCTTTGGCCTACTAGTCTTCACTAAGATTGAATTACAAATTATTTTTCCTAAGTAATCAGACAAGAAATATTAAGGGCTTACTAAGGCCCATGTGGCATAAGCTAACACATAGCTAATATTTTGTTCACTACATTGAAGAGATCAATGCAAAGGTGTTTGACATAATTAAGGACAGTGTGATAATCATGTTTTAAAAGAATTCCACAGTTATAATTCTAAACTCTCTTTTCCCAAACTAGAGCATTGTAATGGTTGATGCCTAGCTTTGAGCAAGAAGGCCTTGAAGAAGAATATCCAGCAAAAGTAAGTAGTGTTAATTTCTATGTCTCTGTTACTGAATCTAGAATTTTTTTCCAAACATAAACAAAATTAAATGAATCATATGCATGCTAATATTAAGTAAACCAAGTTAAACTGTACAAGTTAGTGGAGAATAGGTTAAACATTTATCTTGAAAACACTAATGGCTGTTTTTCTCTTGATACCATTACTTCCAAGAGAATGACAATGAGAATGAGATTAAGTAAAAAAAATTCAATAATTAAAACAAACTGACTCAAAAATAAAAACAAACTGAAACATTCTACTTTTACTGTTGTCCTTCCATTAAATGAAAGTCAGGTATAGATATCAAATACTGGTAGTAGGTAGTATTATAACATCACCTAACTATTCATACAATTTAATTTTTTTTTAATCCTGGCTTAGTTTAGGCAATAGACTCCTTTAAAAAAAAAAACTTGCACTAATATCCCTTATTCACATCTGCAAAGCAAGTGACTTATATTCTGATCTTCTTTGCTCTGATCTGTTTTCAAATATTCAAAATGCTACCACCACCCACTTTATTCTAGAAAGGGCTTTGAGGTGCCATATCAACACCAGCCTCGTATATAAACACTTCAGCCATGAGGCTTTCAAAGTTATATTTGTTCTCTTGTTTTCTAAGATATTTAATTTTTACTGTCTCATGGTTTATGACTCTGTGACTTGTGACTATCCAAACACAGAGTAGATACCATGCAGAATGTATGTGTTCAGCAAGCAAAATAATTATTTTTCTTCTCATTTTATTACTTAGTATTTGGGAACAACTGCCAAGTGCCAGAGACTGTGGTAGGTAGAACATACAGCTGTGAACCATTAGAAAAGAATTCCCCGGTTTCACAAAACCAAATCCAGTGGAGGGAGAAAGAGCTCACAACCACGACGAAGAAATACACTCGTGATGTATACTGAGATGGATGGCTATAAGTGCTATGGGGGGGAAGCAGAGGGACTGGGAGTGTAAGGAGGGGCTGTTACAGTGTTAAACAGGGTGGTCAGGCATGGCCTCACTGAGATATCTGAGTAAAGCCTTGAAGGAGTTGTGAGTCACCTGGTAGCAGGGCAGCACTCCCAGGCCTGGCAAAGAGACAGTACAAACCCCGCTAGGGCAGCTGAATGCCTGACATGTGGGGCAGCAAGAATACCAGCAACACTGGGTGGGCATAGAGTGAATGAGCTAAAAAACAGCAGGAAATGATGTCAGGCAGGTAAAGAGGAGGGGACACAAGTGAGACCTTCAGGCCAGTTTGAAAACCTGGGCTTTGACTGTGAGATGGGCAGGGATGTCAGAAACTTAAGCAGATGTGAAACAAAACATGGTTTGCCTTTTATCAGAATCAGGATCTGTGTTGCTATTCTTTCGGCAACAGACTGATGAGGTACAAGGACACAAGCAAGGAGACCCATTGGTAAAATCCTATCTAATCCAGGCAAGAGGTGATGACTCTGAGTAGGATGAAGTTGTAGAGGTGATTATAGTGGTTTAATTTTACATATACCTTGAAGAGGTAACTGAGAAATTTAGCTGCTGCATTAAATACAGAATGTGAAAGAAATAAGACACAAAAGGTTTTGGCATAAGCCACTGGTAGACTGACCTTGGTATTGAGATCAAAATTGTGAACTCACTCTTGGACATGTTTAATTTCTGCATTCGACAATATGAATCAGAAGGTCAGGGGAAATGTCTGGATTAGAGATGCACATTCCAGCATCATCAACATTTAGATGAAATTTCAAGCCAGGAGATGGAAGAGATGATCAACGGTGTCAGTGGAGAAAGAGAACAGGTACTGGAGCTAAGCCCTGGAGTCATCAAGTGCTAATGAGTCAGGAGGCGGAGGAGCAACTGACAATGGAGGAGGAGGAGTGACCAAAGCAGCAGAAGAACAAACAGGTGACCGACAGGCCTGAGAGGAAGAAAACATTTCAAGAAAGGAGAATTCCACTGTGGACACCGACAAACAGGACTGAAGATAGAGAACTGATCATTGCATTTAGCAACAAGGAGGCTGTAGATCATGTTCGCAAGAACAGTGTAGATGAAGTTGAGGGAGTGAATGCCTGACTTGAATGGATTCAAGAAAAAATGGGGGAAGATAAATTAGAAAAATCACGTATGTGCACTTAAAAAAAAACTTTTGCTGTACAGGAATGGTAGCTGAGTAGGGGAGCGTCAATTAATAGGTTGTTTTTTTTTTTAATGGGAGAAACAGAAGGATAGTTACGCTGTTGGTTACAATCCAGTAGAGACAGAAACACTGATGATGTAGAAAAAAGAAGGGGAAAGTTGTGTCCTGGAATAGCAAGAGGAGATGAAATCAAGAACACAGGAGAGAGAGAGAGCTGGTCTTTCCTAGGAGAATGGATAGTTCATCGCAGTAGAGGATTAAAAGCAAGGAAATAACTAGAAACAACAGTTGCAAATAAATTACAAATAAATGGGATAGTCAGTGGATTATAAGCATTGCCTTCTTATTGCCACAATGTATTCCTGGCAGTCATAATTGGCCAAGGTCTTGAGATAAAAGTACAGCATAAGTATCAGCAACACTGTACTATAAACACAGAACCTGACACAGAGTAGGAGCTAAACTATTTGTTGAATAAATAGCAGCTTTTTATTAAATGGCTATGATTAAATTAATAAAGCAAAGGTATATATCCTTTATAATCCTTGGTTATTAGCAAAAGTATATAACATATTAGAGAGAACTAGAATAGTCTTACATGTAAGTAAACCTTGTCAAACCCATTGTCAAAGGGTATGGCAAAGTCGAAAGTAAAATCCAGGTATTATAATTTCCAGTTAAATACTCTTTCCATGGAACCCATGCTCTCTTGCTTATTAAAAGGACCCAATGGGCCATAAAGTATGCTCAGTACATAAAAAGACAATTTCATAGTATCATAAATATGAGTATGTGAGATCATTGAATAATTATGTTCAGTATAATTATACTAAATCTAATCATCATTTCACATTTCATTAATAGTAATTTTGTTTGCCTTATTAGAACTTAGGAGTAGTTGTGAGAAATGCTTTCAATGGTCCATGTCTCTTTAAGACGTTTCCAGAGAAGTTTAGTGCTTCTTTAAATCCAGATGACCATAACGCATGAAGGAGATGGGTAAGAGTAAAACAAAACTAAGCCATGAACAGAATCCCGGTGTGTATCACCAACTGTGTGTTGCTGAACAAGTTACTTAACCTCTCAGTGCCTTGGTTTTATCATCTGTAAAACGGGAGAAGAAGGACTTCATTGGAACTTCTAAGGATTAACTAAGATGATACCCTTAACCAATTTAATGACCGATCGACATTCACAACTGCTATAGGTCCTCTGAGGAAATGATGAAGGAATGAACCTCCAATGAAACTTCAGGCAGTGATCTTCGCTCTTCTGCTCATGCTTAGAAAATTAACTATCTGCCCTTTTGTTTTGGAATTAAAAAGTCTAATGATGTCATAGTTCTGGTTCAGTGTAGGACGGCATACTGTGCAAAGTCCTGAGCTCCTATCCAACCGAAAGCTTCCCCTCCGGCACTCAGTTCTGGCTTGTTTCAAGCTCTGAAGCCGGCCCCGGAGGGTGGGGGCCTGGTGGTCTCCCTTTTCCCCGACACCCTCCATTCACGGCAGCAGTTTCTGACCCTTTCAGCGTCAGGGCCCGATCAGGGGAAACTGGGGAGGACGATCTCAGTGGTATGTGACTGACCCACCTCACACCCATGGGCAGGGCTTTGTGAACGGCAAACACACAACCAACACTTGCCCTGGAGTGTGTGTGTGGCTTTCTCAAAGAAGCCCTCCATCGGGTCTTCCCAGTTTTCCTGGGCTTGCTCTGTGCCTCTTCTCTGGTATCAATCACTCAGTTTGTCACTCGTTCACCATCTGGGAACCTGAGCTTCTAACAGGGTAACTCCTCACTCCGTGGGTTCACACAGACAACCCTGAGCAAGCTCCCCTATGGAGGGACCCATGTGCTCTTCAAAAAGGCACCAACTTTTGTCTTGACATCGGAGGCCCCGCAGCTTGCCTGATACACGACTCTTTAAGCAGACACAGGGCATCCCCAGCCCCAGCTGTGGTTTTCAGGCTGCAGATCCCACATCCTTCAGCTGCTGGAGGGAACGCACCAAGCTCTCTGAGAGGTTTCCCCGAAGCCCTCCTCACTCACACGGGGAGTGGTAGATGACACAGAGCAAACCAACACCGTTCCAAAATGACGCCATCTCTCTTCAGCTCTACCACCTTAAACTCTGCAGAATCTTAAAATGCAGTTTGACCCAACGCTGGACTTACTAGTTGGGCTATATCTTAGCAGCAAGTCGAGTCTTGCACCTCATCTATTTAGCCCTCCCTCAAACAGAAAGGAAGGCTCCCATTTTAGTATGTGGATACTTAAATAAAAAGAATTGTCTGCTATGGTGGGATTGTTCAGAAATGTTAGCTGTTGCTATCATTCACCTTATCTTTACCATGTGACATTTAGAGTGTGGCTAGTCGATGAGTTACCCCCATCAAAAATTGGAGGAAAAAGTAAAAAAGATTTGAAAAATACAAGACCGTTTTGTGTCATAAAAGTTAAGAGAGTAGGTGTTTCGTTTCATTTCGTTTTATTTTGTTGAAACGGGAGGAAACACGGTGTCGGATTTTGCAGTGAATTTTAATAAAACAAACCAAATGCATTTGTCAGTTGGTTTCTGGTGACTTCTGTTGGAGCAGCGAGTTGGAGGGAAAGACAGTTTGCTGTGCTTGAAGAGTGTGAGCAGAGATGACACGGAGACAGTGAGAGCAGAGAAGTTGGGAGATAAGTTTACAGGTAAATAAACATTAGAGCAGTAGCTAGGCAGAGACAGTTTTTTTTTTCTTTAACCAAATATATTGGGATGAATCTGTTAATAAGATTGTATCATTTTCAAGTGTAGAATTCTCTGGCACATCACCTGCATGTGGCCCTGTGTGCTCACCACCCTACATTAGTTCTCCTCCCAGCAGCTCATAAAATGATCTGTCTCCCCCCACCGTCCTCCCAGGGCTTGGTGGTGGTAGTGGTGGTGGTGGTGGTTGTTATTGTACTTGTCATCATTTTACTTTTCAGTAATAGATTTTAAAATGTTACCCAAATTCCAGTGTGTGAGTGTGTGTGTGTGTGTGTGTGTGTGTCAGAGAGAGAGAGAGAGAGAGAGAGAGAGCTATTTAATATACTAGAGAGAGCAAAAATAAAAATTGAAGAAAGAGATGAGAAGGAGGGATCAATAATTTAAAGAAAAGTATTAGTCCTAAACAGGAAAAGCAATGCTTCACATTGGAGAACATAAGTAAATTAAGGTGATTATGGGTGTAAATAGTGGTGTGTGAGACAACATACCCAGTAGCCTAGAAAGGGAACGGTTATGGAGAATTAAGGACATGGGAATTCCAAGGTGAAATAATTAATAACAGTCCTTGGCCCAAAGATACACTGGGCATGAAGAATGGAAGAAGATCAATAGATTTGCAAATATGCTTCCATTGATAGTATAGAGTGTATTTTTAAGAGAATGGTGATGACACAAGCCTGATTATGAGGATTAAAAAAGAAAAGATCAGTAAGGAGAAATGAAGAGAGATAAATAATGAAAAATAAAGGCTGCAGGTGCATACCATTTCATTTGGCCAGGGGGAAATAACAGCTAACTGGTAGAAAGAAAAACACATTAAGAAGATAGAGTGACTGCAGGAAGAGGCAGCAAAAGATGTAGCGTCTTTCTGTGACAGAAGCAAGCGGTAACATACTTCACGTGGTGGCATTAGGCTTCACTGAAAAGAAGGGAGCTCAATCCAGACATTATCTTCTCAGCACAACAGGAAGGGATGTTGTTTGACTTGATCAGTGTGTGACCAGCCATTGAGGAAGTGGAGAATTTGGGAGAACTATTTAGAAGAGTGTATCTGAGAACTGAAATCAACCCAGCAATCAAAAGACTTCCAAAATTTGATAAAGATTGTGGAGAGTGAGGATCGCGGTACTTTCAATATGTGCTAGTGTTCATGCCTATCCAGTAAAACTGGGCAGTTAAGGTTGGCTAAGGATAATGATGATAATATCTATAGTAATAATGACAGCATCGATAGTTGCATTTAACATTTATTGAGCATGTATTATCTATGAGGCATTGAAGTGATCATTTGACATGTTCCAGCACATTTATTTCTCATAATGATCCTATGAGGCAGGTGCAATCATTATTTGAATTAACCACTTTGACCAAGGTTATGGAGCTAATAAGTAAGCAAGCAAGAAGATACCAAGGTAGACTGCCTTCAGAATAAAAATGACTGTCACTCCCTTTAGTTTCACTTAAATATTTTGTGTTTTAAAATGTCAAAATATACACATATTCCTCCTTTCCAGAGATTAGCCTCTTTTAAGTTTAACAACTCGCGCAGTATATACTATCGAATAATACCTCCTGATATTTTATAATGTTCAGGGGTTCCAAAGTGCATACACACATCTCTTTTTAATCATCCCTGAGGGAAGATATCATCCCTTCTTTCAATTAAGGAAATAGAGTTTCAGAAAAGTCAAGTTATTGAGCAATATTTACTTAGCTAGGGAATGGAAGGACTCATTCAAATTCACACTTTCTGATCCAAGTCCAAAGCCTTGGCCACTCAGTTCATTACCATTCTTGTTCCTTCTTTCTCCTGAATATTCTTTTCATTTCTAATGTCTTTATTAGATGCAAGGTTCACAATCCTATTTCAAATACCCACACTTTGGTAGAACTATTACATTAACAAGATAAACTTTTCCTGACATAATAATGACCCAAATGACTCTTTTACCTTATATTTGTGGTAGATCAATTGAACTGATGGTCTCCATGCTTTATTTCTCCCTGTAATTTTGCCATGTCTGGGTCTCTGGGCTTGGTCAAGTGAGAGTACCAAAAAAGGTCTAAGCAGAAACTTAAAGAGCACTTGCTTGTTTCTGCTTTGCTCTTATTCCTCTGCCACGGCCATGACCAATCACACCTATTACAAGATTAGACACATGCACAAAGGTGAGTGGCCCTGGGTGGTACAGCTAAGGCCATCTGTATCAGACAATGGCCATTTCATATATACCTAACTGAGCCAGCCTTTAGCTAACAATGGCCTAAGGGAGCCCAGCCACGATCAACCAAGTCACGATCAACTGAATTTCATAAACCCATATTTCTGCATGTCAGTGGGGTTTTGTGTTGTTTGAAATATAAAGTTATTTTATCAGTAGATAGCTGATACATGAATATGACATACTCTGTCCTAAATCAAACAGCAGAATAATATTGTTTTATTATTACCTTACTATGTCACCAGTTCACTCAAAATTTTACTGATTATGCTGTACACAAACTTCTGTCCTTAACTGTCACCAAACATGAAAAGGTCACACTTCCACACTGCCATATAAAACTTCATTCCTACCCTACAACCCTTCAATAAACACTTCAATAAACAAAACCGTTATTCTCCTTATTTAATCCCTGTTTAGTCTCCTTTAAGGAAAAAAACGAAAACAGGGATACTGCTAGCTCATCTGTCTCTCTTGTGCAAATTAGGAACCCCCAAGTCTAACCCAGGAAGCAGAGTATAGGCTGAATTTCTGTCCCCCAAATGTCCTTGATCAGAGTCCTATTCATAACTCTACAGCCCTACATAAAAGATCCTTGAGTTATTTCCAATCTGTTTCTTACAAGTCTTTAATATTACTTTCCACATGAAACCTTCTGCAGTTAATAACGTATCAATATTGTAACTCAAATATTCTCAGTACTTCTGTAGTTTGTATCTATTTACATATTTTTTTTCTAAGCAACTCTATTCCTAAATTTTCTAGGAGCCAAATTACATTCCTCTTTTCCCTATCCCATTTACAAATATATGCATCTGTAACCATTTAGTAATACACAGAAGGCCCTCAATATATGGTAATTAAGGTGCTAAAAAGAAATTTTAAACTTTTATATGTAATGACTCTGCAATGGAAAGTTCACTGCCCCTACCTTTTCTCTAAATATTCTTAATAAGCATATTAATAATTGACAAATATTTGCCCTGTTTTCAAAAAATGTGTAAGACTATTTATATTATCAACATTCCTGGTAGATTGTTCTAATGCTCATTGACATACATATATACAAATTAATTTATCTTTTGACATTCTTCATAAATAAGTAAATAAATACAAGCTTTTTCATACTTAATGCTTTATAAATCAATGTGTTTTCACTTATATTATTACTTGCACTAGTTTATTTAATCATCATGGACGATGCTGTATGGTATTAGTATTAACCACTTTTTGTAGTATCGAAATCTGATGATGTATTCTACACCTCAAGTTTACTGCTCTTTCTACATCAAAATGCATATATATTTAGTTCCGGTTTTATTTTAGAAGCACTAACTACTGGTACTCTGCCGGTTGAGAGGGTTATAGATGATTAGCATCTGCTCCTGTTCTCAAGGAGTCTGTAGACTAGATTGGTAAACAGGCATATAATCAGATAATTTAATAAGAATATGGTAAACAACAGTAGGAAAAAGGGTAAGGAACACAGACAAAATGACAAAATGTACTTGGGGGTTCAGAGAGGCTTCATGGAAGAGAGAACATCTCGTTTAGGATGAGAAGTGAACCAGAAAACCATACTGAGGAGGAATGTTATGGGCAGAGAGACGACTATGTATGAAAAAAGGGAACTGGAGTAGCATGAAGTTCGTGGGGCCATTGCAAGCTGTACAATATTATGCAAGCCCACAAGGTGACATGTTAGCAAAACTGGACATGTGAGCAGATGGAACAATGAAGAGGTTCTGGGCCAGGCACAGAAAAACCAAACAGAACAGGGAATGTTGGCAATGACGTAAGAGATTGAAGACAGTATGGCCTAGAGTTGAACAAATTCAGAGATGAGAGAGAAAGCACCATCTCCGAGGGTTCTCAGGGGTCTGGGTGGGGAATCTGAGCAGATTTGGTTGAGGAGGGGGAGGCAGATAATGACTGAGTTTGGGGCATGATGCATCTGAGGTTCTGTGGGACATTGAAATTAATCTGTGTACCAGTAAGGTAGAAAACCAAGTGTGTACCTGGCTTAGCAACATGAGGCCTGCTGTGGAGTAATGTGGAACTACGAGTACTCCTAAAACACACTTACCCCCAACCACATAATGAAAAACGGAACGCCATGGCTATAGCACATTTTACAGGGTTAGGACTGTTGAAATCATCACTGCATTTGTTAATAAAGGAAGGACAGGAGAGAAAGTGACTGAAGCAAGCACCCAATTGTCAACACGTAAAAGTACCGTGTGGCCCACTGAAAACACGATATGGCATAAATTTTTACTCTGCTTTGAACTATCTCCTATGTTGGCTAAAATTATTTTTATTTTATGTTCTCTTAGTAGTTTTTAATTTTACCTGCTTTATTTCTGCCTCAAAACTCACATTGATGTTAGTCATTTTCTCCTTCGAGCCAAATCTCAAAGGCAATGTCACCAAACAGTGCAGGCCCATTGCTTCGAAATATTAAAAAATATTCCAGGATACCAACTAAAGGAAAACATTCCTCTATTAATTACAGAAAACCTATAGCCATTAAGGTACAGATTAGACTGTTAAAAACTTGCTTTAGAGAAATGACAGACCATCACTGTCTTACGGACCTATGGATTGCTAGGAGTACTTGACATTTGTAATAGCAAAATGCAAACCAATATGGACAAAACTGTGTCAAAGTATTTGTAAAAGAGATTAAAACCACATCCATCTAATTGTACAGGTTCATAATCCCTAATATATCATTTCAAAACCTATAGACTATAGAAATTGGTATTTTATTTGTGTGTTGCAAACTTAACTGGTGGCAAAATAAGACCTGTACTAACATGAGACATTTATAGTTTTAAATTTTCCATGCAATGGGAATATTAATAAGAATTCTCTTCAGATATGAAAATGTTTAATTATGGGGTGCCACCCAGCATCCATCTAGAGGAGTATTCCAATAATATACATTATACACATATAAAAATCCAGGAAAATTCTGAACTCTAAAACATAACTGACCCCAAGAGGTTTGGACGAGAGATTGTGCAGCAGTGTCACTAACTTCAAAACTTAAAATTTCTGTTGGTATTATAATCTAGATGTTTAATACAACAGAATTGCTAGAATTAATTTTTTTCAAGCTTGTATCATTAAGAAGAGATGTATCTCTATGATATCATTTTGTATGAAAACATTTCTAGGGTGTTTTTCCTTTTTCCAAAAAAACAGAAAAAATCTTGTTCTGGTACTTTATTTTTACAACATCCTCATGAAATTAGCTCATTTCATACCAATACATAAAAAAAATTAAAAACCTAAATTATTTTTAGAATCACTTTGATAGGGTTCGGATTCAAATTGACAGCATCAGGCTTGAATAAAATATAAAAAATGATAAATGTAAGAGGGACCAAAGAGTCAACTTACAAGAAGGGTAAGGAAATGGCAGCATGTATGCAACTCAGTTATAAACTTCATTTGACTACTGTCACAGGACACACTGAAAGTATGTCGAACTTGCCCCCAAATACATAACACTCCTAGGCGTCCTTAACGAAACACCCTATCCAGAAAATGCTTGTTTCCTTCTACACTTGTCACAGAAGATAATGAACAGTGTGGTTGGTTCAGGGACCACACTTCAACAACTGCACTGACCAACTCAAATAATCCTAAAGAAAAGTAAACACGATGTTGATCATTCACAAACCACCTCGTGCAGAACAATCAGAAAGACTGAAATGTCTAGCTTGAAAACTGTAATTCTTGGTGAAGAAAGTTGATGGTTGTCTTGGAAAGACATCAATTCATTCCGTGTCATTAAACCAGGGTATCAACACGTGAGAATTACTACAAACATCACTGCATCTCAAAACAAGAAAAACTGCCTGAAAATGTCAAGGACCTGGACATGAGTTATCCGTATAAAGTTATGGGATTATCTCATGGGATGTGGCAAAAGGTTCTAGGTGACCCTTTCCATTCTGAAGGTGTTCAATACCTCAACTTCACAATACAAGTTACAAGTATACCTGGGTTTAGAATTTAATCAACTTTGATTGAATAATTTTAATATTTATGAAGACAAAATATTTATAAGACATAATTTTATGAAGAGAGATCAACTCTTCAACATTTGTTATGCTATCCTTAAAGCAGTGGGGTAATCAAACTTGTATTGACAAGAAAAATGCAGTGCTTTGGGGTGATTATTAAAAATCTTATTCATATTCTTTGCTTACCTCATACCTAAAACAAACACAATTATGCTATTCTTAGATAAGAATATTGACTCTCCTTATTATAAATAAGCTGGAAATCCTTAAAATGTTATATTCTTTTCTGTAAAATAAGATGCTTGACAAAAATATATTAAAAATAACTTTAACAATTTTAAGTTTGTGTGAATAGGGCTGAACTTTTGCCTTCTCTCCAATTTTCAAAATAATTTACTGAAAAAAGGAATGGGGGAGTTCCCTGGTGGTATAGTGGTTAAGGCTTCGATGCTGTCAATGCTGTGGCCTGGGTTTGATTCCCAGCCAGGGAACTACCTACATAAAAAAAGAAAAAAAAAAAAAAAGAAAAAAAAAAAAAGAAATGGGTTGAAATGTTTTTTGTGGAAAGAGGGTACATACATCAATAACTCCAAGAATTTTTAAGCAGGTGTTAGGCATGTTTAAAGAAAGACAAAAAAATTAGATAGACTTCCAAACTACTATTATTTCCAGAGACAAAACACATAATGAAAATGAAAAGTATGTAGTTCCAAATGTCGTAATTGTGTTTAAAAATCAAGAAAGAGAAATTCAACTATTCCCAGATTCTGTGATTAAAAGCTGATCAACAGGTGATTTTTCTACCCCACCAAAACATGCACATAAAATTTTTAAAGAAAACACCTGATAGGAATTCATGCTTCATTCATACTTCCCATCACCAGTGTAACATGATTTTGTTTCAGGCAGTTTCACGTGAATTAATTTTCTATTCTTAAATTTTTGTCACCAAAACATGCATATCCTATATTTTTAAGGGGAGTGTAACTATAAAAATGGGAATAAAGCAAAGTTTATTTAAGTCATATCACATTTTCAACTGCAACCAGGACAAATGCTACCAGGACGCATACCTGTGGCAGGGCTGAATTGAGCTGTCTCTGGAGCGAGTCTCTGTCGTAGATGACATCCTGTAGTCTTTGCTGGGCAAGGGAAAGACTTTCTTGGGTCTCCCGAAGGGTGTCTAGAAGACGGTCCCTTTCATCTAGCATATTAACCATCAGCTGCTCAAAATGAGAGTCCGAGTCCGAGCCACTGCTTTGGGACCCCCTTTGGCTCATGGGGGTGTCCTCATTAATCGTGGGCATCACTTCACACATCATTGCTTAAACAGAGTAAAGAGGAGGGGAAAGTCTCAGTAAGAAATGGTTTCCAGTAAGGTCACCTCGCTCTCAACTCACCAAATGCTTTGCAGCTCATTAGCCTAATTGTCTATTTTTTTCCTACCCATTGCCCCACCTTCAACCCAGCTAGATAGTTGGGTACTTTCCAGTAAAAAATGATTCATTGACTTATTCGACCTAACTGCTTTCTCTGTTAATAACAACCTATATATCTCCTACCTACAAAATACAGTGTGGTTTTACCTACTGCTCCAAGTTATTTTTGTTTTGTTTTGTTTCATTTTTCATGGCTTAATCCACCTAATTCAACTTATAGTAACATGATATTACATTTATTAATTGATCATCTTTCTTTCTCTTCACGTTTACAAATCCCATGTCACTAATACCTCCATCTTACCCTTATTAGTTACATGGCTAACAGCAAGCACATTAAGTCTGGCACTTAATTGGGTGCACAGTAAATGATTTTTCAAAGACTTAAATAATTGAATGAATTAGTGCTTCTGATTTTATTTAGAAAATCCACAAATAGAGTATTCTTTATATATAATAATCAGCTTTTACTTTTTCCTTTACCAAGATGTTTTTCATACCAACTCGTTTAAAGGTTCTTGACCTTACAACTCCCATACCATTGTTTTATATGCTCTCTTCCTAAGTTCCTACAGTAGTCTCCACAGAGTAGACTAACTGAATTAGGTATAGGCTTTATGAAACAGACTGAGGTGCATAAATTTGTTGAGGTGAATATGCTACTAAATACACTTAATAGTCCTTTGTTTCCTGTGGGCTGCATTGTCTGGTTTCCATCCAAACAATACAAACTAACACTCCTTCAAATATTCCACAGAACAGATGTCATAAATTGCATTAGCTAATGCAGTAACTTTACATCTCAGCTGCTAATCAGACCCTCCTGGTCATGTAATAAATGAACTGCTCAGAATATTTTCTAATTCATTAATTTGATTTAAAATAGACAAGACAGACATTAGGATGTAACACTCACCTATAGTGTGGTGTTTTAAAAATCAGAAAAATCAGACTCTCCTTCTCCCTATCTTATATTTCAAAAAGAATCAAACTCGTCTCAATTTCAGTTGTTGTACTGAGGCCAGGAGCTATTAATTAGAGGGCATGGTTTTACAGAACACTGATGTGGGGGAAAGCTGGTTTGACTGCTGATCCTAAAGCATTCTTTGATTTTATAAGGCAAGGTCAGTTCCTATTTCTGCCTCCATAGTCCTGGTCGAGGGGGAAATATTTCTGGTGATGTTTTCAAATAGAATGTCAAGACTTAACAGCTCTATAGATGGTTATTTTTTATGTGATTCTTCTTATAAATTGAGTCATTGAGAAGAAAAATGTCAATTATCTGTCAATGACTGATCAGGGCCTACTAAAAACTAGGAGAAACTTTTAGAAAGATAAGGGGAAAGTATTTTGTGACCGATATCCTATGTAAAAATATTAAGGAGCATGATTTTTACAATGATTCAAGACAATGCTCATCATTCAAAACACTGGGCTACCTGAAGGTAAGAATTTGACTTGTTCAATTTCTTATTTACCCTAAAATAAATAACAGCGTAGAATCACAGGATGTATTTATGCACATGTGTTCACACACACACACACACACACACAAATTGTTACTATTGTTAAACAACAGTAACAATGATAAAAACATAATATTTTGTATTTTTCTCAATTTAAATTTTATCAAACACTACCACAAAGATGGAAGAGAGAGACTCTTCTAAGAGCTTCAAATTTTCTTTACAATAATTGGAAAGGAATTAGAAAACAAACAAATGAACAAATGCTCCAACACAGTTGAATATTTAAAACAATTAGATCTCATGCCATGCATGAAATACACACACTGAACAGCTGTGTCATTCTGAGAAATCATTACCCGGAGCCAATGTGATTCTTTTTGACATTTAAGGTTACAACAAAATACAGGAAGAGGAAGTGGTAGTATTGTGACAATTGTGCCAAAACACTGGCAAGGTTTAAATCTTAGGGTTACTTAAACATTCCTAAATCTGTATTTTAAATTATATCCTTCTAGAAAGTATGCTATTAGCCCATCTTCATTCAGAATTACTTCTAACAACTATACATTCCAGGGAAAAACATAACTGCAGTGACTACCTCTGCTTCAAATTTCTCCTGAATATACTACCTCAATTCTAATAAAGGCTTGTCGTCACTATGGGGCATTAGACATTCACAAACTTCAGTCTCTTAGATTTGTGTAAAAGCCGGTCTTTGGTTTAGTCGGTCCGAAGATGCTATGATGAGAAGCAGCTTCAGGACTTAGAAAGTCTATTAAGTCTACACTCAGAACTTGATTTCACTCTTGAAGCACGTGAACCAGGGCAAGTCACTTCAACTGTCAAAATTTACGTTTTCTCTTCTGTAAAGTAAGAATAATAATCCATGCTTTAAAAAACAAAACAAAACAAAACAAGCCTGTTGTAAGGCTGTGACAGGGTACCTAGGCAAGATCACACAGTAAAGTTATACAGGGCCATTCCATATTCAAGTAGTTTTTTCTATGATGAAGTGACCAACATTCATCCTGGCAGAAAGAATATTTTACCTGTATGACTTACTCTGCTTCTATGCCTAAAGGGTAAATTCCAGTGAGTACTCTGAACTCTCCAAATTCAATTTAAAAACATCAAACTCTGCAAAAGTTACTTAGGAAATAAGATGAATATATGCTGCTTTTCTTCACCAACAGTCAACCCAAATAAGTGAATCTAAAGTCTTCTCAACTTGTCAATAAACTGCCTTAGTTTCTTCGAGTGGAACTCACATTCTGTCTAAAATAAATTACAAAATACTTCTATAATATACTTAAAGTATATTTAACCTATTTCTTTAATGCATATTTTATGTATTAAAAGCAATTAAAAATCTACATTCAGTGTAAGAGTTAAACACCCTTTTACAGAATGGATGGCATCTGAAGCAACTTGGACAGTCCAGAAGGCTATCTATGGTTTAACCTCTAGTATTTCATCCTCATACACTACTTTTAACTTTTGTAATTATTTTCAATATTAAAACTTAACTGGCTCACATAATTCCTGAAAAAAACAGGAAGGACATACTAACAGTTTGATGTGTGCCTCTGCATGTCCTTCTCCCCAAAGTCAATTGGATACATGAATTGTGTTACATCCTCTTCTAAATGCTGATGGCTTGTTTATTAAATCACTGAAGCTTTCAAGACCTAGTAGAGATTATTTTGTTGTGATAGGATAAAATAATAAACCTGATTGGCTTAATTATTCCATGGCTCAAATTTAGCTTGGAGAATTTTATACAGGGAAAATCAACTTCCTTATTCTTAGCACATAACCTTGACTGTCTTCTAAATCTCTCAAATTTAAAAATAAAAGTTTTGAACTAGAGTCATTACCCAAAGACTTTCAAGATCCCATATGTTTCTTAGAATTATGTGCCCTTTAAGTAGCATCTATTCGGGTATAATAGTGCTACAAAGGGGTTTTTTCCCCCCCTGTCAATGAATCAGTTTATTCCGGTAGATCACTAGAATTTAGACCTCAGTAGAGGCAAAGATGCAATTATCCTTGGTAGTTAGTTTTTTCTTCAAAAATTTCGTCTTGAGAACTAGCCCAGCTCCATCTCAGTTAACCCACAGAGAAGTAATTAGGTGCGAGAAATCCTAGCCATTGTCTGATTACATTACGTGAACATTCTCCTTCCTATTTAACTCTTTGAAATCCCCTGTCCTCAGGAAATATTATTATCAGCTCTAATGGAAGCATTTGCACTTCCTCTACCCCACTGCACTTACAGATGGCCGAAGAGCCAACTCACCCCCTGAGCTGGACAGCTGTCTCTCAGCCCCACACACCCACACCCCTCTGAAGAAGTTGACTTCAATAATTTCCACACGAAAATCCTTCCTCCTGCCCAACGCGAGAGCCTCGTAGCCAGGAGGTAGCGAAACAGGAGGCGGCAGAGGAGGCGGGTGCACAGCAAAAGGTACGGAACGGTGCTTGGCAGGGAGGAATTTGCATCTCAGCTTCCCTGGGGGCGGGGTGGGGTCGAGGGGGTGGGGAGTAAAAAATAAGAAGAATAAAACGCAAGGAACGCTGTAACTCCCCGACAGTTTCTGTACCTAATGCCTGTAATTTCGGGTCCTGCTTCTTCAGCTGATCAATGACAACCGCAGTCTCCGGCTGGACGCGACGGGAGGCTCACGCCCGGCGCTCCCGGACCATCTCCCTGGCAACGGGAGGAGAAAGGCGGCTCAGACGCCCGCGGGCCCCGCGCCCTCCCGGCCCCTGCTCCGGCCCGGCGCAGCGGCCGCGCCGCGGCATCCTCCCCGCGCCTCCCTCAGCAGCCAGCGCGGGACGCGTCCATCGGAAAAATGGCATATTACAAATTTTGCTTTGGGAAGCAGAGCTCGGTTCAGACCATTGTCGGAGGGAGGAGAGGGGGAGGCGGCTCTTAAAGCAGCAGCGGCCCCTCGACCGGCGCCGCCGGGGACCGGGGCGGGGGTGGAACTGCAGAAACTTAACCGAGCGGCGCTGCGCCCCCTCCGCGCCCCAGCCGCCCGGAGGCCGTCCCCGCAAACGTGGGCTTTGGGGAAAAGGCGGGAGGAGGAGCTGGCAGGCGGGGGTGTGCCCCTGTTCCCCACCCGAAGCCCCTCCGGAGTTGAGGGCGAACGCCGGGAGTTGCGAAGCTGCCGGGAAGCGCATCCCCGGGGGAGGCGAGCAGCAGGACAGGTGCCCTCCGGGCACCCAGCCTATTTCCGCGTTGGGGTGTTCCGTTTCACTTCAGGGGAGCTTCTCCAGAGAGGCAAGCACGCCCCCCCGCCCCCCAACACAGTTTCCCCTCCCAGCCTCTGAGCAAGCCCGCCGCCTGCACCCGTCGTGCGGAAGGACCAACCTGATGGCAGCCGGCGCGGCCGCCACGGCGTCTTCTCCGCTCCCTCGCCTTGTGCCGTCGCGGCCGCTGCTCCTCCTCCGCCCCTGCCCCCTCCCTCTGCCTGGCAGCCGCCACCTCCTCCTCCCCTGGAACAAGGGCTTCCCCTGGAAGCTGCGGCAGTGGTTTCCACCGGCCCTTAAATAAATTCTGAAGTAATCACGTCTCCGCTCTCCTCCTCACGCACAAGCGCCCGCGGAGACACACGGCCGCCCCGGAGCCGCTGGCGGGCCGCGGGGGCTCGCACGGGTCCCCGCGCCGCCGGCAAAGGCAAGGGCTGGGGCTGGGCAGTAGCGGGGAGCGGGCGCCCTGCCCCTCGCCGGGGCTTCTCCCACCCCGCGCGGCGGGAGTTACGCGGGGCGCCTGTCGGCCTGCACCGCCGGGGAGGGGAGTGGGCTTGGGCGCCTCCCGGCTCCCTGGCCTTCCGCGCCTGTCAGGTCTTCACGCAGCTTCCTTCTCCCAGGTGCTCAGGGTCGTCTCGGTGGTAAGGACCTGAGTCAGTCTAGGGTGTGGCGGCTTGGCCACTTCTCCCGACTTCTCCAGCTCTTCTCCACTCACTGTTTTGCCCATGAGGACTGTAGGAGGAGGGCCCGCTGCCCCAGTAAAGGTTAGCTCCGAGCAGTCTGGTTCCCATGGCGTTGCAGTTCGCCTGTACTTACCACATCCCTTTCCCTGGGTTCAGTCCTCCGCCGCTGTTCATTCATACAGACCCATCCCATCCGGAATAGGAAAGATGCAGAAGATCAAGCCAGTTCCTACGCTGAGCAAAGAAGGGAAACGTTTCAGCAAGGGAAATTTCCATATCCTAGTTTTCGTGAAAAGAGAGAGGAGGTGCAGAAGGCAATGGGGAGAAGGTTTGAACATTGGAAATAATTTGGGGGTACTTACATTCAGGACATAGTGCGAGAAATGCAAAGCAAAGTGAAAGCTAAGTAAAGAGATAATATTCAAATACCAGCTCCCTTACATTAAGCACAGTGTTAGAGATCTTTCAACCTGGAAGTAGCATTTAATTCAATTAGTGATTCCACAGGAAAATGTGAAGCCACCAAGCTCACGTTTTCCCCTTTTCTAGACTGGTACTCAAATTCTGCATCACCAGATAATCCTAAAATAATTAAGTATAAGGATAATATGAAGATTCATTAGATGTCACTGGAACACTTTTCTCAAACATAATGTGCATATAGATCGCTCATGGATTTTATTATTGTAGATTCTGATTCACCAGGACTGGAGCAGACGCTGAGATTCTGCACTTTTCACAATTCCCAGATGGGACCACACTTTGAGTAGCAAGGATCTTAACCATCCAGTCAACCCACCATTTGATGTGACTCAAATACTCTTAACCATATGAATCCCATTAACTTACAAGACGCTCTGTCCATTTTCACATAGATTTGATTTTATAATGGCTTTATCATATTAATCATAGCGATACTCTTCTAACTTTCACTCTCTGGAAATCACCAGAAAACATGAAATGTCCTTATACATGAGAGCCCTACATATTTTTAAAGACCGTTAGTATGTCTCTTTGTCCACAAATTGCTTCCTTGTCAAACCTTGGCCTTAATCTCCTTGGTACGCAACATTTGTCAAGTACAGGAGCAGATGTTCTTGCCTTTTCCAAGAAGAGTCTTGATTTTCCTGCCTCCCATTCACATATCCAAGTTTTAATTCTAAGTATAATTCCACATTCAGCTGACAAAACAGTGTGAAAGGCTACCCCATAGTTGATATTACAGAAAGGGAAAGTTTGATAATGGAAGGCAGGAAATAGTAATGGATTTTTATCAAGGCAGGAACTAGTAAAGAATATTTTATCAAGAAGATACAGTCTTCATGGTTATTCTCAGCTTAGAAACTGTGTGTTCTAATGTTATCACCTCCGATACCATTGCAAAGAGTGTAAACAACATTTTATATCAGGCTGGGATGCGTTTTTAAGAAGCGGTTTTGCAGAAAGCATCAGGTGAACTTTTTAACGTGACAAGAGGCTCTCCCTGCACTGGTTCTTCTAGTTTAGTGACCTTCCAATTCAGCATGTATAAAGGCCTCCAACAGGCTTGTTAACAACCTAGATTTCTGTGCCCCTTCCCACAGTTTCAGATTCAGTAGGTCTGCCCCATGGCCAGAGATTTTGCATGTCTAATCAGTTTCTAAGTAATGCTAATATTGCTAGGCCAGAAATCCCATTTGGAGCACCACTGCTTGAATAACTAAAGAAATTTGGGAAGAAATTAAGTATAAAACAAGAACACAGCTGATAAATATTTTGCACTCAAGACAAAAAAATCTCTCATACAAATATAAAACCAATTATTATGCTGAAGTTATAATCTGCTTCTACTGGTTTTTGATAGCCAAGGGTCAAGGAGTATGCTTACGTCCTAAGCAGTCAACTAGGTTTAGACAGAGGTAGTAGAAGCCAACTCTCATTAGTGCCTCACATCAATGGAAGGATTTAATCCACAGAGACATGCAAAATTACTGGCCACATTGACTAATGCTTCTATTCCACGTTTCATTTCAAATATGAGCCTTTTCTCTCTGTCTCTCTGTCTCTGTCTCTCTCTCCCCCCGCCCCCATCTATCTATTATATATATATATATATATATTAAGTAGAGAATGCCATACAGCTACACTCATTTTTGCTATGATGGCTAGTCTTCCATCTCTTTAAGACATTCAAAATATTGCATGGTATATTAGTAATATAATGATAGTAATAATCATAAGAAGAAGAACTTGCTTTATTGCAATCAGGGATAGTTTTGTTTGTAAAGATAAAGTTTACTGAAATCGAGCACCAAAGAAAATGGGTAATTAAGAATGGACCATGACAATAATAAAAATGTAGTAAGTGACAGCAAGTTTTCTTTTAAATGCAAGAGTAATTTTCATGCAAGTAATACTAGTTGTAACAGACATGCTGTTATATATCCTTTCAAATGTATAGTTAACTGTTTATGAAAATATTCTGCCTACAGTCACATTTTCATTAACATTATTAAAACCATTAAGTGACATCCTCTGTACTTATGCTGACCATTGAATTTAAAATTTAAGGTGGATTTGAATAGATAATAGAAGTAACACCCACCATATATACACTTTACCCATAGTCTGTGGGGACATGAGTTTTATTTTATTTTCATTAAACTATAAGGCCATGAAATATTATTACACTACATTATCTAGAGTAGGCAACAACCCCCCCCCAAAAAAAATATAATAAGTCAAATCCAACTGAAGATTATTTTTCACTTTCTCAATGTTCCAAAGTGAGAATTGGTCAATGGGCTAGTTACTTGTACACAGTAACTTAGGTTCCTATCTTGTCCAGTCTCTGCCATCTTGAGTTTTGCATCCAGTCGGTAGGAAGAGAAAGTGGCTGGAGGAAACACACCCATTTCTAAAATCCTCAGTCCAAAAGTGACACACACTTCTCTCATATTCCAATGATGAGAACTGGCATGGTAATATCCAATTACAAGAGAGGCTTGGAAAGTAGTCTAGCCTTAAGGCTGGAAAAAGATTAAAGAGGCTTTTTGTAAAAACTTAGCCAGTTCATTCCATATAATTGTTTGTGAAAGTAATAATAGAAATAAAAGGTACATGGAAAATGTTACATTAAACTCCCTATTCTGCATACATTTAAAAATGATTAAATGCAATTTATTGGAATCCATGATCATAAAATTAATACCCAATTCTATCACAAATAGCATGTTTATTATGTAGGTTTCATGTTTCTTATTTTTTATGCTGCACATTACTCTTCTTAACCTGTCTAATAAAGCAAACTACAGAATGTAAAAGCTATACTAAGCCCATTGTTGCTGACTCTTGCGCCTCCAAACATAAGCATCAATTCTCACAAGACAAATTGCTGTGAAAGGCTACATTAATCAGATTTTATCTGTGCATTTATATGGGATTACTGTAAAATGTAGCAATTTGACAAATAGTCATTGAGATTTCAGCTCATAACTAAGAATATCTTTATGTTATAAAAGAGCAAAAACTGTTAGTTATTTTTTGAAGTCAAGGTGTGATAAGAGAAGACAAGTGTCAGGGAATTTTATTTTGCATCATTCAATGCTATCTGACATCAATCTAAGAGCAATATAAGGACACTGAAAACAAATAAATTAAAATAGTGATGTCTTCTGAAATAACTTTTCTTTTTTTAAAGGAAAAATAATATACCACAGGAAAAAAATCTTTTATGTTCCTCTTTTGCCCACTATGAGATAAAATACTAAGAGAAAAAAGAACTTTCCAATTATAGTCAGCAGTTGTTTCTACTGAAAAGAGGTTTATTCTAACACAAAGCCTCATAATAAAGTTTTGATTTTTGCCTCAGCTCCAATTCAGGGGAACCCACCTTGCAAAGAATCATAGAATTTTATGTAGAGAGTTCTAACCTAACTCTAAACTTACAGCCGAGTAAAATATCACTCAATAATTTTAATTCCTGGGTTTTCCTACTGAAGAATCTAAGCAGATACTACTTGACTTCAGATCTCTACTTTTTAATTTCTCCCATCAAATATAAACCTTTGAAAATGTGACTCAAAATTACTTATGATTAACTAATTAGGCAATCATAAATTGACATCACTGATACAAATCCAATATTACTTTGAATCAATTGGCAATACAAATAAAGTGGATGAAGTTGAAATCAGTGATTATTGCTCCTCCTTGGGGCAGTCATTGGGAATAAGTCACCGACATGAAAATGAGCATTTCTTAGTGTTCACCATTTAACATATAAGCAGTCATGGATATTATATTAAACATTGAAAATAACTGACATGAATAGTCCTTATTTTGAATATAACAAAGATTCATAGAGCAATGAAAAATACAAATGTATGTTTTGCAAACTGTGAATAGAAGATAGCATCCTCAATATTAAATTAATAAGAATAATGATAAGAAGTCCTAGACAGTAGATGTCATGTAGAAAACTCTCTTTAAAATGACAGTTATACATATGTAATGTCTTTAGCAACTGGCTCTTGTCTTCTGTTCAGTCTTAAATGGCATAGACTCAAACTCGTTTCTCCCAAATATGAAAGGATAAGATGTGGGAAAGAGGTCAACACCAGGTTGGGAGATGGTAAGTGTACTGGCATGTGTTACTGAGCAAAAACTACTCCCAAACTTAGTAACTTAAAACAACAATCATTTTCCTATTTATGATGGTATCTGCAGATCAAAAGTTTGAGAATAGCTTGCCTTGGTAGTTCTGGCTTGGAATCTCTCATATGGTTGCAGTGTGAGAGTGGCCTGTCCCAAAATAGTAGAGGTACCTAGGACTCACCAGGAGAGATCCATCATATCCTTTCTTTCTATCTATCTATCTATCTATCTATCTATCTATCTACCTACCTATCTATCATCCATCATCTATCATCTATCATCTATCTATCTCTATCTGTATCTCTTCTTGTCTTACGGATTCTCCGTGTGTTATTGCTAGATGGAATAGTTTGGGCTTTCTCACAACATGGCAGCAGAAGTCAAATGCAAGTAGTAAACAAGGCAAGAGCTGCTTCCCTTTTTATGACCTGGCTTTGAAAGTCACACAGTATCACTTCCACTGTACTCTACTGTTGGTTTCAATAACAAGCCCTCTTGCTTTCAAGGGAAAGCAACATAGACCCCCAACCTCTTAACTGAAGGAGCATCAAAATCACATGATCAGAAGAGGATTGTTGAAACCATTTTTAAAAAATAAAATCAGCCCCAGCAGCCCACCTTTATGCAATGTGCATTTGCTGTTGAAAATATGCAGTTATATTAGATGAATAAGTTTGTAGTTTTAAAAATATAGGAAAAGTCTTTTTTAAATGCATTAAGAATAGCTAAGTAGCTGGTAAGCAAAATGTTTGATAGACATGAGAAGAATTCATGGGAATTAAGTATAAGATAAGCAGTTAGAAAGTAGATCATGTGTGTGTCAAACATGGACAGAAAGGGATGGCAAGATGAGAGATACCTAACCTTCATGACACACCTGAGTAATACATATGTATAATATGTAAATATACCAAAGCATAAATATACAAGAGCTTATAAGTAGTATTCAGGACACACTAGATATACATGAAAAATGATCATTCATGAAGTCTTTATTTGGCCATCCATCAGTGGCTTCAGTTATGACCCTATATGTCCTCTCTGAAGTAACAAAATAAAACCCATGGCTGTTCATTAGGCTAATTGGACAGCTACATCTATTGGCCTGATGCATTTGCTCCTGCATTTTTTAGTGGAAGAAGCGTGTCTTCGACCCAGAGTGTAGTCTGCGTGTTGCCCCCTACTCGAACATCACCTCTGGCCTTTACAACCACACTATCAGTGTGGGAAGGCCGACGTGACAGAGACAGGAACAGAACGTTTGAACGCTGCATACAGCAGGATTCACACAATGTTGTCCTTCCACACTCCATGACATGTGTGTTAACCAATCCTAATTCTTTTCCCTTGCTCCTGTGTATTTTTAATAGATGCAATAAAATGTGTGACTTGAGTATTTTAATATGTTCTGTCAGCTTTTCTATTTTATGAGCTCTGGGATAGCTTGCTGGTAATATATTTGGAGGCTGCCATTGGATCAAAGTGATGTCTCATATGACACTTTATCTTGAAATGGGAAGAAGCAAACTGGGTTTGTTACAACCTCAAATATTTCCCCAGAGTTATCGTCATGAATTGCCCCCCAAACAAACAACAGAAACCAGATACTAACCAACCAGGTGTCAGCCAACTGGATGTCCACCTGGGATCTCTAAAGTTCCATTTAGCCATGGAACCTACTGTCATCTCATAGATATGTAAGCTGTGGCAGACAACTGTCACCAAATGATGCCAAACTGCACCTGGGTCCAGGTTATATTAGCTTAAGGGAACCAGAACCTGGACTTCTGGCAAGCTGGCAATAAAGACCATTTGATTAATCTTGTAAACCAGCACATTATGTCATAAACTTTATTTTAGTAGTCATTTTACCATAATTAGTAAATATTTGTTACGGTATACATATGTGTTTTATTTACTTTTCATTTATTTTCCCAATCAATTTTAGAGTTTTGTGGTTATAAAATCAGTCCTTGGGTATTGAAACATATTTTACAATATTAGACAAATAAGTTCTTAATTTGCAATTCTACATGTCCATGCATCATCTAGAAACCAGCAGTGTGGAGAGTCAGGAGTCACACAGTGTGATAAGATACAGTGAGGTTGATATGGGAGCACAGAAAAAGAACCATCTAATCTATTTATGGGCAATTAGAGGTCAGGATGAGAAAGGTTTACTAAGTAAATCTGTGAATTAATGGTATGAAAGTGTAAAAGCAACCACAAATAAACAGAGACATATAAACTACAGCTTGTGTATAGTTTATCTACATGCAAGGGGATGGCATCAATTTGGCTACTCTATATAGATGAGGGAGGGTTAGATTGAAAGAAGAGAATGAAAATCTAAAAGCACACATGAAAGAACATGTAAATCTCGTTAAAGAACTATAACATTTGTCCTAGGGCAATAGGGAGCCCAGGAAAGTTTTAAATCAGGAAAAGGTAGAACATATTTTGGAAGGGGAAGGATAACCATTAATAGGTAAGAAAGAAAGCTATAGGTAAAATATGAAGATATGAAACAATCAAGAGTATGTTTGGGTTAAAACAAAATAAATTCAGTTTTGATCATGCTGAGTTTTATTATCTGACTGTGAACCATTCAATTAGAGATATTCAAAAGGAGCTGGAAATGCTAACCTATCAAATGAGAAATCTGGGCTAATGATAAATATTTGAAAATCATTAGTGGCATTTTGAAACCATGCAAGTGACCAACACTGACAATGAAGAGAGTGTAGAATTAGAAAAGATGAGGGCAGAATTACAAAAACTCAATGAACACTAATATTAAAAAATGATTCTAAACTCATACAACTCAGCACCAAAAATACAAACAATCTAATTAAAAAATGGGAAGAAGACCTGCATAGACATTTCTCCAAAGAGGACATACAGATGGCCAATGGACACATGAAAAGGTGTTCAACATCACTAATCATCAGACAAATGCAAATCAAAACCACAATGAGATATCACCTCACTCCTGTCTGAATGGCTCTCATCAATAAATTGACCAACAACATGTATTGGAGAGCTTGTGGAGAAAAAGGAATACTTGCACATTGTTGGGGCTGCGAATTCATCCAGCCACTATGGAAATGAGTGTGGAGGTTCCTCAAAAAGTTAAAAATGGAACTACCTTATAATCCAGTTAATTCCACTCCTGGATATTTATCCAAAGAAATCCAAAACACTAATTCAAAAAAATACATGCACCCCTATGTTTCTTGCAGCATTATTCACAATAACCAAGACAAGGAAACATACTAACTGTCCACCAATAAATGACTGGATAAAGAAGTGTGGTACACATTTACACCATGGAGTATTACTCAGCCATAAGGAAGAATAAAATCTTATCTTTGCAATAACATGGATGGAACTAGAAGATATTATGTTAAGTGAAATAAATCAGACTGATCTCAATATGTGTAACTTAAAGAACAAAATAAACAATAAAATAAAAAAAAACCCATGGACATAAATAATAGTTGAGTAGTTACCAGAGGGAATGGGCGGAGGAGGTGGGAAAGAGGGAGTGGGATTCAAATACATGGTGACGCTGGGTGGTGAGAACACAGTGCTACACATGGAACGGTGCACCTGGAACCTACGTAATATTACTAACCAAGGTCACCCTTATACACTTTTTTAAATGATTCTAATTAGAAATAGGCAGACAAGGGAGAAAAATTAGGAGGATACCAAGGAAAGAGACAAATATTGCAAGAAGGAGTGATGATCAGTGTCAGCTATTCCTGAGAAATTAAATAAGATAAAAAATAGAAAACATCCTGTGGATTTAGCAACAAGATGTTACTAGAATGTTTAGCAAGAGAAGTTTCACTGACGTGATAATTACAGAAGACAAATCACAATGGCTTAAGGAGATTACAGGTTGAGATAGTGGCTGCCCAAGAAATGTGGCTGTTATTGTATGAAAAAGATGGGAGTAGGTTGAAGAGATAATAAGAGTTCTTTTCTTGGATGTCAACGGAGCTCTGACTTGTGCTTACGTGGGCTTTAGAAAGTTCCAAAAATCCAAAAATGCAAAATTTATATGTATATGCATAAGTTTATTTCTTTGAGATGTTAATAAATATTTCTATAGTAATAAAATTCTTAAGGCAGTGAGACATCGAAATATTAGTAACTGGAGCTGTATATAATATATTAGATACCCAGTCGTATTATACACTATACAAGGGGGGACCCCCTCAAAAACAAAATTTATTTATAAAAAAATTATTTATTCTTACACATTTAGACTTCAGTCACCTTCAAAATACTCTCCATTTGATTCAATATACCTATACAGACACATTTTTCACTGCTCAAGAAGTTTTTGAACTCGTTGATTTTGATGCCTTTCAGTGCTTCTGCAATATTTTGTTTCATCTATTTACACATCAGCAAAACATTTCCCTTTGAGGGCTTTTATCATCAAGGGAAACAAAAAATGTTGCTCAAGGCAAGATCAGGTGAATAGGGAGGGTGGGGCATGGGGGTCACGCTGTCTTTGGTCAAAAATTGCTAAACACTCAGGGTGGTGTGGGCATATATGTTGTCATGCTGCATGTTACTCATGTAAATCACCCATCATGACATGGGCAAAAGCATTGAGTTTCTAAAAACATTCACTGAAGCCAAACGCAGCCTCTCAGAACAATAGCTGGTGCACTGATGCAGACAGGTTCCTAGAACACTCCCGTAGTGGGGGAAGCCTTTTCTACAAGGGGCCTGCCCTCCAGAAGACAATTCCATTGCAGGGGTCTCCCTCATATGTATAATCTTTATAACTTGCATAAACCTGAATTTATGTGTGATTACAATATATGATCATGACTGGCATTGTTTGGGACGGAAAAACAAATATTGCTTTATTATAATGCATATTTTATTACTACTTGCTATTATTCCCAATATTCTCTGAAGAAGATTATAAATTCCCACCTGTTGCAATGCTGATTGCGTCACTCTCTGTGGGAGGATTGTGTCCATGCTGTATTGACATCGACCTGGCCACGTTGCTTCTATTTGTCCACGGAATGTGAGAGGTGGCCATGCTATGACCCAATAGAAACGTGAAGAGTCATCACAGGTGTGCCATGGCTCAGTTTTCTCTGCCACAGATCCAAGATAGTTTCTATAATATTCCTTCAGCCTGACTAATACATTGATACAGTCTTCAAGATCACACCTCACCTAATAAGTTCATACATTACTATTCTTTGGATATTGGTGCCATTTTCAGGTATTTCTCCTCTTTGCATTATGCATAAGGAAAGCAAAGAAAGAACTGCATTAAGAATTTTTTTTTACAGAATATATGTGTGTGTGTGTGGGTGTGTGTGTGTAGAGAAAGTGATGACAACGTATTACTTAACATAAACCACGTAAAAGAAAATCAAGGCCACACTCATTGGGGCTTTAAGAAAGAAATAAGGTAAAATTACAACAGACTTCAGCATGAAAAAGGAAAGGTATACTCCAGTGGAAATTTGTGCAAATCAGACCAGTAATGTTCTCAAAGAAAGTAGATGTGGATCTGGTTTTAAATGTCCTTTTTGAGTTACCTAGGAGGGGACAGTGTGAGTACATGGCTTGAACATACACACAGAATTTATTTTGGAAATGAGGGAAGTGAAGAAAGGCTTAAATGATGAGAAGAAGTGTCTGACCAGAGATGTGAGTACAGAGGAGGAAGTCATCTCATTGACCAGACGTGAGATTATTAGTTTGCTCAAACAAGGAGATGCTAAAATTTTACTGAAAGAAGTAACCAAAGAACATTTGGAGTAAAAACCAAAACCAGCATTGTGTTAATTATAGATGGAAATAAATATAGCAGAAAGAGGAGGAGCAAGGAGACGATTCTTTATGATACTTGGTTGGGAATTAAACCTACGTTGCTTGGAGGGACAATGTTAATTCAAGTAGCCAGAAATACATTTTTTTGCAAAGACAATTTCTTCCCTGCTTTATTAATTTTACATTTACAAATTTAATTTCTTCTACATATGAGTTAGTAGGTGGCTATGATGTGCCTGACAATATTATAGCCTAGATGCTGAGGATAGAGCAGTGAATAAAACAACAGCAACAGCAAAACCCCACTGAATTCAGGAGCAGAATTCCAGCCCATGAAAAGCTGCAAGTCCAAGAGAGGACGCCTGCCCTAACTAAGAAAATAAAATGTCATAATGAAAGTGTCAATTAAGCAAATTGCTTGGTTTCAAATTCTATCCCATGCTAGCTGACCCTAGGAAAAGTATCTAAACTTCCTGTATGCCCATTTCATTACATGTGAAATAGAGATACAATAGTGTCTCCATCATAGGATTAAAAGAGATCATTTATATACAGAGCTAAATAAAGACCAGCTATTATTAGCATGAGTAATTCCAGACCTGAGAAACCAGGCAAAACCTAGTATTTGTAGCTGAGCTAAAATTAGAGGCCACAGTAGACCAAATTTGTACAAGCAGTTGAAAGTCAGTGATGATCTTGACAGATAAACATAGCTTGCTCTACCCTCTTAATTCCAAGGATTTATCTAGAACAAAATAAGTAAATTATATAGAATTTACAAGTTTATTAACATGTATGCCACCATCATTCCATTAAGCTTATTAATGAATTTATAAAATGTTTTCTAAGGTAATTATTTTCATTGCCTCTTTATCAGAATATAAGCATATGGTTAGGTTAGATTTCTAAAGTATGAGAATCCCTTGTATGTTCATTTTGGGGGAAAAGGCACTGGAATTACCCTTTCTTGGGCTTCAAGTTATAGTCCTAAATCACATGGTGTAGAGCTAAACAACCTGTGATAAGACAGCACTAGAAACCATTTTCTCATATAATATTGGTTCTTCACAAGGGTATATGAGAGTTCTTTAAAAAGATTAAAAGCACATGGGAAATATTAATATAATTATTTTAGGAATATATATGTTTTTAGATCTATAGAATATATGCATTTAAAACAATAAATTACTCATTTATCCAACAAATATTCATTGGCCAGACACAGTAGATACAACACTGAACATGACATACTTGCTTTGAGCAATTACCCTAATGACTGTTAAATTCAGATGAGGAACTTATCAAAACCACCAATAAATATCTACCTGGTTTAAGGTAATTATTTTTACTTTTAAAATATAAGAAGTTTCATGTACTTAAAAAGCACTCTAATAATGCATAGAGAGGCTGACAAAATGTACTTACTTGAGAAAAGAAAAAAAATGATGTTTTTAATATTAACCTGAAATATGCCAAGATAGATTGTTCACTTGAAAAATTTTTTACAACTGTTTTGTTTCTTTGTTTATCCCTCCTACCTCACTAAGATGTCATCTATTTGACAGAGTATTACAATAGTCTCAGACTAACTTCTGATATCATCAAGGGTAACAGTTATGAGAAAATATTTTAATCTCAAAGTCTTTGGATTTTACACTTATTTCAAAGAAACCATTTTCAAAATCTTAAATAAAATGTGGGCTACTTAAGATAATTACCTCTCAGATACTATTTTTATGGTAAAATGTGACAAAATTTCCAAATAGAAGGCATATTACAGGAAAAGCTCTTAAGTACGCTAAGATAGTTTGAATATTTGGGTTCATATTATTAAAAACTGAATATTAAAGTTATATTGGGATTAATATTGGGAGTTTTTTAATATAGAAATATATAATTTAATTTCCCCATTTTACTTCAAGAATAAACTTAATGCTGCTGTCAAAGTTTAAGAATATTATTATATCTGATTATATTTATTGCCATAAACATTACATTTTAAGAATGTAAATGTGTAATTTATGTTTGGGTTCATTTTAGAAAAGACATTACCTTATATTTATATCAAACACTCTAATTTTAACAAATAATTTATAATATTCCATGTGAATATACCCTAAATATAATGTAAGTTCTACATAAGAGATTATGCACATTTAAAACTGATTAAATGACTAATAAACTAGGCACTGCCATAAGATTGCACAATGACCATACGACTAAAGAATATCTTTCATGTATCAATTACCATCTCCATGAAATGTTTCATGCCCAGTCACTCCATATTTAAATGATTGTTGTTTTAAATTTCTTTAATTGTTTTCTTTCTTCCTTTTTTCCCCATCTCAATTATAAAGTACACAAATATGAATGAGAGACAGTATTTCTTTTAAGAACTTTTATGTTAGATATTTAAATTTAAATCTTGCTTTAAATTATCATACAAACCCATGTTTCTTCAAAATTTTTCTCAAGTTATATTTGTACTTTTTAGTTTCTTGTCTTTTACTGAAAAAATGTGCATATCATGTATAAATCAAGGCTGCATCTCTGCCTAAAAGTCTTTCAAATGACTTAATTGCTTTTCTGTGACTTGAAGATATGTTTAACTTATTCTAGTGGGAAAACTACAAGGCTCCAGGTTTGCAATAATGTCATCTACTTGAAAAACTTCAGAAAAACCTATAGATAGTGAAAGAAGGGCACATTTTAGAAAGGCCTAACCACACTGGCCTGTCTGATTAAGATTATTACAATACCCCTAGCTTAAAAGGCTGCATATGCTTACAGTTCACATACCACGTGGCCATCAGCAAGAGTAATCCAGTACTTTCTTTGTCATTTACACATCTAGGACAAACGAACTCTACAGATGGACAACGTACTTTAGTGTAGACTAATTTACAATGATTATTTTGTGATCATTTAGACAGTGGTTGTTAAATAGTTTGTCCCGTAGAAATTAGATCAAGATGTTCAAGATAACCTTCAGATAGTGACCTTTGTTCTTTGTCAACTTCAGCTAATTATAGATCTTGGTTTCAAGGTTAATGATATAAGATCCATTATGCTGTCAGTTTTCTAGGATAAATCTATTCTTAAATGATATCACTGTAGTGCAAGTGTTTCACATCAGAAACCATTCTGGCCACACACTTCACAATTTAATTATTGTAAAAGGAAAGTGTATTAAAATGTAATTATATTAAATGACACCTTTAAGCTGAGTTCTACCACTACACTTTCATTTAGATCTCTGAAATTAAAGTCACTTTAGAAACTAACTTAAAGTGGAAAAAAATACTGTGTAAAACAAATCACTTGCCTATTTTGTATGACAAACTAAAAATATATTCTATATATTTATCTAGATAGTATATCTAGATAATATATTTGTGGAAGACGATAAAACTACACTGCCTTACTTCAAAGAATTTTAAGTACAGCCAGATCAAATAAACAGTAAGTAGAAGGTATGGTAGGTGGGGCTTAAAATGTATCTAAGTTTTTAACTTCTTCATGTGTAATTAATATACTCACATGTAAGGAACTTGAGAATACTACATGATTTTTATAATAAGAGTAATTCTTGCCTACCATAATATATGATACCATAATATATGCTACCACTCTAAGATCCATTGTGAACTAAAAAAAAAAAAATCAATTCTTAATAATAATAGTAATAAAAATAATAATAAAACCTTTCCTATAGGAAATCAGGCAGGCCATAACTTTAAATTACTATTTTTGTTTCATACACTGCTTTAGAATCAAAGCTAAAACAAAATAAAATATTTACTCCTTTTATCTGCATCACTGATAAGTTAGGCAATGTTTTCCAATACTAGAAAAAATAACATGCATGGAGTGTCCCTAGTAGCTCAAAATTAGTCATGGAAATTAAAAAACAAGGCATGAAAA
Source organism: Lyroderma lyra (assembly GCA_004026885.1). NCBI lineage: Eukaryota > Metazoa > Chordata > Mammalia > Chiroptera > Megadermatidae > Lyroderma > Lyroderma lyra. The sequence continues at coordinate 180,791 of PVJL010002291.1, forward strand.
TCAAAATAGTTTTTGAGATTTATTTCAAAGAGTTAGCTGAGAGGGTCTTTTGATCATTATCATGATATCTCAGTTTCAAGAATATATAAAGTTTTTTAAAAATATGCCAAGACCTAAACTAGGAATTCTAATGTAGGATCTTAAGGAATGAGGAAAGAGGTTTTGTTTATTTAAAGATAATTTGAAGAGGCTAAGGCCAAAATGATGAATAAAAACGAATATCTCTTCTATGTTCATCAGTGTTTGGGTGACACATCAAAGGAAGGTAAATTTATTATCTTGGAAGGTTTTGCTCTGGGAGCTTTTAAATTTAAACTCTACATTACAACTATTAATTTAATATATTATGTCACAAATGTATTGATCAATATAAATGATGTATAATTTAACCTCACCATCACATCACATGTTCAATATTATTTACCAAAGGAGCTAACGTCTTTTGTTATTTTATACCTTTTTGTGGACTTCTTACTGTCTTCCAGTTACAAAAAAGGTCAAAACAAGTGAAGCTGGTCTATGCCTGGCAGTCTCCCTGCCACTGAGTGAGTTAAAAGTATATCCTATAATCTGTATCTTCAACAATTTTTCCCACTGCCATGCCCTTTTATGGTTTTCGTACACAGCAACCTGACAATGGAAATATCTACAACAGATGCATAAATCACAAGTGTATTGATTGCAGCTATCCATTTTATACCACACTTGAGGGCACCACATTATTTAAACAGTAAATTTGCCAGCAAGGAATTCAGCAAAATGATCTCTGCCCTTGGATGGCAACTACAATCACAACATTTAAGCATCAGCACTGACAGTTCGCCTTAATGTTTCATTATGCACTTCATTCTTCACAATGAATCGAAGTTCATAATAAATTAGAAGCATTCCTTTGGCACAGCAATTCATATTACCTTTTGGTATATGTATGTGTATATATAATATTAAATCCATACTCACATAAAGTTATCAGTTATCTTCCTTTTGTATTACATTCTGTTATTTTACTTTCAAATTATCCTGATATCAAAAAGTCCTGCTGTTTTGTGTTTCTCCACTAGATCAGGGAACTAACAATAGACATGTTCAATGATGAAACCATGGTTACACTGGAAGTTCCGCATTAGTCAGAGATCCTATTAATTTGTGTTATGTCCATATTTTAGGCATATTTTAGTATTTTAAAACAGCCTCTATTCACGATGGAGGTACAATAAGAGAGAGGATTTTAAAAGATCAACTACGTATGTTAAACAATATCAAAGTCTCCTAAATAAAACAAATGAAGAAAGTATATGTTCTTGCATTTAACATACATAAACTAGCATTCTGCAGATTAAAATCATCATCATATAAGTTTAATCGTCACAACTGAAAACTCATTAATGACCATTCATAAGAAACTGCTTCAATAAAGGTTTGGACCCACAATTAATATTCTGGAAGGTTTTAAAAGGACAGGATAGGTGAGTTGTTTGGACACTGTCCATTTGCCCCTTTGGATCCAGTCCTCACCTCTCTCCACCAAGTCCATGCTTCCGAGACTTGGAATTTTTTTTGATAATTAAACCGAAGTCACATATTAAAATTTTTTGAGTTCAGCTAAAAGTCGTATTCTCAGTGTGCATGCATTTATGGTGTCTTTCCTGTGCTTTTTTTCACTGAATGACAAAAATGCTAGTTTCTAATTCACATCGTAAGTTTTCACCACTTGCAAATAAAAATCTATTAAATTATTTTGACTTACTCTGATAGCGAGTGAATGGTTTCATTAAAAATATTTGAACACATTGGATGAAATAAATAGTAACATTAAGTAGAATATAGCATTAATAACCAGAGTATTGCTAAAATGCTATGGAGGATCAGATAGCAATGTTTGTGATATTTGTCGTCTTGCAAATATGCAGAAAGTTACTGCATTCAGTTTCGCTTGTAGCAGTAAAATATCAAAAGAGATAGACTAATGTTTCTATTGTTAGACAATGAGAAAGTCACATTCTTACAATAGAATATCGGTTTTCTCATTTTTAAGTTTTTACTAGAGTCACTATATCATGTACCTTAATAATGAAGAAACTTTACTGTCACCAGCTATCACTTGTAAACTGATAATGCTTTCTTTCTAGTAGTGGCGTAAGTAATAAAAAGGCAAAATGACACAGCCAAATGTCAGGGATAAACTAAACCTTTAACAAGTTACGTTGTTATGTGGGAAGTGATACAATGACTAAACTGAAGTTTTTAAGCAGATGAATTATTTAATTGTATCTATTGATAGCAGTTTCACTGCTTCTCAACTCTTAAAATAAGTTTTTCAACCTTTGAGGAATTTCAGAAATTCTCATCCAGAAACTGTAACAAGTATTATGTAGCATTTTAGTTCCCATTGAAACATTTGGAGCCAAATTTTATTGAGATTCCAGATGATAAATGAAAGTTTATTATTTTGAGCCAGAATTCTATTTATCTGAACACTTTAATAACATCCTTGTTAGAGGTACTATTAATATTTTGCATCTCTAAGGATGATCACTCAATCTTCACCTGAAAAGTCTGACCTAATTATCACAGCATTTCATAAAATTTAAAACTTATTACCACCATGATACCTTTGTAATATTTTCTCATTTATTTAAAGTATTTTATAATGAAATTCATTTCAAACTACTGAAGACATCTGCATAACTTATTATTGTATCCCCTCTTAATGAGCATAACTTTTTTGTTATTTCTGTGGGTTCTAATTCACTTTAGGTTTGCTACACACAAGTACAAATGAACTTTTTATAGTGTATTTGAAATTCCTTTAAATTGGTTTTAAATATATGCCTATACCCTGGAGCTCTCTCCACTTTTTGTTCCACAGATCTCTCTCTCTCTCTTTTTGTATTAACAATGTCTGCCTTTCTTTTGATTCCTTTTTTATTACAAACACATAAACTTACTCAAGCCTCATCCTTCTTTCAAATCCCCCCAGGACCCATCTACTCTACTAATTACTGCTCTAGGCCTCTTCCCGTGTACAGCTACTCTTCTTGACGTATTTGTCTATAATCTCACCATTTCATTAGCTCTTCCTGCTCATTTTACAACTCGCACCAAAATTCTCTAGCTGAGGTCCACTTTGGGCTTCGTGTTGCTAAACCAAGTGGGCATGTGACAGGATGAAAGGGGAGCTTCCAGTAACAGCGGGCACTGCTGACGCCCCCTTTCTCAGAGCTCTCTCTTCTAGGCTTGCTTAAACCAAATTCCCTGATTTTACTCCTAACTAGAAGGACAATATGTCTTGATTTACTCAAAAGAACATTGAATTATGATTGTTGTTATGATGTCATGTTATTTTTATTTTTTCCCAAGATTTTTCATTTTTAATAAATTTTTACTATTGACATGTGCATTAAGTATGGCAAAATGGACTTGGTAACCTTGATAACCAGATTCTGCTATGATCTTACCTACCATGTGAAAAACATGGGCAGTACACAGAATTCACATTTTAAACATTATTATTATGATATTTATTATGATATTGTGATATTTGTTATGATATTGTGCTATGTAATATCATAATAATATTACAATGTCACTATGATATTAAAATATCCTTGGACATGATCTCATATAGACTGTAGCTGGAATTTACACTCACATTATATTTCCACAGAGCAAAAGATAGAGACAGCATTATTAGTCCCTATTAATTATTCCTCCACCTTCCTCCAGTAAGGTATATAAACTTTTAGAAAATGTTGTAGTAACTGAACCCTCAGAGTCATTGCTTTAAAATAGTATTTCACAGCATTTTTAAAAAGTGGTTTATTTCCAATGCTTTTTTCTTTTGCAAAGTCTATACTAGATTTTTTTTTCTTATACACATACATACTCTCACATAAAAGGCCATCCTATTTGACTTGTTTATTGGGGCTTATTAGTTGGACTTTACCAATGATTTCCTATAACTGAAGAGATGAATCATCCACTCACTCACATACTTTGAAAGAATATTCATTTCCTTGTCAGGAATACTGGTAGATGGATTGCGACATGCACAGCTCATCTTTATTAGAGTTGATGATGAGCAATACATGTTTGCCGACTTAGTCATTTGTCCCTGAGCACACTGTGTTTAAGTGTCACTATTAATGCTCAAAAATACTTGCTATTCTCGATGTCTGAGTATAGAGTTCTGGAAAATCTAATCTCTTTCTCTAAAGATTTACATCATCATGTTAACACTAAATTGATGCATTCAAGAACTGGAGTGGGCTAAATGGAAAAATGTTAACATCTTTTCTATTGTCCAGAATCTTCACGGTCCTATCTCAAACAATTCATTTTGTTTCTTAAACAAAATCAATGTTCTTCACACTTCCATTTTATTTCCTACCAAGAGTGATCATCATTCTCACCCAACTTCTCATATTTTCATTCATCTAATATCTCTAAAGTGATTTTAAAATATGGATACTTTAAAAGACATTTTAAACTTAACTCACAGAATGTTCTCCAATTATGTGGCTATTCTGCAATTTTTTAAGAAATAAAATCATCTCTTTGACAATTCTAAAGTACAAAGAAAATACTGGCTAATACAGTTGTTATTATTATTATTATTATTACTGCACTGGAGAAAAGAATGTTTCCCTTTTCTATATCTATGTGGAGTGAAGGAAAGATGAGGAATTTGGAAGGGGGCAAATCCTCCAGCTGCTTTCTGTGGATGGGGCAGCCTTGGGGAACGGTCTGGATAAAGCCCGTGTGCCCTCCCACAGCTCTGCAGTTAAGCTACATGCTTCAGTTGCCTCCGCTTCGCTAGCCCTGTTTTATTAAATTCCACACTAGCACGTGGGTATGAAGTTGCTAGGGAAATGATTTGGAAAGATACTTATTCATAGCCGCTGCGCTGGCTTTCTCTGGATTAAAAAGTAGCTCCATGCAATTTAGTCCATTTGAAGTCAATGATGCTACCAAACTATCGGCAGAAGAAAATCATGCTCATCTCTGTTCTAACATTTGGAGAACGAATTACTTGCCTGTGCTACTCGCTCCCCTCAGTCCTCAAATGCTTTTAATGCCCATGTAAACAGAATTAGCTGCCTGTACCATCCATTCTTTATCACACTGTTGAATTTTTGCAATCGCTTTGCAAAAATTTAGCCACTTTTGGTATCTTGTTGCAACTGCTTTCAAGAAGACCTGCCAAAAACAATGATTTTACTGTGGTACTTTGGCTCAGCAAAGGTCATTAGCTTATGGATGTCATGGAATCTTATGTGTTTCAAAAATTCTCTAGTAATGATTAACCTGATTAATCATTTGGCAAAATCATGTACTGTATTCTAAGCCTGATTTGTGTGTGTGTGTGTGTGTGTGTGTGTGTGTACGTATGTGTGTGCACGCGCTCGTGTATGTACTGTATCTCTGATTACATTCTAAGCTGCTTAAAGACAGAGACCTTTGACGTCTCGCTATGGGAAATCACATCTGCTATGTTCTAAGCATCTCATGGCTCTAATGCCACTGCACCTCTTGCTGGGTACCTTCATCCCCACCTTACATGGAACGTAAGTCACAGAATGCTGTGTGAGCTGTCTAAGTCAGCCCCGCTGAGGAGGTGACAAACCAGATTCAGACTGAAGACGCATGGCTCCAAAGCCCTCTCTTCGCACCCCAACAGACTGCCTGCTGGCACATTATATTCCTTCCTGACGACATTCGGCCTCAAGAAAACCATAATGACCATGAGGACACGTGCTGGATGGAAGAAAACCCACCGAGGTTGCTGCTACCTTCTCCGTGCGCTGGGTTATTCGAGCAGAGCGAGAAGCAAAGCAGGCAATGGTGGGGCGGTCAGAAAGCGCGTCCAGCAGGCGGGGCGCGGCACTGCTCCCACGGCCCGGCTTCCCGGACGCAGAATCACACACCGTAAACGGAATCAACTCCCTTGCTTACACACGGAATTCGTAAGGTAGCTGAGGGAAAAAGCTGGTTTAAAAATCACAAAGAGAATCGGTACCTGATCACTGACATTCTCTCTAGGCCAGCTGCTCTCAGCTGTGGGTCGCGACCCCTTTGGGGGCCAAACGGCCCTTTCCCAGGGGTCGCCTAAGACCATCGGAAAACCGAGACCCCGCTCCTCTATCCGTCTCCAGGCGGGTCCGCCCACACGCAGATACGCCCACATGCGGGTACCCGGCGTGATGACGTCATCGCGCCCACCCCGTCACGTACACCCCGTACAAATACAGGTGTGTGTGACGGGGTTGGCGCCATAATGTACTCATGCGGACCCGGCACACGTGTTAGAGAGCAGCTACCAATAATTTTATGGTTGGGGGTCACCCCAACACGAGGAACTGTACTAAAGGGTCGTGGCATTAGGAAGGTTGAGAACCTTCTCTAGACTAATGAAAGAAGTAAAAACATCCAGAGGCCACCTTACTGACACCAAGTAACTTTTCCAACAAGAGATGTCACTAACTTAGGGGGATTTTTGGTGGTCTTTGTTCATGAATGTGTAGAAGACAGTGTACGTAGAACACAGGACTTTACCGAAGTCTTTAGTTTTTACTGTACAAACGAAGCACTCAACAAATACTTCCTACAGGTCTACTGAGCTTTTGGCCTTATTTCACGGGTAAGCCATTAGGAAAAAATCCCTTTACCTTACTGGCAATAGAGTAGACATACCTTTTGTTCTGGAAGTCTGCAGACATGAATTCTGTAATTTAGAAAAGGGATCTTAGTATTTAGTTTCTGTGCTACCTAATCAGTCTTTGAAAAACAACAAATACATTTTTTGGGGGGGAGAAGGTATCACACAAAATGAGTTCTCCGTTATTTTACGAGGGCAGGCTGACAAATTTTGCCTCCATTATAGTATTTGTTTGTTACATTAGCTGTATCTGGACATAATCAGTTTTGTGTAGTCACATGGTATCTTGCTTCCATCATTTTTTATCTTGTTGGGATGTTTGGTTCAAACACTGTGCTGTTACTGAATTCCTCCAATATTTTGAAATTTTTGAAAAAGCAGGTAAGGACTTCTTAAAGATCATTACAGGTGATGAAACTTGGGTCCATCATGATGACCCCGAGAACAAAAGGCAGTCCATGAACACCGCCATAAGGGATCACGTCAGCCAGGAAAACTCAAAACTCAGGCCTCGTCTGGGAAGGTCATGTTGATGGTATTTACTTTGAACACTCTTCCACTTCAGTGTGCACTGGGTGAAAAATGTCAGCATCTGTGTGTGCAAGGTAAGAATGATGGAGAAGAGAGACCATGTGACTACACACAACCAGTTATATCCAGATGTGTCTGATGTAACAAAAAATTCACAGTGGAGGCGAAACATATCAGCCCGCCTCATATAAAACATCAGAATTAACACCATCTAAAGATGATGACTTCGAAAATCTCTGTCGAAAGTCGAAACAAAGCATTCATCAAGACTAGTTTTGAAACTCAGTTCTCCAGAAATCATCTTACCAGCCTTTCCGCCTGCAGGGGTCTTGACATTCCTCCTCATGATATTGGTTCTCACCATTATAATTTTAGCAGTATGAAGGCCATGTGTGAATGTACATGTTACATGAATGTTACATGCATGCAAAGTTGTACAAGTCTTGAAATTATTTTGCTAGAAATTTTATGTAGAAGTCTTTCTTTTGTAGGAAGGAAGGCAGGAGTTATCTGTTGGGAATAGTAAGTAGTTCAGTGTGTTTTATCAATTTCTAATATGATGGGAAACATTAAAGAATCAAGTGAAAGAGGAAAATTAGTAGTACACTGTAATAAAATACGGTTTTTGAACATGAATAATAGCACTCATAGTACTTTCTGAGGGTGCAGCATTCTTTTTTCTTTCAAAAAGAAGTATCAATATGAAAGCTAGGCAATAGTTACTATTAATATTCATTCGTGCCAGTATTATTTTTATTATTTTTGCTGAGCACACTGAAAGTACGTTTGCCACCCAATTATATAATGAGATTAAAGAAAAACAAATTAACAAGGACATGGCTAAAGCTCTGCCATGTGCTTGCCACAGACATCCATTTCTAGTAACATCTACGTGGCAAGTAGGTGCTTTCTAGAATTGCATCTATTTTGGGAGAAGGTGTGTAGCAAGTTCTTACTCAGGATGGGCGCAGATAAGTGAGCTGCTGAACAACAGAACCTAATCACAATTAAGACAAGTAAGACAAAACTTACTTTGTAAATACAACACGGAAAGTGGCCATCCATATTACCAATATCAATTTGATTAACAATGTGAACATAATGTAGCAAACAAAAACATGACCAATTTTTACAGAGATGCCCAATTCCGATAGATTCTGGTATAATTTTCCCATATTTGCAATCTAGAGAACTGTAGTAGATTGGAAATGTGATACCATTTTATTTGTTGTAATAAGTATATAGCGATAAGATTATAGAAATCATTTCTCTACTGTTAACTGAACACGTATCTGAAAAATAGCATAAATTATACGGGGCAGATACAAGTTAGAACCCAAGTGTGATTAGGTTCTGTTGTTCAGCAGCTCACTTATCTGCGCCCATCCTGAGTAAGAACTTACTGCACACCTTCTCCCAAAACAGATGCAATTCTAGAAAGCACCTATTTGCCACGTGGATGTTACTGGAAATGGATGTCTGTGGCAAGCACATGGCAGAACTTAAGAAAGTTCTTCCTAACACCGTCTATTTCATTCCCCTTCTCTAGCTCTCTCTTTCCACACGGGCTTCTCCAGCCTCGAGGTCTACAGCTTTCAACCTCTGGAATCTGCCCCCGGAGTCTCCTTATTTCACTTGTTTCTTCTTTAGCAGAATTCGGGTATCCCTCAACCTTCACAATCTTGCAAATTTCCTCGTGTCTGTCACCCAATCCAGTAAACAAAGCGTGTTCCTTATAAGGCTTTGGGAGCTTGAGATATTAAATATCTTTTTCTATCATAAATAAAATGTTCTTATTCAAATGTGAAATAGATAATCTGAAAATAAAAGCTATTTAAGGATTGAAACAGGAGAGAAAAATTTATAGGATAGATTTAAGGGAATTTGTGATGACAGGTTGGTTAAAGAGGCCACACACACAAAGGAAATACTAAGGAAATACTGATAAATGACATAGAAAGGGTCTTACAGAGATTTTTGTTAAGAGATAATGATATCCCTTCATTTGCTATAAGATTTTATTAAAATTTATTTACTAAAAGACACTATTTTGAGAGATAAGATTTTTAATAATTATATCTAAAGATAATCTTCATTCAGAATAATCTAAATTCAAACTATTCAAAAATACAAAGATGGATGACCCTTAAAAAAATAGACAATGGACATACACAAGCAATCCACAAAAGAGGAAATCCAAATGGCCTTAAACACGTCCTTAATCACCAGGGAAAAGCAAACTTAAAACCAGTGATGAGATACCACTCTGTACTCGAAAGAACGCCTTAAAAACTACTGACAGTGTCAAGCTGGTGAGGACACAGAACAATTTGAATTCTCACATACTGTTGCTGAAGAACAAGTTGGTACAATCTCCTTAAAAAACTGTTCGGCAGTATCTGACAAAGCTATTAATCATCTCGCCAGTTCCACTTGCAGGTATAAATATATAGTAGAAATGTGAACAGAAATGTATATATAATATGGGTACAATGTGACATATTTGTAGCAGCATTCTTCATCATAGCTCTAAACTGAAAACAACCCAAATAACCATCAGCAGTAAAATAAGTAAATCATGTTCCATTTTTAATATGGAATATCACAGGAGGGATAGGAGTGGGAGAAGAGGGAAAGGGGGTCAAATTTATGGTGACGGACAGAGAACTGACTCTGGGTGGTGAGCACACAATGCAATGTATAATGCATCATAGAAATGTACAATTGAAACCTATGTAATTTTACCAACCAATGTCACCTCAATAAATGTAATAAATAAATAAATTATAAAAAGATATCCCAAAGCAAATCATATGAATATATAAAATAAATGGAATATTATATAGTGATGAAAATGACTTTTACACACAACAACAGGAATAAATCCCAGATGCATTGTGTTAGACAAAAGAAACCAGGCAAAGAAGAATGTATATTATTAATATATGATTATATATGCTAATAGTGTAAATTGCAAAAAAGAAAAAAGCAACAAAGCTAGTTCAGGGTGATGCAAGTCAAAATAAGAGCTATCTGGCGGGGGGCAACACTGGGAGGAGGCTTCTCAAGGTGCAGATCTCTACTATATTTTGACACAAAAGATGTGGTTATTTTAATAATCAAGCAGTACCGTTATGATGTGTGTGCTATTATGAATATACAATATACTTCAGTTGTAAAAGGTTAAAACAGGGAATTTAGTGAATTTCTTTCCTGTCTTCTCATTCCAATAAATGCAAATATACAATTCCTGCTGCTTCAGCCTTCCCATTTTAAGGTACAGATGCTCCAATGGGTTCATCTTTTCCCATTAGCTGTGTTTATCTATGCTCTAGTATTAATTAGAAATTGTACATAATTAAAAGGGAGAGAGCAGAGTCATTTTTTTTCTCTTTTCTGCTTTTCTTATAAGAGTCCCAAGCACAGTGCCATGAGAGCATTTGAATCTGACCAAGCAATGAGGTAAGATGCTGCATCTATCCTGAGGGGCACTCAGTGTCACATATCTTAAATCATTACGTTGGCGATGAAAAGCCGTATACCCAAAGAGACAAAGTGAGGGACGATTTGTGCCTTCAATATTTGTCCTTAATATGCAACTTTCAGGATAGAGGCATTGAGGAGTGAAGATGTACCAAAATCCCCTTTTATTTTATTGAAAATGTTGGAATGCTCAGGAGGGGTCAGGAAAATGATGGAAAATTGATCTACTATTGGTCTTCCACTTCACAAAATCATAATATCTTAATGCACATGTGGTACATTAAGCCTATGTCCCTGCTGGTGAAAGGCACTATTAAAACTCTAGTGGGAACATGTAGTCATTGCTGAGGATGTATGAGTTGTTAGGTTTGTCCAAAGCGCAGTCTTAGGAGAAGACATACAAGGTCTTATAATCAAGGAAGTAGATTGGTTCAGGTCCTGGAAGATCTAAAATCATCATTAAGGAAATGGTCCTTTATATTTTAGTGGGGTAGTCATTTAAAGTCAGGGGAGGAGAAAAATCTTAGGATAATTATTCTGGTATTAACATTTAACATCACTGATATTATAGAAAGAAACTCTAGCCATTCTTAAAATCACATATTTTGAGGGAAGAAATAAAAGGTATAATTTTCCCCCCAAATAATGCTACCTTGGAAATTACAAACCACAGACTTTCAAAGAAAACTGACTTTAAATAGATATTCAGATCCCAAGAGTCATCATTTGATGACTGAAGAATAGATTCAAATCCTAATTTCTAATTTTAAGAAGATCCTATAAGGAGTTTAAAAAGCCTCGTAAGCTTGGGCATACTTTTTCAGGACAAGGGCTACTTCTCCAGGTGTCATGATCCACCAACGTTTTATTTAATTATTCAGGCAGTCACCCCAAAATTGCTTGACGGTCTACTGGTGAGCTGAGATCTACGTCTCGCCCAGCCCTGCTCTTAAGGGAGATGAGGCATTAATATCATGAGGGTTATCTGAAAGACTGAAGGAAGTTTAGTTCCCCGACAACCACCGAAACCCAAAATCTTTTCAACTGTCACAATGGATGGTAGGTATCTCATTATTTCTTAATATTTTTAATATATTGAATACAGTTTTTTATAGCCTTCTATAAAAATAAAAGTTTTACTACTAGTAAAGGAAGATTTATACACACACACACACACACACACACACACACACACACCAATCCTCCTAACGGCAGAAGAGGAAGAGGAAATACCCCCAAAGTACATGGGGACATATATTAAAGTCATCCTGCCAAAGGACAGAATTTCTCTGTATAATCATACTTTATCTAAAAATTCATGCACTACACAGTACCACACACCCACATTTCTTTTAATATGCACTTTAATATTCTAAATTCTTAAAATTTGCTTACCAAAAATTTAAAGTAAATCTTTTAAATTTCTTAAAATTGAGTCAAACAGATGCCATAAGAGAAGTCTTTCATGTATTTCTGGCTCATGTGCTGCCCAGACCATTGTGTCCCCCTCCTTCCGTCTTGCACCACGACTGTGATTTTGTTTGGAGAAGCGATTTGCCAAATACAAATATTTGGTACACAAGACCTTCTAGTCGGGAGGCCAAGTGACCCATTCCAGTTTTATGTGCTCTAGGGCATCTAGTCATTGGGAGTCCTGGGAAACAAAAAGTGGGGAGGGGATCAGCCACGATCAGCTTTCTGACTCTTGCTCTTTCTCTTTTTCCTTCTTGGAGCCTTGAATGAGGCCTGCAGGTGGGGCAGCAATGTGACCTGTGGACTCGTGGACAAGGTCATACTATAATGGATAACCTAGTAAGACTCTAAGAGGAGCCTGATTGTCATTAGCACTGTAACTGTTGACCGCTCCAGGGCTGTCCAACAGAACTTTCTATAGTGTTGTGTGCTACCCAGTACAGCAGCCACTGAAATGCAGCTAGTAAGATTGAGTAATGAATTTTTAATTGTATGCATTTTTTAATTTAAACTTAAATAGCCTCATGTGGTTAGTGGCTGCTGTATTAGGTAGTACAACCAGACCTATACCTCTGTTTAGTTAAACACACACGTGTGCACACACACGCACACACACAGCCTTATTCTGAAAACCTTTCCCTTAAATCGGTATCAGATCACACTCTGGTGGGACTGACCTACAAGTAACTGAAACTGAACACAGGAGGAAGCAAAAGAATGGAGATGTGGAGTACTGAACAGAAACTGATAGACCACAGGCAAGCTCCAAACATGAACAGCTGCTCCACGTGCATTTTTCTCAGTGCAGACACTGAACAAAGCAGGAGGACACATGCTTCTGGTGAGTCCAGCCTTCCCTTCTCTAACGAAACTGGGCTCTGCTTCCCTGCAAAAGCTACGCTCCGCTTTCCCTCATTTTTGTGTTCAGACACCGTGCCTCTTCTGACGTGGCTTTGTTTTATATTGGTGCAGAAGAGGATCATGAATAGGTAGAAAAGCCTAACTGATGATAAGCAATGCACATATATTCAATGTCTTCTTGTTTCCAGATCATTCATACACATCAGAGGGTGAGCAGGGATCAGCGTGACCCACCCCAAAGGAGCCGAATGCTAAATCCAGACAATCGAAAGGATTTGTTACTGCTGGCATCCTGTGAGCAAGAAACAATGTACAAAAATATTTCGTCTTTGAATACAGTGCAAAGGGAAGGATCTGAGTTTGGAATTTTAATCACAATCATAACTACGACTTCTGCGAACACAAAGAATTCAGGACACCACTACAGTGGTCGCGTTCACCCTACATCGCTGATGCTAGTAGAGCACAATAGTGTTTCATGCAGAGAAATTGTTATGCATCTTTTCAAAAAATACCTTAGTGCACTTACGAAGTGAATTATTACTGGCTTTCACTTGAAACATTAGAGGATTAAGAAGTTAGCCATATCCAACTATGGCCTTATTGTATAGAAGATACTCACTGAAGCCATGTTATTAAGTTGGAATTGCTCATTCTCAACCAACAAGCTTTCCTTTCATATTTCATTGTATAAAAAATATTAGAGCTTAAAAACATCTTAAAGTTGGTTTTTCTTTTTTAATTTTTAAGCAGAAACTATCTCAAATAGTCAAAACCAAGCTTGCAAGGACACAGGACACGTTTCTTTCCAACAAACATAGTTCTAGTCCTGGCCAATTCACTGCAGCATACAACTAAAGGAACTTAAATAAATGAAGAAAAATACACTACTCTCCGATGTGTACATTCTAAACTACTTAATAATATACTGAGGTTTATATTATATTGGCAACAATAGTAGATATATATAATAAACCCAAAGAATAGATCAAAGCCTAAAAATAAATCCAGATAATTCAATCACTTTTTCCAAGACTTCCTTAGCTATAAAGCAGTGGTGTCCAATCTTTGGCTTCTCTGGGCCACACTGGAGGAAGAATTGTCTTGGGCCACACATAAAATACACTAACACCAATGATAGCTGCTGAGCTAAAAAAAGTGGTCACAAAACATCTCTTGTTTTAAGAATTTGTCTTGGGCCACATTCAAAGCCATCCTGGGTCACAAGTTGGGTGTGCCTGCTATAAAGTGAATAGCATCTCAGTTGGCATCTCTTAGCTGCTTCAATAACGATAGTGAAGACTTGTTGAGCACTTACTATGTGCCAGACACACTGCTAACCACTTTATAATTGTTGTCTCATTTACTCCACTTAATGAATTGTTATAAAATTGATTATGATCGAAGCAACATTTCATTAGCTATTGTGAAGGATTCACATTATGTCATAGTTTATCAAAAATATATTTCATATTACTTTGTCACTGTTATCTATAAAATGAATAACAACTTCCAGTGAGGTGATGAGTATATTAGAAAGACTTTTAAATGGCAAACCACTAAGATTAACATCCTTACAATGCAATATATAGATGACGTATTATAGAAATGTATACTTGAAACCTATATAATTTTACTAACCAATGTCATGTCAATTAATTTAATAAAGATAATAGAAAAGATTAACATCCTTATCCACTTAGGGCTCTACCACTGATTTATCAGGTACACAGCTATGTGCAAGCCATTGAAATGACCCCTATCAATTGGCCTTGTAAGTTTTGAGAGATGGTTTCAAATACAAACTAATAGCTGAGCGAGGGGGAAGAAACAAAATAAATAATACTCCTGAAGTGGAAGTTTTTGATTCAAGAGAACAGAAACAGGACTTTCTAAGGTCTGCTTCCTAAAGGTAATGAAGTAAAAGGCAGAATGGAAAATGATTCAGAAGTTTTCCACTGCCTATGTCGCCTTTATCTGGAATTTTGAGTACGAAAGCGTTGCAGCTAAGTAGGCGTTGACTGAAACAGCAAAACACTATGGTGAGAGAACACCTAGCCATCACCTCACAAGCACTTATTATGTGTCTCCTGATTGCTTCACGGTGCTGGGTTCTATGAAGAGGCACAGATAGGAAAAAGTACACAGCATGGGAAGAGATGGGAAGAACTGTCCCCTGAGCGCCCCCGAAATCATGTACTGCAAGAACCGGAGTTCTCAGGGAAATGGGATGAAATGAAGTGGTGCACGTCTGTAAATCACCGTATTTGTGTGACATTTGTATTCTTTAACCAATTTATGGCTTTTGTCTTACATTGGTTACTAACATTTCTCAATGATCACATGACCCATGAAATCACAAGTGACCACATCTCCATGGCCCTAGAGAGAGGGCTGATGCTGATTTGCCACATTCTGAGAGGAATTCCCTTTGCTCCACAACAGATGTGCCAAATTCTGCAAATACTCAGAGCTGCTCTACAGTAAGACAAGTGAAACAAACACAACCACAGCGGAAAGTCGTAAGTGTGAGGTTCAAGTCCGGTTCCACTTTACAGGGCCCTTGAAGCGACAGGATATGCAAAACGGAATCTGTCCTCAATTTCAGGTGCTCCCTCTGTACTTTCAGCATTTTCCCTGGAACTAAGCACCCAGTAATGTAGCTTGGCCAGGTCAGACCCTTCCCAGACAGGGAAACCAGCACTGTGGACAACACTGTACACTGAGGCAGTCATTCAGAAGCTGGCAAAAGAAGCACCGTTTATTCCAAAATATCCAGGAGAATCCCAATTCCATCCTTCAGGGCTAGAAGAAGAGCAAAATGAGAGGAACATCATTTCGTAATCTTGCAGAACTACACTGGCTGAGAGCTGTCAGACGGTGGAAATTTGGCCAAGACTTGGCACATAGATCTGTCCTAAAGCTGACGATCTGAGAGGGATGTTCTGGTAGCATCCAAATGGACCTGAGGGATTTCAAGGGGAAAATGTGCATCATCATCTGTGCTGAACAGTAACCGCTGGGATAGAGCGATCATTGTTCAAGAATAATAAAACTAAAGCAAGTTGAAAGGGAATGAAATGGTCTTAGGCTAATGAAAACACTAGGCAAGGCATAATGGGAACATTGCCTAAAAAATACAGCAGAAAGTTGTCTCTTGAAATGTAGTATGACAAGAAACATAAGGAAATTTTAAACTGCCTTCCCTATATGCTATTACTAAAATATGAGAAAAACAAACACTATGTGAAATAAGAAGGGAAAAAGAACAAGAAATAAAACGGATACAGCCTGGCTTGATGGTAAACATGAGGCATTTTGAGCTTGAAAATTCGCCTTCGAATATGGCTCCACTGACCCATTTATCAGCTACATGATTTTGGTTTGTTGTTTAGGTTTATAGAATCATGAACTTCCTCGTAGATAATAAAGAGAAACTAAATCATGCTAAAATTATAAAGATAGTTCAAAATACAAAAAAGAAAAATACAGGATTATATCAATTATATCATAAGAACTCTAATAAAAACTACCAGGAGTAAATCAATACATGACATGGCTATGCATTTTTAGCTATTTCAGAAAAAAATAGTTATATCCTGATCTTACACTATATACTATATTAATGCCAAGCATTTGAATAATTCCATGTGAAGCAAACTTGGACAACTGCAAATGGGTCAGATGAAACTATAGAGAAACATGGGTGGGTAATCCAAGGGAAGAAGATAATTAAGATTTCCTAGCACAAAGTCACATCATAAAGAAAAAAATAATTGGAATACACTATTTTAGATAAAAAGAGACAACAGGCCAAAATGGAGTCACTCCTGCTAAGCCCCATGTCATCAAACTGAGACGTAATACCTAACTTCATTACATTTTCAACCTACCCCAGAAGTGGAATTTTAAACCAATCCACTGGAATTAGCTGGTCAGCACGGGTGAGGTCATTGATCTGCCTGATAGACCCCTGTCAGACCCTAAAGGAAGCTTATATTGCCACACAGAACCTGCTCTTTGCTAATACAACTTCTTAATGCCGCCCGCGTCGGCCTATAGAAGTCTTCTGTTTTGTACAGCTTCTTGGGTGGGAGCTGCCCAAGTCATGAATTGTTGAATAAAGCCAGTAAGACCTGTCAAGTTTACTCAGTTGAATTTTGTTTTTTAACAGACATAATTACCAACAACAACAACAACAACAACAAAACCAACGCAACCCCCATGACCAAAATTATAAGCAAAAATTAACCAGGGGAAATATAATATGTGAGAACCAAAAAGGTATTTCCTGCCTATAAGTTTTTACAACTGCATTAATATCCCTAGTTTGTTTTTTTTTAAAAAAGATATGAGTAAGCTTATAAACATATAATAATTTTCAACCTTATTGTAAATTAGGTAAATTAATATTCTACATGACCTAGTAAATTCACCAAGATTAAAAAATGATAAAGTGCACAAATTGGCCACTCTTACTCCTGCTGGGACTAAAGCCCAGAACAACCTTTCTGGGAAGCAATCTCATTTTCTGTATTAAAAAAAAAATCTTTAAAAATATTCTGTACCCTTTGACCTAATGTGATACTTTCTACTATTCTATCTAGCAGTAATAAAAAATCTGACAAAGATTAATGTACAGTTATATTCATTGTAACTCTACTTTTAATAGCAAGATATTGGAAAAAACCTACATGTTCAACATTTGGAAAATGAATAAAAACATATTGGCACATCCATCTGCTGTTGGGGGACTAGTTGGGCATAGATTTAAATTTTGCTTTTCTCCCTTCTCTGCATCTGACTGTTTGTAAGTTAGTTAACATCTCTTAATCTTCAAATTCAACATGGGGTTAAAATACTTATCCCAGGATATTGTTGTCAAGCATGAGTATTCAGATACATTTAAAGTGCCTCACGCCTACGGGACACTGAAATGTTGGGTTTAAGAAAAGTTATCAAAATAAAAAAATGCTTATGCCAATCAAATTGTATTAATTGGTCAGAATATTTTTGGAGAAAATGTGCACATAAAATTCAGGATATGGTTTTGTTTGCTCTCTTCAGGCCTTGGTTCTTTTGCTCCTTCCTATTACCCAACTCAAATTTGGGACTTGATCCTGTAAGCTGAGCTCTGATAGGTATTTGCCTGGGGGTTTCTCATGCAAGCAAGTCTCCTTCCCCAAAAGTGGAAACCAATTTGCACACAAGTGGCAGGACTGCTACTGTTGTTACCCTAAGCCTCTGCATCACCCAGCACTGTGCTGCTAGTGGGTTGAGTAAACGGGGCACTTACTAGGGGATTTGCCCCGCTGGTTACCAGATCTAGGCAATGTTGTTTGGTATGAATAGTGTGGAAAAGGGGGTGTGACAGGTTGGAAGACAATTATAGGAACACAACACCAAATTACTCAAGTATCCACTACCCACTTACACACAAAACATAACTCTACACACTGAAAAGGAGAGGTCTTCAGATGTGGTAAGATAGGGGAGTTAAAGCAATTTTTCAATAAATTATATTAAAATTTACTTAACTTGTAGGTGCTAGGCATGACTCTTCATGCTTTCATTCATGGACTCATCCAGTCATTACAACATCCTTATGTGCGGGTTCTACTATTAAAACCATTTCAAAAAGGAGGAATCTAAGACACAGAGATGATAAATGACCTATTCAGGGTCATGCACCTAATATTTGAGCTGGGACCCAGATCTAAGGACTCTGACTTTAGAATCTGAGCTCTTCATCAATATGCAATTGTTGCTCATTGATAACTGTATTATTATTAATAAAACAACTAAAGGCCACTTCTGATGTTTATTATCCAGTAGGCTCTATACTTAGTATTTTCTGAAACTCATCTCCTTCAGTCCTCATATAACAAACCCTGATATATGTACACTGTATTTTCTACACATTGTGTGACTAGCAGATACCAAAGCCTGAGTTTGTAAACCATTTGCTTTTCTCTGGCTCCTTCTACAGCATACCCTGGTGATCATAGATTTTTTGGTAGAGAAAAAAAATAACAATAACTATGCATTCTTACCTACGTACATATTTGAGTGATGGAAGGTAGATTTTGTTCCCTGAAATTCTGAACATCATTTCTACAAAAGTTTAAAATTTTCGTATACTTTCCCAGTTACGGAATTTTAAGAATAAGCTGTCATCTAGAATGTGTAGTTTTATGGGAAATAAACTGCCTGTTTCAGCCCAAATATGTCCTTTGGTTACCTACTCCATATATGATATTATTACCATTAGAATTATTCCTATAAAGTAATGCAGTCACTCCTCCCATCTATATGCAAATACATTGGCTAATACATTAATTACCACAGATTAGGTGTCAAGAAACAACACCCATTTACTCTCCTACAGTTCTGGAGGTCAGAAGTCTGAAATCAGTCTCACTGGGTCAAAATCAAGTTGTTGGCACTTCAGAGCACTCTCTAGAGGCTCTAGGGAAGGATTCATTCCCTCGAATTGTCCAGCTTTCTAGAGCAGTATTCCTCAGCCCATGGACCCTTCCTCCATCTTCAAAGCCAAAAGTGTAGCATCTTGCTTCTTCAGTGTCAACCCTCTCTCTGCCTGCCAAGTTGGGATTGCATTTAGACCCCACCTGGGCCATCAGGATACTTTCTCCATCCCAAGATCTGAACTAATTGCATCTGCTAAATCCATTGTGCCACATAAGTTTACAAAGGTCCCTGAGACTAATACGTGGTTATATTTCGGGGCCATTTTTCAGCCTACCACACTTGAGCACTGTGATTATTTTCAGTAACAGCAGGTAGTGAAATAGCCTAAAAGAATGGGAGGCAAAATTAATGCACGTTATTTAATATTTGTAAAAGGTGACAACCCTGTGTGGGTCATTTCTGAGTGTCACAGTAAAATGAGGACTTGAGATTTATTAAATATAAGGTTGTGGGAAAGGACTGTGAACTGCTTGCTATTTTATGCTACTCTATCCCTAAGATTACATTGTGAGTTTTAAAAGTTTACCTTTAAATGTTTATCCGGTGGGAAACTGGAACCCTCACACACTACTGTAGAATGTGAAATGGTACAGCAGCTTTTGAAAATACCCTGGCAGTTCCTCAAAAGGTTAAACATAGTGTTGTATGACCTAGTATTTCCAGTCCTAGGTATGTGCCCAGAACACGTGTCCAGCATAAAAATTAGTACATGAATGCTCATTGTTGCATCTGACTGACAATAGGCTGGAATGAAAACAAGTCAAATGTCAATCGACTGATGAATGGATAAGTATTTATTCAATGGAATATTATGTGACAATAAATACAATGAAATACACTATAAATGTTACAACAAGGATGAATCTTAAAAGCATTATGCTAAGTGAAAGAACACAGTCACAAAGAATCACACATTGTATGATTTGATTTCTAATAAATGTCCAGAATAGGCAAATCCATGAAGAGAGACAGTGGATTGCTGGTTGTGGGGGATTTGAATGGAAGTGGGAAAAGGCTGCTAATGGGTACTGGGTTTCTTTGGGGCATGATGAAAATGTTTTAAAATTGATTGTGGTAATGGTTGTATGATTCTGTAAATACACCTGAAGCAATTGAACTGTACACCATAAATGGGTGAATTGTAATGTGAATTATATCTCAATAAAGCATTTGACTTGTGTTTATATCAAAGCCTGGAACATCAGCACTGCCTAGAGGTATTTAGAATAATAATTACTCAAATTTTAGAATTGAAAGAGACGTTAGATACTTTCTCTTCCAACTTCAGTTTATGCATCATAAAGGACAAAACAGTCTGTCTTTTTCCAGGCCACACAACTGGATGATAAAACTGACCGTGGGGATTTAGGACTATTCCCTCCTGCCTTGCACACAATTTGCATGGTTAGAAAACACTTACTTCCAAAAACTTTGGTATACGTATACTTTACAAAAAAAGACTCCCAGACCCTGCTGATACCTGACAAGATGCTACACTAATGTAATTTGTTTTTAACTTACTTTAATCCATTTCATTCAGGTCTTGGTTCAAGTGTCATCTACCAAGGGGCATTCTGGGAGTGCCCGTTAAGTGGCATAACAGGGTAATATACGGTATACTTATTTGTGTGTTGTCCATCTCTCTTACCCAGAAGGCAATCTCCACAGAGTGGGGAATTTTCTGTTGTCATCTGACCTGATTTGATTTGATCCTGCACAAGTTTTAAACCTGGATTCTTTTAGTTTTGATTTGTACGTTATGTAGCAGTTACAAAGATGTAGGAGGTGGCGTGGACTTCTTCCGTGGCCTTCTTTCTCCCCCAGTGTTACTGCTAGATCAGAAGGAAAGTTACCTCAGACCAATTCGGCTACATGTCAGACACTAGTAAATACACAGTCTTTGGCAAGCTGCCACAAAACAGTTCGCAAAAACTATTTCGTAAAACAAAACATTCCAGCTTTATCACATTAGGGGCTCCAACCACACTTTGCCCGGAGGGCAGCTAAAACAATGTTCTGTTACATTTATGGTCACCTTCAGGCCTCAGCCACAGGCCTCCCTGCCTGGCGCTGACTGAAGGATACAAGACACATGATTTGCTAGATTTTTATGTTCCTTTGTGCAAAGGCAGAAAGTATTTCTAAAACACTGCAACCAATGGGCATTTTTTGAATGTTATTAGATTCTGCACTGAGAATCTAAATGTAGTATTCATCATCATACTCAAGAGACATGTCTTTCACTAATATAAACCCATATCCGATGTTCAGTATGCTAATTAGAAAACCATTAGTTGTTCAGTACACATATATCTGCAGCCCTTATTGAAGCTACCACTATAGTGTAGGTCTTCTGAAACAACAGACCTGACCACCCAGCCTGCATTCTCGATTAACGGAGCTAATGACGCCTTGTTATTGCTCCTTAAGTTAAATTGTGCATAGAAATCTCATTTTTCTAGGCTCTAACATCTCTTTTGTTTATGACTCTACCATTGCCACCTAGAACTGTGACTTAGTATAGTGTGGATGCTATATAAATAATCCCTGATTGAATAATTTTTGTATGTTTAGGTAAAAATACTCAAAACTGTCCATCATGAGTCTTATTTTAGAATACTTATTTTCTCATGAAAAATTAGTTACATCCATTTCAAAATTGGTCTCAGGATTTTTCTGCCATAGAAATGATATGAATTATATATATTTCCCATTTACATGAATTAATTTCCTCATTTATAAACCTATCAGGTGTCCGTCTTTATACAGTAAATTATTTAACAAAAACTCAAACAAGGCCATCTGACCCTTATCCTCAAATTTACCACCCTGAAATAGTTACAGTACATAATCAGAAACAGTATAACTTAAACTGTAGCTATGATAACTTTATCTAAAGAAAATAAAAGAGCTAAATATAATGATGTCCTGAATCAAGTTCATTC
Organism: Lyroderma lyra; assembly: GCA_004026885.1. Taxonomy (NCBI): domain Eukaryota; kingdom Metazoa; phylum Chordata; class Mammalia; order Chiroptera; family Megadermatidae; genus Lyroderma; species Lyroderma lyra. The sequence continues at coordinate 203,231 of PVJL010002291.1, forward strand.
TCATTCATGAGCTTTGCCTTTTCCTTTTAATTTTTGCATTCTTTTGCATGTGCTGGCCAAAGGATTTTTTCACTGAGACTCAAGTGGAATTTCAATTGAAAATCAATTGCCTTTCTTTCCTGGGGGAAAATTAATATTGCACACCATGGTCTTCTATTATAATTAAAAATATTATCAGCTTACTAGGATTTTGACTAAGAATGATTGTCTCAATCACGAAGAAACTTTTGTCGTAGTAGATCAGAATTAGTACTTAATTATATTAGATGCTACCCAGTGTGTAAGTGGTAGTCACTAGTTAATATACTTCTATTCCACATCATAAACATTTACTATAGATAAAGGTTTATAATGATAACATAATCGTCATTATGAGTGAAGATAGGTAAGGATATTTTTAAAGTTTCCATAAGTTTGAACTCATGCCAAAAGACAGTTTTGTGTCAGTGTGCCAGATGCTGGCAGTTGGCTCAGTGACAACTCACTGAAAACCTCTTTGCCTTCCTCTGTCCTAGAGACTGGGAAGCAAAATGCTCATTGCTGGGTTTCCGGCAACATCAAAACTCTTATTTCAAGGTCACCGGTTACTTAATCTCGTGATTAATTCTCATTGCTCACTAGATCTCAGTCACATTTACACATTGCTCACTTCTACCTTGACAGATTTTATTCACTTGGCTTCTGGGATATCATACATTTTTGTTTTCTTCCTTTCATAGTGGCTACCACTCCGTCTCTTTTGCTGACTCTCAGGACTCAGGATTCGGGTCCCTTTCCTCTATGTCTAATCTTCCTTTGGTGATCTCATTCATAAATTGTGTGTGTGTGTGTGTGTGTGAGATTACTGTATGTGTGTGTATATTTATATGTCATTATTGTATGTATATATGTCATTACTATATGTGTGTGTATATATATATGTGTGTGTGTCATTGCTGTATGTGTATGTGCATGTGTTTATATATGTCATTACTGTATGTGTGTGTGTGTGTGTATATATACACACACACACACAGATACAGTGATGACTCCCCAGTATAAATCTCACACTCAGTCATTTTCCTGGAACTTCATTCTCATGGTTTCAATTGCATTCTCATAGAGATCATTTGTATGTCTAATAAACATTTCAAAATTAGCATATAGTTGAAGTTACCTTGACACCTCTCTTTCTCTCACACTCCACATCCAGTCCATACACATCTCCTTTTGATGGATATCCAGACACTGACCACTTCTCAATATTTCCTATTGACCACTGCCATCTCTTGCCTAGATTATTGCAATGACTTCCAACATGTCTCCCTGCTTCCACTCTTGCCCTCTTCAAATTGATTCTCAACATAAAAGCAAGAGTGATCTTTTAAAAATGTAACAGATCAAGCCATTTATTTGCATGAAATCCTCCAATAAATATCAATGTATATTATGAAGATTAAAAGGTAGAGTTTTTTAATGCCTATAAATCTCAACATGACCCTGGTACCTCTTTGATTTCACTTATTCCTACTCTTCTTCTCACATATTTTTCCCCAGTCATATTGGCCTCCTTGCTGTTTTTCAAACATGTTAGACATGTATTTATATGATGTCTACCTCAGGGCCTTTGTATTGTCTTCTTCCTCTCCTGAGAATGCACTGCACCTAGACATTTACCTGCTTGGTTTAGTACACTACCTCTTTCAACAAAATGCTTAAGTGCTCCCTTCTCATAGAGGTCCTCCCCAGATCATCATTTTAAAAATTGCGACCTTACTAAAGTATTCTGTTTTCCCAGGTCTGTTTGATTTTTCTCCATAGCACTTATCATTTTACAGTATACCATATATTCATTAGTTTTATTTCTTTTTTTGTTCCTGTTTCTTCGCAGTACATTGTAGAAACTATAGTTGCAGGAAAAAAAAATTTTAATTTTGTTCACTGCCATAGCTCTAGTTCTTGAAACAGACTCTGTTGTATAAAAGTCATTAAATAAATACTTAATGAATAAATAGATGAATGAGTGAGTTTACATTTGTTGCTTTTAATGTCACACTGTCATATTGTTGCTTACAAAATAGTCAACATGCTGACTCTGCTCTTACACCTTCATTAGAAAAATTTCTTGCATGTTAGATAAGTACACAGTCATTTTATAATTCTGTGAAAGAAAATTAGTATCAAAGTCACATCACTTTAATAGGTATTTCCTAGTTCTGTGAAAAAAAAAAAAACAACTTTAAAATGACTCCTAGTAAATAATGGGTTAAATTCATACTAAAGGAATTCATTCTTATTTAGTATCTAAGTGAAAGTAATGATGAGCACTGCTCCTTATTACATAAATTTTGTCATTAGTTAGCAAAAGTGAATTGTATATCTGTAAAGTTCACATAATGAAGAAATATATATAAAGAAAGAAGAGTGCAGGGGGAAGACAGATCAGAGTAGTGCAACATTCAGAAATCTGAAAAAAAAAATCAAGAAAAGAGAGGTGGAATAGTCAGTACAACAGAAGGAAAACCAGAAAAACCTGATATTATGTAAATATGCAAATGTAAGTATTTCCAGGAGGTCAAATGTGTCAAATGATGCTGAATTGTCAAATATAACCTTTTTCTCAGGCAAAGAAAAAACAAAGCTTGCTACTCAGGCCTGACCTTTAATCAAAGATACGTGTTAAAAAGGCAAGAGAATTTTCAAGTTCACCATATGTACCTGTTAAATGAATTAGAGTTGGAGGTCACACAAGGATTTTAACTCAAGTCCTGGTACATGATATATCACCTAGTAGCATGTATATCTCTCTTGAGATACACAGTCCTAGTGACATAGGTCAAGCAAGGCAGCCCTCCCCCACCTCACTATGGATGCCTCTTCCCTAGTTCTTTAGCTCTCAGTTTCCCCTTTTCCCTAGTCCCCAGCCTCCATCACCCTCTCAACCAGTTTTCCTTTAACTCTGGCTTACACAACAGATTGCTCCGAGCTGAATCATGGAATGTCTTCATCCTGCCTCCTGCTTTAGACAAGCACCCCAAAACTTAAATAATAGGCTTTTGGCCTGCATCTTCCAGACATCCTTTGTCCAGGCTTGAGTTAATCACTCAGAGAAAAATTTGTAACTTAGGTTCCCAAAATGTCCTGCCTCCAACCTTGGGTAGTCATCCTAAAATGTGTGATATGTGATGATAAAACTTTACTGGGTGTGCTAGACTTTGGCTAATCATCCTGGTGACTATAAATCTG